>VWZG01007171.1:2307-36033 GCA_013396735.1 Grallaria varia
ATATAAAAATATAATATATAATATATATAAAATATAATATATAATATATATAAAATATAATATATATAATATAATAATGAGTGGATGCTTCACATTTTTTTAACACACTCCATGTTATTCATGGACATAAAAATTGGCTACAAAACTGTGCTTTTGTTTGTTTAATTGTAAGTAAAACACTTGTTCAGAAGGAAAACATGGCTTTTTAATAATCCAGCTATTGAAAGACCTATGAAACATGTCTTCCTTTATATTGCTTTTTCTTATATCTGTAGTGACAGAACTAGACTTAGCATTTTGGACTTGTGCATGGAAATTGAATTAGTAACAGAATGTAATGTGAATAAGTTTATCACAGTCACATTTCCATAACAGCATTACAAACACTTTACTTGCGCTTGCTGTGTAATTAAATTCATGATTCAGCCTGTTTTGTTAAATTATATTCATTTCTACGTATGCAAAGACCTGATTTTTTTCCTCTTTTTTTTTTTTTAATATTCTGGAGCAGAGTTAAGGTGGAGCCAGTTAAATCAATGCTTGCTTATGAAGCACTACACTAATTCTTTGTTCCTTGTACTTTTTATATTTTTAGCTCTGTGTTGCTTGGTTTGTAATAAATACACTGCTCTACTTCAATACGTTAGCTTCACTACCATGATTGATTGATTGATTGATTTAACGTATCACATTATTTCCTATAGCTAGAAAAGGTAAGATAAGATAATGAAGTATTTACTAAGTTAATGCAGTATCTATTACAGAGTAATACAGCCCCTTTATATTTCAATGTAAGGTTTTCCAATTAATGCTGTTCATTTGATGTAGTGTATATAAATACGGTTAGATATCTTCCCCCTTAAAAATCCCTCAGCAGCTTGACTTATTTGGTTTCTTTTTATTCAACCTCATCCCAGGCTTATTTCTAGCACATCTCTATGAAAAAACTCCAGAGATTTCAATTTACTTTTAAGTCCAAACCCCACAGAGTAATTATTCCATCATTTATCTAAAATGAAGATTATTCTAACTGATTCTGAAATTACTCACTCTGCAATTCATGCCACAGCTGCTAGGATAGGCTTTTTCCATAACACGGTTTTTCTTTGCTCCTCCCATCAAACACAATTTGTAGGTTTTGCATTTATAGCTTGAGAATTAATTTATGCATTACATTATTTGATTCAGACACTGTCTTTGATAACTTATATGTTGTGACAGGAATCAGGAAATAGCTGATCACTAGACCTGTATCAGAAATATTCTTATTTCCTACTCTGTGTGACATGAGAATGATTAGCAAAATAAGACTTATGGATGACTACCCCTCTGCAGCTGCACAGTTTCAGGTAAGTGGAGACATCAAACCAACAAGGAAATATGTATTCATGGGAAAAAACCTCCCAGTGGCTCTGGCTATGACTGTCCAATCAACTTGCACAGCACAGAGCTGGATTATCAGGCAAGTGTTTCCCCATGAACAGCGAGGTATCCAAGGCAGGGCTACAAAAACATCTCTTGAGAGCTGCTGTCCTCAGTTGCTCGGGCAGAGTAGGGCATACCAGAAGGGTTATATTAAGAAAGAGAGAAGATATGGGCAGAAATTCCCAGGTAAAGGTTGAGGCAGAAGTAAGAAGTGAGAGAATGAAGGTGTTTTACTGCAAGAAAGAAAATAAAGCAGGTGGGAGAAAGATCAGAGGTCAAGTTGTGTTGCTCGGTGATGGCAACGCAGAGAAATAACGTAAAGCTCTTTCCTATGCTCAGCTCCTCTCAAATACTTCAATATGAGGGATAATATAATGTTTGGATACAGAGTATATTCCCTTCTCCTTTTTAATGGACAATGAACCCAACTGAGGGCATGTAATTCAGGCACAGATGCACTTCCACTTCAGCACCTGCCAGATGTAGAAGGGAGCAAAAGAGGGACGCCTGAAAGGGTTCTGGTTCTTTACGCAGAGGAGAACTTCGGCTTCACTTGCCTTCTGCACGTTGCACCTCCCTTTACACCGTGCCGCTTCAAGGGAGCTGACTACACTGTCATCCAGGACATCACAGGATGGGGGGCCTGGTCACCTTTCAGTAGGGTCTGAATGAAAATCTTCAGATAAAGAAGATCTAGATTCAGGGCTTCCTGTGTCAAGAATAACTGGCAGCATATGATGCAAAGAGGTCATAAATGCTGGTTGAGGTTCAGGGTGGAAAATAGTTACCTGTCACCTCAACATGAGAGTACATTGAGTGTCATAAGGGTTTTTTTCAAACCTTTCTTCAATGACATGCCTAGGAAGATCAGAGCTGAAGGGCTGAGGTAGGTAGTTAGGCTGGAAAGATGCTACTTTGTTTCATCAGTCTTTCACAAAAAAATGTTTATTTCTATTTGTCACAAGATCCAATTCTGACAACTTAAGCGTCATTGAATAACCACATTGAACTGTGAACAAGTCCATCAAAATTAATTGACTTTTCTTACATACTGAGGTTAAATTCAATATAACTCAGAGTAACAGAGTCATGGCCTTTAAGAAAATATGATTCACTGTGTTACTTCCCCCCACCCAGTTCCCCACAAGAACCCTACATACCGTCAGGTTTCTGCCATTACATTTTCTTACTTTTAAGATTCAATTACCCTTTAAAACGTGCCTTAAAAGAACTCTGTCATTTTCAAAATTTGCAGTTGCCATCAGAGTACTCTATATCCCCGAATGAAAGGTCAAGGCAGATTCTAAATTGGTATCAGTTGGCAAAAATCCATGTGCTTCCATGGAGCTGAGTCTATTTACATCAAGTGCTTTCCTGGCCTTTTGAGAACAATATTTTATTGTTGTTATTATCATCATCATTTTAAAGGCTACCAAGGCAGCAACATTTATGCAATTCAGTTCCTGAAATCTGACTTGTAAAAAGAAAGCAAAACAACAACAAAAAAAGCGCCACTCTATCTTTAAAAATTTTTAATTAAATCCACATGGAGAAAATTGCCAGTCTAAAAATAATTGGGTATATATTCTTGTTCTTGCAAGCATGAAAAATTTTTCAGCAAACATGATTACATGAAATGTCCCTTATAATAGGCTCAGTGGTTCTCACAACTAATTGTGACATTATATTATAGGAAAAAGTTCATAATGTTCTTCCAGCACTGAACCAAAGAAATAAGTGTATTAATACATGCACAAAAGTTATCCTCAAGCTAAACTCCTGCCTCTTGCTCAGAGCTTGAGCCTGCTACTATGTCTGTGTTGAAGAGAACAGGATTCAGAGAGGAGTCACAACAGGCATGCTCTATCTAGAATGGGTCAGGAGCATGTATGGCTGTTTCTTGGCTCCCACATATAGAGACTTTGGGATTTACCCCCACACTGTAGTTTCATGGTGTCCAGTAAAATGCCATTTACCCTGTCCAGGGGACCCTGGGGGTGGAGCAAGGAGGCCCTCACTGCCACGGCAGGGTTCCTCCTGTCCTCAAGCAAGGGTCTGCTCTTGTGCTGAATTCCCGTAGCTGCTCCTGTCCAAAACCAGCACATGTTAACACAGGTCTGCAATGGCAGGTGCTCAGTTCAAGATAGACTACCAGTTTCCAGGCAACACAGTGACCCTTTCTGTTCAGAGGTATCATTTTGTTACATGTAATTGTATATACTGCCTCTGCTTTAATGAGAGACACTCAGTAAATTATACAGGGAAGCATTTCACAGAGAGGAACACAGGTACCCTGAGAAACTCCAGCTGTTACTCAGCAATATTTATTATTCATATGCCATCCTGGTTTTCTGTGTGAGGCATTTCACATTGCAACAAAGCAGAAAGCAAAGATGTTATCAACTGAGACCTTTTAACTCTGGATATAGTAGTTCAACTGTTCAATCCTATGCTCTGCAGACAGGTTACTCTTGGTTTAATAGTGCTTTGTCCACCTAGTAAATAGTTTAGAGTATGTGACCATATGAGCCCAAGAAATTCACTGGTACAATAATGGGCTATATTTTTCTACACAGTACATTCTCCTTTGTTCCAGAAAAGGGCATAAGTGTAAGACAGGTCAAGAAAAGTGTTGCTTGCCATTGACAGGCAAAAGCATGTGCCCATGTGTCTGAACCAGTTGTGTTATTGAGGGCGTTTGCAGGAGAAATGGGAGGTTACTACAGCTCATAGCTATTTGTGTACATGCAACAAACATGGAAAAGGACCATAACAAAAAGGTAGGAGAATGAGAAAAAGAAATTAAATCCCCCTTTCTTTCATTCTTATTTCTGGCTGACTACTGCTCTGGGTGCTCTGGTACTAGAGAGAAGCTCAAAAGCCCAGAGACACATAAACACATCCACCTGGCCACAGCAGCCTGACATCACAGGCTTTAAACAGGAAAACAGACTGTTAAAGATGCGCCCAGTGACATCACAGGCTTTAAACAGGAAAACAGATAGACTGTTGAAGATGAGCCCAGATGACCTCCAGCTTGTTTGATTTCATGGCATACCATGTTGAATGAATATTCCCAGCCCAGTTAAACAAATCATCTCTTATATTTGTCTAGGATATGTTTTATTGAAAACTCTACTTTTCAGATTGCACATTTAGTGACATTTTTTTGCTCACACGTAGGAGCTTTGCAGACCAGGTAAGGATGCATGTAGAGAGGAATATTTCCCATCTACTGCAGAAAATGAGTGACAATTGATAACAAAAAATTGGCATCACTTTAGTTAAGCCTTCAGGTCTGTGGAATAAAACTGTTGGAATCATGATTAATAGCCGAAACACAAAATGTTCTCTTCAAAGAACAAAGTGATGTACTATTCAATAACATTGTGGATATTAGGAGAGTGGGCAGAGCTGTGGTGAGTAGGCAAGAATTATGGTGCCATGTGGCAGCAAAGCCCACAGAGAAACAGCAGCTGCAAATCCACAACAGCAGCAGCAGCAGCTGCTGGAAGGGACTAAGGGATAGGGAACCCCTAAAAAAACCCCTCAAACAAAAAAAATATTATGATGTTGGGAGTGCCCATGCAGCTATAATTCTTCCTAGAGTTCTGAACATGAATTATTAATTCTTGCTAGTCACTACAGTGACTGGAGTGGTGCAGGGTCATAGGGGCATTTTCCCGGTTATGACTCTTTTGACCCTCAAGAATCTCTCATTTGTCTGTGCCATTTTTCTGACTCCCGGCCCTCCATCCTTCTTAAGATGTCTCCTATGCTCTTATGACAGGCAAATAACCTTGTAAAACCAGTTCTGTACTTAATCTGGAAGTTCCCTCTGAAATCAGGATGTCGTTTAGGTGTGGCACACAACCAACAGTAGAGCAGAGGAGCCACGAGTCAGCTTCCACTCTTCAGTCCCTGTTGGCTGCAGTTACTTGTGGTGAGGGACAAAGGGAGATACATGCAGTTCAGCTTTAGAGAACAACACCTTACCAGAGAGTTGCCCTATCCAAATAAACATTGCTAAACATGGCAATAGCTTCTGCTGTGAGGACATAAAAACCTGTTACATTTCTACCATGGAAGGAAAAAAACAAACCAGGAGGAAACACTGTGGTAATTAAAATACAAGCCCTTACAAAAGGATGCTAGGAGTATTTTAACGATGAGTTCCTGTCTGAATGTGCCTAAACCTTTTAGAAGAGCAGTCAACCTTAAAGAAAATTCTCAGGAAAGGCAAATCCATCGAAATGGAATAAATTGTTCCCTTGCTTAATTAGCCCCATCATAATATGTTCATCAATGGTAAAGAATTGTTTGTTAATGATTACCACTCTTTGCAGCCTTTAATTGCCCACAAACTTCCTGTAAATCACCACCAACTCCAATCATGCAGTAATATACCCACTTATAGCTCTGAAGCTTCATAAAAATCTTTGGTGATTGAAGTGTCTCATCCAAGAATCTCAGCCTTGTCCCTCCAAAGTCAGGTATTCAGACCAGATTAGTGTATTTGGAGAAGATCAGTCTATAGATGGGCATAAAAGCAAGTTTCACCCAAATTTACCCGGCAGATTTCGGCTTTTACATGGTTGTTTTTCTCTTTTGCTTAATAAACCCATTTTATTTGTGTTGAAAAAATTTATGTCCTCATTTCATTTTGTGTGTAGTACATATGGGAAAAGGCTTCCATGTGGCAGCAGTAATCTTAACAGATGCTCCCCTTTGGGCAAACACAGGCTTTTAGTGGGAAAAATGCTGAGCAAGATGCCGGATACCTTGCCTTGATGGAGCAAAATCATTCTGAAATAAAAGTGTAGTTTACATCCAGCGTACCATTTTTATGATGTTAGCTGTTAGTTTTTGTCCTCATCACAAGCAAAGTTTAACTTTTAGATATTCCTATCAATGAATGGGAACTTAAATCAGTTAATAAGCACAGTCCATTAAATTGCCAACCTAACCCATGAAACAGGAGATTATAACTCCAGTTTATTCTTCATCTGTCACTCATTTCTCTTTAGGGAAATGACTGTTGTTTTCTACACGGAGTCAGACTCAGGGTTGCCTGATGCATTGTGATGAAATGAGCCTAGAAAACATAAAGTCAAGTCATTCATTACTTTCTCTTGTACACCACTTGTAAACAAGATGCCAGCTGCAGGAAAAATTCTCTCTGCCCCACACTTGACTTGTAATAGGCCTATTATTCAGTGCCAGGCTATGGTTTCCTAACTTTTCCGGCATCAGCTTAATAGTAGCATCAGCTGGGCATTATGCCATATACATCAGCTATGCCTCATTTACCCTCCTGCTCCCAATTAGCTCAATCATGATGATAAAACCAGGCAAAAGACCTTTGGATAGAAGGCACATATTTGTTTGGCCAACAGTCCAGTAAAAGGAAGGAAGGATGGGGAACTCATAAAGGGGAGGAAGCACGGGTTGTGATCTTGGCTGTTCTGTGAATGCTTTGTGTGATTGACACTTCGCTCAGCCTTCTCTTCTTCCTCCCACAAGTGGGATTGTTCTTTGCTTTGCTCATGGCAGTTTTGTGAGCCACTCAGATACCACAGTGATAAGACACACTATAAATAAAGAAGTCCAAGAACCTTAAATAACTCTTGTGTACACAGATCTACAGTTACTTGCTGATGTCTGTTCATCAAAAATCTTCGCTGAATTTCATGTGATCATATTTTGTTTGCTGTGACTGTTAGGCTGTTAGCAATCATCTCAGCAGTAATCCAAAAAGTTGAATGTGGTTATTTTGGGTACAGGAGAGAAACCTTCTACTTTAAGACCTTTGTACGGGAGTTTCAAGCCCCAGCATCATAACTATGAAAGAGAAAGCTCTTTGATTTATCCAGCAAGGAGTGTTTGCTCTAGAACACCGGAGCAGACACCCCTAGATTTGAAATACAAGCAGGGGTTATTAAATGCTGGGCAGGAAAGAGCAATTTGCAATTTCCTTCTATTGATCCCACTGCATTACCCAGTAGTGGAAGGATAGATTACTTAAATGAGATCTTGTATCTCCCTATGATCTCAGTTCCAAGGCAGATAAATGGAGGAAGAGGTGCTAAATACCTCTACAACAACAATGAAGGAAAGGTTCACCTGGAAACCTCCAGAGTTTAGGAATTCCTTCATTTTGGCCTTTTGGCCCATTTTCTCTAAGCTGTTGCCCATCCTCTAAAAAAATGCTTTCACCTACATAATCCACGGTCCTCTGAAGTGAGATATTCTCTTTGAAGATAATGGAATTGAATTAATATTGTGTGAAGTCCTTCAGGAAATCTTTACCCAATACAGTTGTGATGAACATTCAAGGCTAGCATAAGCAGTCTGGGAGTGCCAGCACCCAACACTGGGCATATTGCAGCCTCAGAGCATGGAGACACAGCAAGAGCCAAGGTAAAAGTCTTGTCCAGAATAAATGTCTGTCCATTACAGGTCAGAAAGTTGATGCATGTCAGTTGCAAATCCCATCTGATCAGGCCTAGTTTCTGTCCCATTCCCATCATGATTTAAATGGTCAAATTCAGACCTAAAATGAATCTTGTTTCCTCATCTGGGCCTCAGATAGTTTCCATGTATGTGTGATTTTGGCTGTGACCCTCTATTCATCACAATGAATGACAGCAGGAATGAAAGAGAAAAAGAGAGTGATCAACATGTGATGCCTTTTTATGCCATCTGGTAGTAAGTATGGGGATGCATATGGGCAAAACACTGTTTAGAAGGCTTCTTAAAATGTTTACCTATAAAGATCTACTACTAGTTCACTGGTGCAATCTTTCCTAGCAAGAGTAATTCTCAGAATGATTATATCCTCTACAAATCATAAGAGCATTTACACCTACATTATTTAAAAGTAATGTCCATGTTCTGCTTAAACAGGCTTTCTGTGGGAGGTACTCAATAGAGAGTAAATAGCTTGCAATGCCTAGTATTTATCTGTGACTTTCATTCTCCTGATTCAAAGACTGTGAAATTGTCATGCGCAGCAAGAAAATATCCTACTATTTAACTTCACTGAAAAGTTTCAGTTATTCCTTGAAGACCAAACGCAAATCAATATCAAGTATGTAGGAATTCATTTCATCTGCATTGTAATAAATATCTTCTCCTCTGTTCATGTTTCTTTGCAAACTGGAAGACTAACACATTTGTTTCTTTCTAGCACTCATAATTCCAACCTTGTTCAAAATTAATCCAAACTTTCTTTGAGAATCTTAGGTTCTTATCCAGAGGACTGATTTTTCATCTTTGGAATGTGCTTAGAAATGTTTAGCCAATCTCATTCTAGGGTTAATGTGATCCCATCCCTCTTCAAAACAACTATACAAAAGGTATATCCTGTAATGCCTTGAGCATTCCTACCTTTCCTAAATTTTCTCACACAAATTAATAACATTCACTCTCATGTTTTTAGAATTGGGCACTGAGTTTCTACATGACCTGACTGTGTAATGTAAATATAGAACCTGCAGCAAACCATTTTAGTGAATAGATTTACTTTATTAAAAAAATAAAAGGCTATTCCTCTTACTAACATCCCAAATCTTTCTTTCACAACTGTGCATAAGATAGAATGTCAGTGGGAAAAACTACATTTCAGTTTCACCAGTATTTCAAATGGTTTTCATTTTTCCATCTGTAGACTCTACCAGGGCATTGCAGCCTCAAGCACTCTGTCATAATTCCTCAAATAATTAACAAGGAGATCATTTAACTTGAGCAAGTCTTTGAATATACTCATTGCTCTCTAACATGGGAACATCCACAAAATGCGATGGTTGTGCAATGGCATTTGTACACAATATCAAATAATCTGGAACACCATATGAAGAATATACCAAAAGTCACGGACAGGATGTCTCCTTTGCAGCCAAAAGAAAATGCTGGATTTCAACTGAAATACGAAGTGGAAGAAATACTCGCTTTCTTAAAAAAAGTACTTCGGTGCCAAACATTTGAGAGATATTGTTGAAGAACAGTCCTTCCTCACATAGAGGTTATCCCTGTGAAGCTGCCAAGTTCAGTCCCTGCGTGGATGATTTGCCAAGTAAGTGCCAGTTGTGTAATATATGCTGTAGCAGGCATGGAAGCAGATTTTACTTTCACACCCGTCTTCTGAATTGGCATTCTTTGACTCTTTTGTGCCAGTATTGCTTCTCTTTCCCATTCTGTGCCCTCTCTTTTCACTGGAATGCCCTCTTCCCTCACATATAAGCTGAATGTCCCCTTGTTTGCTAGAAAGCAAGACTTGCTGAATATGGATTTTATGAAAGTCACACAGGAAAGATGGACTGTGTTACTTGCTACATAACTTTTTTACATTGTTACCCTACCGGGAGTGTATTACTTAAATCAAAACACTTATATTTTGTTACATGCAGCTTTCTACCTTATATAATGAGGATGAAAATAGCTCTTCATTCCTTCAGAGCTCTTCTTTCTCATACACCCTTTCTGTCTGCATGACAGTCTAAATCTTGCTTCAGTTTTTTTCTCTCCCAAATCTCAATTGTCTTCAGATGTCAGCCTTTTAGGTTTGCAAATTTCCACTGTTTAGATAAATATTTTCTTACTTTTTAGTTCTTAACCATATGTTTTGAGTCAAGTCTCTTAACAACTCCACACAGAGCTTAAGCACTTCTTTCTGGATGCTGGCACTTACGTGTATCCTCTCAAGTAATAAAACTGAATTTAACAAAGAATTTAGAATCAGATGTTAGTAAGCAGGTAAGTTTATGCAATCAAATGATTGAAATCATTGCACAATATTCAAAGATCTCTGCAAGTTACATGCAACTTAGTCTGGCTCAATTGGACAATGAGGTCCCAGTTTTGTGTGTGCTGCTTTAAGTCCAGGTCTACTAGAGACCATGATGTTCTCCTTCTCTGCTATGGTAACAAAATGAGGGACAGGCTGAACAGGAACCATATCTTTAGTGTCCCATACCTACCCCTGAGTGGCCTGAGTAGGATATCAGTTTTGCATCCTCTGAACTCACAAATGACTCCTTCCAAGAACCAAGAATTGGCTGAAGGACAATAGTCACGCTGAGGGTTTGGAAGTACATAGAGATTGCATCAGCTGCACAGGTATTCACTCGTCAGTCAAGCAGTTGTATTAGTAAGGATGTGTGCTCTGATCCCGGGACAAGCAATAGGCGTTTCAACTTAGTTTGCATCTTTTTCACTGTGGCTGAATCAAACTCAAGATTCATTTTCCTGTTATTCCAGGGTGCATATGTAGGCAACTACTGCCACTCAGCCAGTGCTTGGTCAAATGCTAAATATAGTGACATGATGGGGTGTGGAATCTCTTTGTCATGCCATCTTTACCAAATGTCTCTAAGTTGGATCATTTAAACTGCTCTCTAGCTCAGGAAAGAGCCTAAATGTTAAGTCAATCAAGTAGATTATTAAAGTATTTTGTATACATCTTTTAACCAGAAGAAACAGAAGGGACCTTATTGTGTAGGACTCCTCAAGCCTCCAGGGCTTTGTGAGATCCAATTAATACATGGTCTCAAGGGTACCTGCTGCCACTGCAGAGTGCCCAGAGTCTTATAGCTGGCATGCACAATGTCAGTGAAGTCTTTGGAATGCAATGATTTTGTCACGAGGAATTCTACTTAGGAGAATTTTTCTTTGGAGGCAAGTATTAGCTACTCATCTATTAATGTCTACCATAAAAAGGAAATAAAAAATAAAAACATACTGCTGGGAAAAAAAAAAAAAAGGAGGAAAAAAATTCATATTGAAATGTCTGGATAAGGTCCTTTTTTGTTTCTGCTGAGAGCAATGGCTTCATCTAAAGCATATGTCAAAGTAAACTCTTAAGAAGGAGTGGTCAATACTGAGTTTAGACCCCCTGTCAGGTTTCTCCATTTCTGGGTTCAAGAACACACAAAAACAGAGGGACACCAAGTATGGCATTTGTATGGAGAGAGAAGGGAAATGAATAGAAAGTCATTAATTTCTTTGGAAATGTTATTAATAAATAGGTCATCTCCTTTAACAGGGAAGAGAAAGTCTGCAGATGTTAATCGTTGAAGTGTTTTGAATTGCACTTTCCTTTGCGATGCACTTTGCTATAAATGAAATCCACTGTGTAGCCATCCACTATTCTTTTCAGGATTCTAAACAGACAGAAACCTGGCACAAGCTTCCCAGAATTTCTTCATAGAATTTGAATGTACAGCAGAACTTTTAGCAGTTTAACTAAATATGGACAAAAACCAACCGACCAACCAAACAAAAAAAACCAAATTTACAAGAGTACATGAGAATGTATTCTTGCAAATGGCAGGAATATGGCAAAACGTATTTTATTCTGATTTAAAATTAAATTTTGCTATGTCAGCTTTGTGTGTTACTTTCTCAGTCGGAGATTTTATTTCTCTAGTTCTTCCTATAGTAAATTAGTTTTTCTTTTAATAACTACTGTTTATTGACTTCCTTCTTATCAGAGATTGTAACATGATGCTCAAATTATTTTATTCTCCCAGAGACTGTATTTAAACAGACATTTCACTTTTATTTCCACAGTTATATTACTCAATGTATTTAACGTCTATGTCTGACTAGTTAATGTGTAGTATCACACCATTGGTGGTTCTTCACAAATAAAATAAAAGTGCAGCAGGATTTATGTACTTTCTTTAATTCTTAATTTTTTTAAATTCATGGGATGGCATAAAACATAAATATATAAGTATTTGTAAAACAGTTTCTTCCTGCTAAATGATCCATCATCTTTCCTGTAACTTTTCCTAGCCAAACTTCATTGGAACAATTAACCAACTCTTCCTCTCTTTCTCTCTCTTTTCCTCTTCCTTATTCTCATCCTCATCCTCACCTTCTTCCTTGTTCCTGTTCTCTTCCTTTTTGGCATCCTCTTTGCCTTCTTTTTTTTTTCTCATCACAGGTTAGACTCAATTTATGTCTAGGACCCATGAAGGCCCTACTCTCCCAGACCTTCAAGAAAGCCTAAAACCCAGCCAAAAAGAGACTCAGCTTGATCCAAATTATACAATAGGCTAAATGACGCAAAAGGAGCTAATTCTCCACGAGGCTCCTGTGTGCTGACTCTCTCAAAGCTACAGCCCATGCTTTGAGATGACACTGACTCTTATCTTTTTACATGCCAATACTAAAAGGAAAACTGCACTTGCAGCTGGGCTATTATGATCAAAACCAGATGAGAATTATGATAGATAAACTTAGCTTTTCTTTAGTTAACAAGTGCAACAAAATTTTTTAAGAGTTTCAAGTTTAAATTAACTTGATAGAGGTTGCAGAAGGAAGATTTTAGAGATTTTATGAGCAAAACTATCTGATCTAATGCTTTTTATGGTTGCAGCTGTGCTGTAAGTAGTTCTCTTCAAAAAAGAATTTATTTTTTTATGTCTGCATGTTATTATATGAAATGAAATACTTGAAGCATAGGGGAGTGCAAATGTGAGGTAAGAAATTCCTAATACAATTCATCAGTGTATCTAAGCAACCAAGCAGAAGACTGGATGTGCTGTCTCATGGCCTTCTGAAACTTTACAGCACCTGCCACTCACCAGTGTGGCCCACTCCAACAACAGATGTAAAAATGGAAAATTAGATAAATCTGACTTCAGGACAAGCAACATGATTAAGCTGTGCTTTTAACAAATAGGCCCATCATATAAATATTCAAAAGAGAGGAATAAAATTTCCATCTTTACTTCATTCACCATAATGTGCCTCTCACTCCTTTCTTCTCTTCCTCAGCCCTGCTTTCCCCTCCTCCTTCCCCTTTTAACTCCTAATTCTTTCACTGCTTCCCATTCAGACCTTGCCCTCTGCATTCAGTTTCTGTTTCTCATTCCCCTTTGCCCGCTCCCCGCCCTGCCTGGTCCTTTTTGGGTTCAGTTCTTCTTACTTTAGGCTTTTATTTCTCTGAGGGATTTGAATAATCACTCCTTCTTTTTTGATCTCATTGTCATCTCAATAGGTCTTGCTGCTTCCACCCTCTCCTCAAAAGGTAGGTTTCCAAAGAATGTATTAGCTCCAGAAAGGAGTAAAGGGACCTCTGAAACTCACTGACCCTTCCTAAATTGGATGCCCCATTGTGTATTGCAAAATTAGGAATTTTTCTATTTTATGAGAAAGTTAACTTTGTTAGTGAATTTCTTTTTTAATGAGCACATTAACTTCCTCCTTTGCCTTAAAAAGATGCAACTCTGTCTACTCTCTGTCGTGATTAATTTCTGTCTTGGTTTGGCTGAGGGTCAGTTTTAACAAGGCTGATATAGTCATAGATTAGATTTTATATAAAACACCAGGTGAAGGAATAGACTTACCAAAGGCCAAATAAATGCTTTTGTATTATATGAAGTGGAAATCCAAAGCAAGGCTGACACACAGTTTACACTCTTGACCACATTTTCAAAATGCCCCTCAAATCTAAAATCTGCGACCAAATGCTCTTGAATGCAACTATGCACAGCTGAGCATCTGTTCACACTGCTTGTACAGAGAAGTATTTTACATCTGTGCTTGTTCCTTGCCATAGGTCAGATCAAAGAACTAGACAAAAACATCAGGTATTTCAGGGGAAAAAAAAAATTACAGTGGTATTTCAGAGTCATAACTACTGCAAATAAATTAGAGAACAAGCCAAAAATAAAATAACAGCCTTGCAGGTATTATCATAGGCTGTTTCTTTCTTTTCACCAGATGTAAAAAAAAAAAATAAAAAAATTTTCACTGGCAGGTAGCCAAGGCCACAAAACAAGAAGACCTTGAGTCAAACTTCTTCACAGTTCAAGGATACAGGCATAAGATATTCAGTCAGGCTTTTTGCCCCTTAGGTATTCTTGCAATGGCAAACCACCGCAAGTTTGCTACAGACCTTGTTGCAAGGCAAGGAAATGCTAAAACCTTCCTTTTTTTCCTGCAGCACCCAATCACCAGGGTACTAAATAATCAGTCCAAAAGAAAATGAATGCAGGACCATATGGTTAGTTCTGACTACCATCTTGCAGAAAAAAAATCGCTCATGTTTCTGTGCTGTACTACAGATGGTTCTGATGGACAGCCCATTTTTACTGCAGAGGAAAGTGTGAAGACAATTCTGAAAACCTATTTAGGCAAGACTGTGCTTCTATTAGCTATAGAGATAGGTAACCAGAAAGTACCTTTAGAGTTGCCATTGCTATTCTATATTCCACTCCACATGTAGTACCTGACCATGCAAACATCTTAGCAAATGGATAAGCTGTCTTTTGACCAACGTATTGCTGCATCCAGCCTTAAGACTTCAGGTTTTTTTATTACGTTCATCTCAGTTCCCAGAATTCTCATTTCTACCTGCAACACTGAACCAATAGTTACTTGACCTTTTAGAGCATTGGAAAGTACGGTTATTTTGTCTTCAAAACTTGGTAAGCATGACTTCCTGGTCTTTTGAAGGAACAGTGGTCATTAGTAGTTGCAGAGTAGACACATCCGACTCATCATCTTAACTCTGTGGGGTGTTGACTAGGCCAAAAAAAAACCCTCAAAAAACCAAACAATAAAAACCCCTCAAAATAAACAAAAAACCCCAAACATCAAAACAAAACAAAGAAAAAATCCACCATCACGAAAAATTAGCCCAAGATCTCTTTTCCTTCAACATTGTCAATTTCCATTATCTCAATAATTGTTAACAGAAGATGTAAACCAACAGGTAATTTTAACTTTTAGGTTCTCATTTATAGTTTTCTTAACTATAGGACTGTAATGTCCAAAATGTTCAATCTATAGATATCATAATATTGCCAAACAAAATCTTACTGGAAAACATACTTATTTAGATTCAAATGTCTTAGAATGATCTCTTCACAAAACATAGGAACATTCACTTTAAAAGCATAAAAAAATCATTCTCATGTCATCTGCCTGTGAGTATAATATTATGAATTTGAGTCTGCTCCCCATGAACTCTGAGGAAGAGGAATCTAGCCCGTCCTTCCTCCTCCTTCTTTTTGCCCTTCACAAGAATTTAAATAACATTTTCATATCTACTTTTACCACTTACATGCTGCTTCACAAATACAACAGTTTCGTAAATGCAGATAGCACACTTTCACAGGCTTTCCTGTTCTAAATTCATTTTAGACTAGTTTGCATAATTTTCTCTTTGGGGATTCTTACAAAGAGTGACAGGGGGATAGAAGTCTGTTTTTTTACTCCTCAGCCATGAATTCCATCTGTTGTCATGGCACTGAACTCAGTGTTGAATAGCAGCCAGCATTGCTTTTGAAGTTCTGTAGGATTAGTAGAGATGTCTGATGTTATTGTGCAACATTATTCATAGCAATAGCTCTACCTGAGCTTTATGCAAATGTTAACCTGCTAAATTAATAAATAAATATGGTATGTCACCAAAGTTCACATTCTGGGGGCATTCCCTTACTTACATTTACTACTTCTGTAAAGACTCACACAAAGGTTTTTGTAATTACTCTTATTTCTACAAACACAAATCAAACATCAGCAGCATTTTATTAGAGGCAGCTGAGAAATAATACGGCTAATGAAATATAACTGATGATCTATAGCTGGTGAATTAATGAAACAAGCTTTATTTTTGTAATCTCCTAAGCAAAATATTTCCTGATTTGGTTCTACTTTTGACTCTGACATTTTCTACTGAGAAAGTTCCCATTGATCCTACCTCTGGGACGAGTAAAATATACAATAATTAGAGATATTCCTCAATTCTCAGGACAGTCACATTGTCCTGTTTCAGACCTTTGACTCTCTTGACACATATTAATCAAGCTTCCACAAAAGCCCGTAGAGTAGAAGAGTGGTTTTTTGTTGGTTTTGTTTTGTTTTGTTTTGTTTTCTTATAAGTATCAGTGCTGCATAGGAGTTTTTCCTGCCTTTTTTTTTTTTTTCCCCAAAGGCTGTCACTCTAATAATACCTAATCTTGTTATGGATACACTTCAGAAAGATTTCCAAGTTTCAAAATGGAGTTTCTGGTCAAAACAGAGAACATTTCACCTCAGCATCAGCGCAGGAAAAGGGCGTGTAAACAGTTTTCTGCAACAGATAATTACAATGTGTAGCGCATGAACAGAGGTCTGTTGTTTCTTTTTTCTGTGTCTAAGAAAGCAAGTTGGCTTCTCAGGAAGTAGCCAGGTTGTACTAGACCAGGGCAGTGGGTGGCTTAGTAGTTAGAGAAGGAAGAGGTAGCAGTTGACGTCTCCCATCCTCAATCGTCCTTCCCTGCAGGAGCAGCAAGTCCAGTTGCTGTGCTGTTTTCGGAGCAGAAGCAGTCTAGCACGGCAGTCTGGAAAAAGAAATCTTCAGTTTCACCTCTGCAGCTAAGCACTCCTGTCTCAGCTCTGGCCCAGGACAGTAGCTTAGTGAGTGGGTCCTTCTAACAGAAGACATAAGCCTAAAATGCAGACTGGACTCTGGATTTGGAAACTCGCAAAGAAGTCAAGTGCCATGCTACTCACTGTCTCCACTGTTTCAGTATAACGTTTTAGAGAGTGCTATCCTGCACTCTCTGCACCCTGAGATGACAAATAGGAACTAGACATTTATTTTCTTCTCTAACTTCTGAAATACTACTGATTTGCAGCCCCTTAGATTTATGCTATTTCTAAATAAAAATACCCCTTCTCTTTCCTAGCGTCATTATTTTCATATCAACTGTTTGCACAGCCTACAAGGTTCTTGAGAATGACATTGCTATTTACTCTGGCTTTTCCACATGTGATCCTCTTTAAATAAAACTATGCAGCCAGCTCAGATGGTGTTTATAAGGAGTAAATCCACTGATTTCACTAGTACTGTCCTGAAGTTACTTCACTGCAACTTAATGCTATTAAAGTAATTAATCAGCTTCTTATTTGAAATAGAAATACAGAATACAGATACATTGTCTTGCAGTTCAGCAGCAGTTTTCTGATGTTCCACGGGGGAAAGAGTGGTTGGATTTCTTGGGATATAGGATGGAAGACAGAAATGGCAGTGTGCTCTGCTGGGCGGGTGAAGATTCAGCTGTGCATGTCTTGCACTGTCTGGTGAGCCAGTCAGGCAAAATCTTCATAAATTTAGAGAAGTTAGGGAGCTTTAAAACTGCAGTAACAAATATACAAAAAACACCTGTGGCAGAGTTAATAGAGGTAATTTATTGTTTAATTTGAGGAAAAAATCAGCATGTTTTAGTGTTCCGTGAGTGAACCAGCAGAAATATATGTGTTTGTTTTGAAAGAAGAAAGTCATCATGGCCAACAGTACTATTTCTCTATAAAAGTTTTTCACCCATATCTTCAACTCAGACTACTAAATGTATGTTTCTTTGTAGCTGATATATCAATGTCTGTACATGAATGATTGGGAGAAAGCTGGACAGTAAATTGGTTTGGAAGCAGCACAGCTTAGCCATTGGTGAGAAAGAGTTCAGACAGTTACTTTACCAATCCTTAAATCCATTTTCAGCCCCCAGCAGCTACAGCCACCAGCAGATGTGTAACATGGGAATAGCATTAACTTGGAAACTTTGCTGAGCATCAGCTCTGTCACTACTCACCTCTGCTTCAATCACCATCAGAGCAATCAAATATGCTCAAATATTTGCTGGACAGGCTGTCTGTCCCCACGGCTTGACCATACATCCTTCAGGAGGACTGAGAGATTACCATGGCTGGAGATACAGGTGTTAACTGCACCCTTTCTTTACAGTGACATGAGGGGACAAGAACAGACCATCACTGAACAAATACAGATTACCATCTCTGGAGATGCTCTGCTCTGCAGTGGAAGTCCCTTCTGCTGTTCCATAGAATGAAGAGAGTGATAGAGCACTGGCAGTGACAACACTACAGTGACTCCAATCCAAGGTCAACCATGGCTACTTTTCTGGTTTCTATGTACCACAAAGGAAGAGGAGAAAGGCCAATAATGCATAGTTCATTTGCAGGTTAGACTGAATCTCACTGAGGTGAAAAATCTCTCTGTGATATCACAAATGCCCTTTAGTCCCTGCATTAAGCATTCATCATGGCTAGGCTTCGCGAATGAAGATTTGGGAAGGGCTCTACCCACGCTTGCTGCAAGCGCGCTGATGGCTAAAGAGGGCGATGTGAGACAGGCAAGGCCGGTTGCAAAAGGCACAGCAGAAAGTCTCCATAGGCGGTGTTGGTGAGGCACGGTTCTTTCTGCGTTGTCTTTTCTCCTCGAGACTGATTCTGCGTGCATTCTCAAAGGAATCAGCAGCGTTATGGATGGTGTGTCTCCACGCCTCCCGATTGGAGGCCAGAGTGGACCATTGATGGTAGTCAATATGGCCAAGGCTGAGGTATTGTTTCAGAGCGTCCTTGTATCTCCTCTTTGGGGCTCCTCTCTTGCGGCAGCCGGTGGCAAGTTCACCATAGAGCATGATCTTAGGGAGGCGGTGATCCTCCATCCTGGAGACGTGCCCTGCCCAGCGCAGCTGCGTTCTCAGCAGCATCGCCTCAATACTGGTGAGTGCTGCCTGTTCAAGGACAGACACATTGGTCACATAATCAGACCAGTGGATGTTCAGGATAGTGCAGAGGCAGCGCTGATGGAAGTGTTCGGGGAGACACAGATGGCGGCGGTAGATGACCCACGATTCAGACCCATATAAAAGAGTGGACAGCACAATGGCTTTATAGACACTAATCTTGGTACTTTTCTTCAAGTGTTTATTGTGCCAGACTCTTTTATAGAGTCTTCCAAAAGCACTGTAGGCCTTTGCTAACCTGTTGTCTATCTCTTGGTCAATCTTACCATCTGAGGAAATGATGCTTCCCAGTTAAGCATTCAGTGATGAGCAAAAAATATAGACACATTTCGTTTGCAGCCTGTAAAATTAAAGATTGCCTTTTCACTAATGATTTGGTTTATAAAACACATCCACTGTAGGAATCCCATGTGTGCAGCTCTGCTAACTGAACAGGAACCCACCAGCTGTGTGGTAAGGAGGGATGCACATGTATTAGCAGCAGGCTCTATCAGTGCAATTGCTTTCATTTTTCACTGTCTTATTCCTGTAGGTTAGACTGAGCTGCCCTTCAGCAAGCAGAAGTCGGGCTTGGTTTCCTGTGCCCAGAGGAAAGGATCTCATGTAGTAAGTGTCGTGATATCTAAATGTCTGATTTTTATTCACTTTTATTTTTTCAGTCATTACTGCCACAGGAACTCACAGATAAGATATCACTGCAGGAAAAACATTAGTTCCAGGGCCAGTATGATCCTGTATTCTCTCAAGGACCCTCCTTGGCCACTAAAATCTTTATCCTCCTATTTAAGAAGAACTAAGAGTTAGTCCCTTTACAAACAAACAAACAAACAAACAAACAAAGTTTCTTTGGTGTTTTAGTAGACTACATTGCATTATTTGCATTTTATTTGGCTTTGCACTGCACTGAGAGTGTCTTCAAAGATAGGAACCTTGTTGATAAAAAAGCACAATTGTCTAATCTGTGTCAGTCATACTGATGGATGCTGCAGATATCTTCATATTATGGTGCTCGGTCCTGTCAGATGGAGCTTGAAGACCAGCATAAAATTATATCTATAATGAAGTTGGGAGCAAATGGCAATTAGTATGTACTTTTAATAGGTTTTCAAAAAGTGGCAGGAAGCCTACTGATCTCTCTTCTCATGATATATCACCAGAGAAAGTTTTAGAGATAACCTGTTTTCAAAAGACAGAGACACAGCAAGACAGCAAGACAGAGATCTATCAAAGCAAAAGCATTTAGGGCAAGATTATGAAGTTGTTGAGCACTTACATGCTAAGTCCCATTGACTTCAACTTCTCATTTGCATAATAAAGAGTTGCACAGTTTGGCCTTTGCGAGATAGTAGGCTTAAAAAATACACATTTGTCGACTTTCAGCTGAAGGCTCTCACTAATAATAATTCTATTCAGAATACTTAGCTAAAAGAAAATCAAATAAGCATGAGTTTTTTTCTCTATGCATTTGTACATAGGGGTGAAATCCTATTCAATTTAGAGAATATAACTTCTAGTCTAAGATTTTAAAAATAAGAATTGTAGTCTGTTGTATTTTATTCTTTAAAAGCTGAGCCAATTTTTCTAAAACTCACTTTAATTTGGAATCAGTTTCTGAAATGTGTACAGATGCAACAGGTATTCTGAAATATTTCCTTTCATGTACAGAGAAACAACACAAGCATTATCAACAACTGAGTATTCTTGAACACAAACTGCCTTTAATAAGTCCACACTAGAAGAAAAATCTGTTCCTTGGCATAAAAATAAATTACAGAGAGCTTTCCTTTACTCACTAAGAATTAGTTAATTCCTGAATTTATGAGGATTTTAGAATTAAATGATTCAGATACTTTTTTTAAAGCTGCTCAGGCGGTGAAAGGGAACGTGCTGATTCAAGAGCTCTTTTCTGTATATCCTTGAGGCTATTATGTATGCCAGACAAATTATGCACCAGAGGCTGAATGTTTACTGAGGCAGTCAAACATTTCAGGGTAAACTTTCAGGGACCTCATCTCTTTCAGTAATCCTGTATTTTAATACATGAATGCAATTCAAGACTGTTTTGTCCTTTGAGGATTTTCATAAATGTTTTGGAAGGTCAGCATACAGTTTCAGTTGTTTCTAGATAGAACTCAGTTGAGGTAAGGCACAACAATACAGGCACGGCTCTAGACATAAAAACAAACAAAACTTCTAGCAAAACAAAACCTCCAAACAAACAAAACACACAATGGCAAAACAAACAGAAACAAAAACAACAAGAAAACACAAACACACAAACAAAAAACCCCCACCCTTGGTAGAATTGCTTGTCTGTGTATTGGAGATACTGAAGAAAAGAATCATGCAACTTTCTGGGAGGGCATGGGCTAGGTTATTTTTGATGTTACATGTTTTAATCATTGCACCATTGTTTTTTCTCATCTTTCTCTCTTGTTGCTGTTAAAGAACAGCAGGTCTCACTATGTATTATTTCTCTGCCTCTACAATCTGGCTTTAAAAAACATTTGTTTCCCACTTGAACTCTCCAAAGGCAGAAGGAAGTGACCGCATTTAAAAGTGCAAGGGCAGTGTCTATTCTACTAACAATTTCAAAGCTCAACAGAATTCTCTAAGTGCTATAGGAATTTAACTGGTAGCACACAAATGTATTTTACAAAGTACAGGGGATTAAACTATGAACTCTTGGAAACAAGGGAGCTCTACCACTGACTCTGCCACAGGCCAGGATTTATTCCCCATTGCATCCTGTAAAAGATATATAAATACAATCTGAGCCTGAATTGTCCCTATTAAAAAGAATGATGTACCTTGTTCTGTAAAGACTCAGTATTCTTACTTGAATGGAAATGAAGACAGATTTGGAGTGGGAAGATGTAGTGCTACAGCAGCATCAATGCCATGACTAGAATTCACAGTGCATTTTCACAAAGATATCCTGGGACTGGACAAGGACTATCCTATCCACATGGATCCAGCCCTTGTCATTGTCCTACCTGAACCTTTTGAGAATTTTTCTCACAAGCAAGTGGTTATATAGGGGTTATGTTGATAAGGCAGGAAATATTAGGAAGAGAAAGGCCATTTATATTTTCAGAGGCCTTCTTATCCCAGGCTTGACATAGAAAAAAGCATTATAAAGCTACAGCCCATGCCAGAAGGATTGCTGGGTTTTACAACAGTCATCTAGCATCTGGGGAAGAGATGGATAGGGACAATGGCATTTAAGCCCCTTTTTAATTTTACACAGTACAGATCAGAAAATCCATCTGTCCTGAGAAAGATTGGTCTGTGTGCCTCCCAGAAAAATTTATAGCAAGTCCTAAGTAGGACAGAGATAGTCCAATTGCGCAAGTAGTGTGGCGTTTTAGAGCATCATGGCTTATGTTACTGTACTGCTTCACAACCAGCTGACAAGTACAACAGTCATGTATGGCCCAGAAAGGTGGGGAGAATGAAGCAGCAGTGTGATGAAAACCCTCAATTTTTCAGTGCTCCGAATACAAAGAAACTGAATGCAAAATAATGTATTTATAATATATATAACATATACCAAGAAGTTTTATAGCTGCTGCACATTTGTTGCCTGTGACAATTAGACTTAATCCAGCCCCTCAAGATGTGAGTTACAAAAAAAACATTAATTTTATGACAAACATGTTTGCCAGTATCATAATTCAGTGGAAAGATGTACTTTCATCTTAATAAAAAAATAATGGAGGTGTTGATGCTGTTTTCTGATACGGGCTCTGATACCTGCACAACATAAATTGTGCATTTTCAGTTCATTTGAGCAGTTGGCAGAGCAAACCACAGTTTTTATTCCAATCTTTTGTTTATTTGGAAGTTTCTCTAGAAGTGTGGACAAGGGACCTATTTTTCACGGTTCTACCTATTCTAGTTATGGAATTTGTCAGGGTGTAACACACAGTAAGTGTTTTAAGGCTAATTCCAACTTCCAGACAGTTAGAAGATAAGGGAGGCTTTCACAAGACTGACTGCCCAGCTCAGCACCACTCAGGCTGAACTGAAGTGCAAAGGCAACACACACCACTCTGGTGACATTGATCATAAGGGAAGAAATGTGCAATTCTGTCCTAATATTTTAAATCTTTTTCCATATTCTTGACTGTTGCTGGAATCTGAAAACTAATTTAATATTAAAAATTTGAAAAAAAAAAAATAGCATGAGAGTTTCCTATACTACACACACAGACACATATACACACAATTCTCCACACTTCTCTCCTCCCTCCCCTTTGAAAGTAGCTATCTTGCACATTAAAGGTTGAAGGGTATTTTTGGTATATTCACAAATCACTCAGAAGATGAACAAGCTTATTTGTTCCAAATGATGAAAGTTCAAAGTATTTCATTTATGCTAGCAGTTCACTAATGTAGCCACTCATGTGTGCTAATCCCACTTACTAACCCTCCCTGGCTCCTATTAATAATAATTTAGCTAAATATGAGATGTTTCAACAAGAGTACTTCTACTTTCCTATATAATGATACTAGATATAGTTACAGTGTCTTGATAATAATCTTCCTTTTCACAAAGTCCTTAATCTAAATAGAGCTTAAAGTTGCCACTAACTGTACTAATTGCTACAAAGGCTACATTTGTTTGAAAGAACGTTACTGAGCTTTCTGTATTTATGTCCAAAAACCCCCGTGTGAGCAGAGTAGCTTTGGTATCTTTCCTGAGCAGACAGAAACCTGTAGAGCAGAAAAACACTGGAGCAGAACCCGCAAAACCACTTACACAACTTAATGGGTCCCAGGACCTTCAGGCAAACACTGACAGTGGAAAAAGGCAGTTAACTTTGCAAAAGAAGTGGGCAGAGAACCTGAATGCTCTCTTGACTATGTGAGCACTTCAGCTAGTATACAAACGGTGGCCATTTCCCTCTTCAGCTGTTTTCAAAAGTGAGCTAACTGCTCAAAAGTGAGATGATTTAAACCAAGACAGTTAAACCTCGGCAGCCATGGTTGCCAGATCTGTTTTTAGAACTTGCTACAACTTTGTTCACCTCTGCTCTAAGTAGTAAATTTATTTCATCACATAAGTAGCAAACTAAGCCTCTCCAAGTCCAAGAACAGGCCATTTCTTTCTCCTTTTCCACTCAAGTGTCATATCTTCCCTTTTTTTCCCAGCACATCCTCCTGATTTCTGCCTACATCAGCTTGCCTGCATTCACTCCCAGCTGTCTCATAAGCCACCAAATCCTGTTCTGCCAAGCACCACAGCAGGATGAAAAGTAACTCCTCATCTCCACCGGGGAAGAAGGAGGAGGCCAAACAGAAACACATATGATCCTAGGCACGTGGAAGGACTGCATCCTTGACTGGACATGGGTACCAGTCAGTCCTGCAGAGAGGATATTAATCTATAGAATGAGGGAATGTCTGCCCATCCATAAACTCTGAGAGGTGTAGACCTTACCTTGGGACCATGAATCTTACTCCCAACAGCCAGACATCTGAAGGCTGTATGGAATGGAACTCAAAGCCCACACATCAATGCCCCTGTGGGGATTTAGCTCCTAGCAGTTCCCTGAAGGTGACAAACCAGGGAGAAGATTCAGCCTGAAGATGATAACTGAGTGCATGTACCCAGTATAGGCATCTGGTGACACTTGACATGCCTTATGAATGAGTTTGGTGCAAATCCTTATGGCTGTAAGTCTCATCTAAGTCCTGAGGCAGGTCTAACAGCATAGTGTGCAGGCAACTGAGGTCCTCAGACTCTCAAATAGCACTAAATGCCTATATTTAGGAACTTGAATTGAGCCCTTAAATGTTTCCATGTATGTGAGGTTTCTAAGTTCTCACAGTAGTCAGTAAATATCCCAGCTGAGACACGCAATGGCATTTACAGATCTATTCAGCAGGCCCTGCTAAAGAGACATTGACATTTGGTCAGAAAACAATGGTCAGCTCTGCATAAGCAATAATGGGAGCATAGTCATAATGGAGGCCCTTATGTTTATGTGTCTTTACTCACAAACTATAGCCTTCCCATTTACACAACCTAAAACAGAATCAGGAATTTGGCTTGGGCTTTTCAAGGACAACCACAAAACAAGGCAGCCTACTTATTCTAGTAGGATGAAATCAAGGAACCTGACACTAAGGATTGACTCCTAGTATTTTATACAGTATATTATATAATTATGTCTGTAGTCAAATTTGGTATTTTTGGTACAGTTACCTAGGTAATCTAGACCTTACAAAATTTGCTGATGCTGTTACCTAGGCACTGCTGGCATTAAGAGTTCCTCTCCCCAAAAGATGCCCTCCAATTATTGTTTGGCCAGCTCTCTTGTAACTCACCCTTAACCTGCTGTGAAACAGTCAGTTTTCACAGTACTATTTCTAACTTTTGACAGCTTCTCACTCTGTTATTCATTATGTCCAACAAGATAAGGTCTCATGTCATGTTCAATTAGCTGAACTGTGAGCCAGGGCTCTGTCATCTCCCTGCATACTTTACACTTGGTTGCATAGCTTTTGCTTAATTGGTCCCTAACCCTTACCTTAACTATAAAACTTACTTAGGGATTTAATTTTCTCCTGAAATTTGGTTCCATGGAAATGTTTACATTTTTCCAACTGTATTTTAAAATAAATAAATGTCATTTGACACACTCATTAACTGCAGGCGGAATATTTTGATGGTCTGAGTAAACACCATTGTTATCTCTTTTATCTTGTCATATTTAAATATGCCATACTTTCTGTCATCAGCCAGGACCATACCTGTCATTAACAAGACCTCTAAAGGTCTCATATGTCTGTGCAGAAGGAACCTATAGCAATGTAATCCAAAAGTGTTGTTTGGCTCAGAAAACACAACTGTTCCTTCTCCAGTGGTTAGTACATTCTCAGAAAAGAAGAAAAGAGGACCAGTATACAACCGGTAACCACTAACTAATTCTGAGTTCAGTAGATTTACTAAGTCTGATGGTACATGTTCATTCAGTGAAATTCAGTGCACTTTTTTTCCAAATTCATGTTGGTCTGTCCTTGAACTCTCATAAATATGCTGAATCCAGAACACCATTGCCAAGGACCTTCAAAGGCCCAACTCTAACCACAGGAAGAATTTTGGGTTTGTAGTCTTTTTCAACCTGACTCATGCTGGCTTCATTTGCTGCCAGAAGTTTCTCCTGCTGGTCAAGTGAGCAGCCCTCGTCTCCATGGTCTGGTCTTGTTCTACAGACCTTGGTCATAGGTTGTCTCTTCCAGACTGAGGAATCCCAGGCTCTTTTTGTCCTCAAATTCCTCAAATATATTCTTCCTTGTTCCCTAAATATAGAAGCCATCTCATCTCATCTTTGATCACCCTTATTGTTCTGCTGTGAAGAAGAAAATTTGAGGATTTGAATGTGTGTGGTGAGGGAAAAAAAAACCCCAAACACAGACACTAAGGAATAATTTTGTATTCACAGTCAGAGCTGGCAAGACAGAAGAGGATTTAAAGGGTGGCATATCTAATGTTCTTTCTTTTGTTCTCTATTTGTTTTTTAATAACTATTAAGACTGGTTTTGCCAATTTTTTTTATATCTGCCAAATACTGAGCAAGTATTATCATACAATTGTCATAATACCAAATACCAAATACTGAGTAGTAACAATAATCTTAGATCTCATCATTTTAATTTAGAATATAGAATTCTTTTCTCTACATGCATCAAATTTTTTCTCTGTATATGTTAAATTCTATATATTTCATTTGCCACAGTTGATAGGCAGCCCTGAAGATTTCATAGCAAACTAAGGTAAGTCTATGTTTTCTGATCAAATTTTCTTCAAATTTCAGAAGTTACTCTTACTAATAACAGATGTTCTGAGATCTTAAAAGACACTACAATGGAATGACTGCTTTAAATGCCTTTAGGTATTAAGAATGAATACTGTTTTATTTAGATATTCCCTCCTCCACTTGAGAAAATTGTGCTTTTTGTTTCTCTGTAGTAGAATTCAATGTCTGCCTCTGTTTATTTTTCCTATCAATGAGCCAGCAACATGTGGTCAAAAGGAGGATGAGTCGTGAATAGCTTATTGTGTGAATACCTTGAATGCTGGCAAATAACTGTTATTTGATATGGGCTATGGCATATCAGCATACCCTTGTTATTGGTTTGTTGCTGTGTACTTTTATATCCAGCTGAATAATAGATTTCAGAAAGGCTTACATGTTTTAAAACTATGAGAATAATAGCAATCAAATGCAAGGTCAGTTCCATAATCTAAGTAGCTTCTTGATGCAGCTAAAATTGAAACATACCCTGCAAAACGGCCACAATTTGTTATAAGCAAAAAAAAATGCAGGAAAAAACTTATAAATATACATTTAACAACAACAAAAAAATCTGCCCTTCATTTTCCAGCAGTGAAGTGCTCTTACTATTCAACATGCATTATTTTAAAACTTTTCTGTACACCATCATCAACAATGTTTACCCAAGCGTGATGAAAAAGATAAATTGTTCTGGGGAGTTCATATCTACTGTGCTTGTAGGTCAGCACTTGCTGTAAGAAGGTGGCCACCAGACTCACAAATGAAACAGAAAATGGATAAATGTTAAATCCACACAGGAAATATTGTTTGATAGGATCTGTGGAGGTGGCAAAACAACTTGCTTTTGGCTGGAATCGATGTAGTAAATCTCAGTTTAATGGATGCTTCCAGGAGGATTTATTTATTTATTATTTACTAATAAATGGACTATTGTTAAAGGCTGCTGCACACGTAGGAACAGTCTGTTTACTCCGCATGATCAAATGCTTGAGTGTATGTATACCTTTAACACATAGCTTAAGCATGCACTGGAGTTTTCCATTTTGGCTTGATGTTCTTGTAAGTATACATTTCGATTTTTTCTTTTTTTTTTTTTTTTTTTTTTTCAAATTTCCTGTCAGGATGTACACTATCTTTAAAAGGAGGCAGCTGAAAAAGAGCCTTTTAATCATCAACACCACTGAAAACAGTGCCTTATTCTGCAGTTACTGACTGAAAGAACTTTCTTCACTGGGACAGAAAATGTTTCTTTACTCTCTGTAATGAGAGCTTTATTGGTGGTAAGAGCAGCAGGGGAAGGGGACACGTGAAATTATAGACACAGCTCACTGTGTGGGTGATGTGAAAGACACTGTGCCTCTTATGTGTCTCAAAGTGAAGGGCCAAATTCAATGGCCTGGGTAGGCTGTAGAGGAGCTGGTAGATGCTTTGCATCATGTTCTCACTGTCCCTGGCATTTAGGCAGACCCACTTTTACCTGGCCCTCCACAGAAGGATGAGCAAAAGCTAAACCTCCCAGGAGGTGACACTACTCTGTGTTTGGAGACTAGTAGAGAATTGGATGTTAAATAATTCACTCCTGCCCACTCTTCATTTATCATTTCAGGAGTTAGCCTTATCTGTCTCTGCGGGAAACTATTGTGTTGCTAACAGGTAACTAGGCAGTGGGATGATTTACTAATGCAGTCGTAGCTGTGCTTTGCATTCCCAGTTTTACATTTATTAATCCAAGCATAAATGAATAGGAATGCTAAACAGGAGTATAAAATATTATTTCCATTTTCTCTGTTGCTGCCTATCAGGATGAAAAATAATCAAATGCCCCTAGACGCATATCCATTTATCTAGAACATAGGAAAGAATTTGCAACTGGAGTAAGAGCATTTTGCAGCATGACCATGGCTCTCTCAGAGCTGAAAACCAAGTCAGAAACTCAGTCAGTGGTGCATCTTTCTTCACAGAAAGGTTTTGTGCAGAAAGAAAATAGCAGCAACCTTCATGAAATATACTGGAAACACTTGTTCATAACAGGTCTTGAATAGTAGTAGTACATAGCAGAGAGGTAAATTGTGATCAAACAGCCACAAATGAGTATGAAGGAAATGCAGACAAATTTGTCTCAGTACTCATGTACATATATAAACATACATATATAAAACAAGTCTTATTCAAAGTTTGCATTTCAGTCCATCATAGCCTTCTTCTAATACTCTGTAACACCTCTCTTGGTACAAAGTGTGGTTAAAAGGTGATTCTTCAGGTGACTTAACAAGGGGCAGCTGTTTTGACACTGAAGGAATAAGCTAGGTACAGATTGAGACAAAGTTTCTAAAGAGATGTGGTTTTTATTTCACGATCAGTTGGTAAAGCTGAGAGAAATAGATATCTAAGATTTCTAGCTCACAAACCTTTCATTAGATCATTTCTTTGGCCAGAAGACATGCTGTTGAAGCCTTCTCCATGGCTAGGCCAGACACATAGCTGTCTGAAAACACAGATTTAAACCCTCCTTTCTTTAGTGCATCTAACAGTTCAGCTTTTTCAACTGCTTCTTACTAAGAAATAAAATAATAAAAGCAGATTATGTGAATAGACTTTGTCTCTCCCCCAGCCCTTCCTAGAGTCTGATGGCACCTGACTCTTATCAAACTGTCAAGTTTGGATCTTCCTCTGAGAAGGAAATATACACATCTATTGTCCTTGGGTTTAGCTTTGAAAAGCAGTTTGGTTACATCTATTTAGCAAAGGGATAAATAAGGGGGTCAAAATCACCCTTTTTCTTGTTTGTGTTCTTGGAGGCATCTGAATTCAGAAAGTAATGCCTCAGAATAAATTTTAAAAATGAAAATAACACTAGACAGAGTTCAAAAAATGGAACTTACTTAAAATATGGAAAAAATAGTCTTTAGATACCTGTTAATAAGTTTTTAGTGATCATGGAACTAACATGCCAAACAAAATTGAGCTAGACAGAAACAATGGGTTTAAGTTTACTTTCATTTTGTAACTTAATATTACAAAAAAGTTTCAGATCCTATGCTAACACTTCTCCATGTGCAGGGGCATTTAATATTAAACACTCATGGGAATAAGTGCTCTGAAAAAGACAGCACTCTAACCCAATAGATGACCATCTGACTTCAGCATGACACTTAATGAATTTGGATTTTAGTTTTGTATTATGTGTCTGAATGATATTCCTAACAATGGTAGTCACAACTACTGCCAGGACAACCATCTTTTGCACACACCTTTTTATTTTTTTGAATTTACACATGAGTTTCTCCAGCAAATTAGTAACTAAAGATGAAAGTCCATCAGATTCTTTGTTAACATGCTGTACCAAACATATCAAAACATACTGTGGTATAGCCTTCATAAAGGGAAGGGAAGGGAAGGGAAGGGAAGGGTAGNAAAAAAAAAAAGCTGAAGGAGACATGGAATGACTCACCCTGGAAATTAACAAGATTGTCACAATACAAAGGAAAATACAGTATCAACACTGAGAGAGGTTCATTTAGACTGAGAACAACTGATAAAAAGAGCAGAATTGAAGAAAATATTGAGGGTGAGAAAAGAAAGCTGAACTTTAAAGATAATTGAAAAAAAAAAAAAAAGGAAAGGCTTATCAAAAGGGGGAAAAATACAGTAACTAAACAGGGACCAGATTCTCATGAAGATTTGCTAATGTTTCATAAAAGTACAAGTAGAAATACTGTGTAATAAAAGGGCAGCTCTATGTAAATCCACAAAATATTTACAGTATACTGAGGAAAATGAGTCATATTTTCATTGCTAACTCATCAATAAGAATACTAAGTTTTAAAGAAATTGAGGTCTGCAATGTTAACTGCAAGTTCTTTTCATGTCTGCTTGCTACTGTGTCATGCTGTGAGTTATTTATACTTCATATAGGAGAGAGAGGAAACAGTAACAGAAATTATGTTTTTAGAGCTAGTGAATTATTTCCTTGACAGATTTGTTTATTTCCAAATTAATTCCTATGAATTTGGCTTGTCACAGTACAAGCCAAAACATCTTGACCTGACAACTGAAGACGAACAGTGTCACCCTACCACAGCCAAGTGTTTTCTAAACTACTGAGAGCTTCCTTACCAACCATTCCTCAGTCTAGAACCGGAGGGAATTTGTAGTACTTGGTTTCTGCCCTGTGTCTTTTCTAAACCACTGACAACTGTCTGAATCTGCTGCAAAGTCCTATCACATCAGGATATAATAACTTAATTCTTATTCTGAGCAGGTATGTATACACACTGAAAGACCAGGGACAAACCTTCTAATCCATCATTACTGTCTCTGTACTACAGGCTATAAAACAGCCGATGAGTTGCTTAGTGCAGACATTTGTGGTCATGTTTTCAGGAGAGTAAATTCTTGATGTAAAGGTTTGAAATGATGGAGAGTCTAACACATTCAGTGATGATCTGTTCTAAATGTTTATCATTCACCTTGTAAAATATTATAGCATATTACCTACTGGAAGTGAAAGTTAACTATCAGCATACTGACCACCATGTGAGGACCAGATGCTCTCTGTGTAGCAATTTACTGTAGAAAACTAGGAAATAGTTGTGCCACCTGCAAATGCTGTGCTTGCCGTTCAACACGGGTATGGTCATGATGAGTAACTTGTTCATGGCACAAGTAAAAGGGAATTCTTAAAGAACTCCTCTGAGTACACTGACCTATCTAAAGCTTTTCCAGCACCTACGGCAGGTAATTATGTTAACAGCTGTTAAGAGGCAATCCTTTAGCCTTGTCGACAGTCTTTGGTCGCAGCTGAGGACCTGATCATGAAAAAGGTATCAAACTGCTCAAACTTTTGTTCCAACAAGTGTGGAGGATGAACATGGAAATTGCTGCAAGCTCATGTGTACTCAGAAGCAACACTACTGAGTTATGTCTTCCTACCAGCTTGAGAGGAAAGCCAAGCAGAGGTACAGCCTGAGAATCACATGTTACTGCAGTTCCATAGGCACTGGCTTTATACTGTATAATACAGTAATACCTATGTATATTGCTATGCTACATTTTATTATTCTTATTTCTACTGAGAAACTACAGCAATTGCAAAGTTGTGTTGGAGCTGGATTTTGTCTCAAATTTCTATTTGTATTAGTATCTTTTCTTGTGTATGTGTATCAGTGTGTTTGTGCATGTTTGCCTGTGTATGGGTTTAGAAATCATTACACTTGTTCCCTGGCATTCAGGTTCTTTCAATAACATGAAAATCAGCTGACTAAAATCTCTAACATTTTCCCTTAGGACAGTCCTAAAATAGTTTTTTATTGGTGGAGCTCAGCATATGGAACTTGGTTTTTTCCCACTATACCAAAAGTCCATTTAACTAGAACTGTCACTCAAAGTTAATCCTTCTCCTAATGAACCAATCTCTATTGTACTTAAACTCCGTAATACCCTGAAAAATGCTGACCTTGCATAAGAAGACCCAACGGCAGGCAGTCCACTTTCCAAATACAATCGACTGCTTGAGCATCTCTGGCACTTCCTCCTCTAACTTTTGTTCACCCAGAAATTGCCAGTTTGCTTCATGTCAGTATAGCTCATAAGGTCCCCAACTGCCAGGGAGAGCAGGCGAGCTTTGAAAGGTAAAACTGACACGGGAGGGTTTTTTTGTTTCCATCGAAAGCCAAGCTGGCAGATGTGGCTCATGTGCCTGAGGACTGAAGGGCTCGGTAGAGCAGAGGACCTATAAAGCAGCAAGTGTTTTTACACTTAAGTTGCCCACCATTAGAAGTCGCATCACATCCGTGCAGAGTAGACCGCTTCACTCGGAGGCGAACAGTATCGCAAACACAGAGATCATTCACACGGCTTCTGGGCTGCACTTCGGCGGGCCTCGGATGAAGCGGCGGACCGTGTGTGCCATCTTATGCTCCCAGTGCCTCGCGTGTTTGTCTGGGATGTTTGCATCCCACAAGGGATCGGCTCGGCGCGGGAAGGCCGTGGGAAAGCAGGCGCAGCCCAGGAGGCAGAGACCCCGCTCCGGATCGGGGTGCGCGCAGGGCCGGGGGGTCTCAGCCGGGGCCCCGCGCCGGGTCCAAACGTGCCACCCTGCATCCCCCCGGCCCGGTGTCCGCCCCGCCGCCCGCCCTTCCCACCACGGGGGACCTGCCTTCATTTTTCACGCCTGGTCTGGGTGGTTTCTACATTCTCTTCTTTCTGGTCTTGTTTTGACTTCCCGCAGACACGGTGCCAGTGCCTGCGCCCTGACCCACTTCTCCGACAGATAATGATATTCCCCGGCTCCAGCCCCTTCCCCCGCTGCCCCTCCGGTTTCCAGGCATCACGCATCCCCTCCGCTTCCTGGCGCGCGTAGCTGGCAAAGGGCAGCCCCTTCCAGGCGGCTGCGCTCGCAGCCCCGCCGATGCCCCGCGCCCCTTCCCACGGCTGAGCCCCGCGGTGGGGAGCCGGCCCGCGCCCACCGCTCCCTGGAGGGGCTTCTTCCCCGGCGGGCCGCTGGATCCGCGTCCCCGGAATCGCACCGACCGGCCCCGCACCTCACTGACCTCCGAGACCCCGAGAACCCTCCCCCCACCCCCGCCTCGTCTCCGCCTGGAAATAAACTTTTCTTCCCACGCCGAGGGGAAGCTGACGGTGTCCCGGGGGCTCCCCCCGCGCGAAGCCTCTCTCCCCCACCCTCCGCACCGATGCTGGGGCAGGGTCCTCGACCCCGGAGCCACCCTCTGGCCCCCCGTTCCCTCCCTCCTGCCAATTAGCGGGGCGGGGGGTGTCTGCCCCTCCCGCCCGTGGGGCGCGCCGCCGCACTGGTCCGCGCACACACACGCACGCACGCACGCACACCCACATACACGCGCACTCGCACACACGCACACATCACACACGCACACACACCCACACGCACCCCGGCGCGCACACGCCACACTCTCACACGCGCGCACACG
>VWZG01007171.1:36245-152230 GCA_013396735.1 Grallaria varia
GGGAGGAGGCGAGGGACGATTTGGACATGCTCATTCTCGGGCGCTTGGTTGCCTGCATCCAGCTCGTCTGTATCCTCAGAGTGGGTGAGTGATCTTTGCATGTATTCATCTTTGGGCTTCGGAACAACTTTTCTCCTCGGGCTCCAGCGCGTTTTGCTCCTCCTGATCCCTTTTGCTTAGGGCTGCAGGGGCAGTCCCTGGCTGTTCCACACCGTGAAAACACGCTGCCAACCTCACGAGTGGGATCCTTTCCCGTACCCCTTTTACCTCAGCCGCCTGCCAGCGGGCTCCGCGGATGCGCGATACCCCACGCCACCCCCGGGTGCCTCGCCAGCCCGCCCTGCCTCTGGTCCACCACCGCCGAGCCCTCCGCTGGGGTCCGGCCCCGCCAGGCTGCCCGCACCGGCGGGGGAGGGAGCGGGTGTGCGCCGGTGACAGGAGGCAGAGAGAAAATCCCTGCCCAGCAGTGCTGACATCGAGCTTCTCCGGGGACGTGGGATGTGAGATGTTACTTCAGGCTCTGTCGTGTACTGTTCCGAAGAGAATCGGGGATAGCGCAAAATTTCACTCCAAAAAAAAATACTCGTCCTCCGAAAACAGGCAACGTCAGTGATTGCCCTAAACCGTGTGAAATACGAGTCGTTCATTCACGGGGACATCGCATACAGAATATGGATTCATATATAGATTTTAGTGGGACTGCTTACATAACCAAATTCATTTTTCAGCTCATGCAGATCTGTGCAACTGGAGTGCATCCTAAAAATCATGCAGTGCTCTGTTATACGGTGCGATGGTTATTATAACCAGCGTGACTCAGTTGATGCTGTTAGAAGTACTCTCTTCAGTACTCTGACAAATAAATACGGGGAGCTTAAGCGGTGGGGTTTGTATCTTATTAGATGATAGTTTTGAATTTATAAGCTTTTATGAAATAGATCACTAGAAAAAACTAGTTGGCTGCTTGTATTTCAATATGAGGAACTGGGAGCTTCAGTTCCTTGCGTACAAAACCAGTCTTACAATTGGTCTGTGATGATAAAGTAGGCACTAACCTACATTTGTCACCCAATAGGTGGTGCTGCTTCTGAAACCATGGCAGCTCTATAAACAAAGATTGGGGTTAGGTTACTCTGAGTGAAAACAATTTTGTACCAAGTTCCGCTAGTTAGGGAAGACTACTTTTTAAAATTCTGTAATATGAAAAAATCTTTATCTCCATTTAGAAAATACCGTGGAATGGTTCAACTATAAACGTGATGAATGTAACTGACCTAGAGTTAAAATGTATGATCTCTGCAAGGGCATTAGTAGCATTTTAATGTCACTTTTAAACTAACCTATTTCTAAAATCAGGGTACTTACTCCAATGTAATTCTCTTATACTAGTTTCGCAAAGAATGCCCCGTCATAAAACTTCTGATAAGTTTTCATAATGTCTTTCTTACACTACAATATTTGTTTTCTAAAATCAAATGTACTCCCAAGACTAATTGAAGGAAAAAAATTAGCAGGTGTTGTATATATGTTTGAGAACAGATTAAATATGCCATGATACGATCATAATGTAATACAACTCAATTCAATTTTGGAAAGAACTTCCCTGTTCAAATGATTCTATAACATTGGAAACTATGCAAGACATAAATGAAACTTTTGTGATTAAACCTTTTTTAAAAAAATTATTTCATCCAGTATCTTATTAGAAATGAGGTGGTTTTATATAATGTAATATTTCAGTGCACGTTGTGCATCTGCAGGTTTTATTCCTGAATCTAGAAGACCTGGCAGGATAGGAAAAGGTTTTTTTACTCATCCATGAAGTATAAATGCAGCTACTTTATGTTTCTTTAGACTGATATACTATTGTTTTCAAACCTGACCTGAAGAGGATCCCCGTTCTAGATGTGATGGATGATTTGGTCTCAATGGTACATCATTCTGAAGACTCATAAGCTAGACTGCTCAGTGTGTTCCACAGCATGATTGTTCCAAGGAATGAATACCCTGTACAGGTTATTAGATTAATTTGATCAGATTTCATTTGAATATGTCCCTCTTTGAGTATCTCTCCATAACCAAATATGCTATAATGTGATAGCATTACTTCATAGAAACAAATACTTTATTAGAATTCTGATATTATTTCCTTTTGTGTTTTTTAATAAAAAAAATAAATTATTGCATACTGCCAGTGTATGGTTCCAAGGGCGTGATGAGAGAGAAGAACTGGGTTGGACTGTCTGACTCTTAGCATTAAGTATTTCTAGTACAGAAGAAACCAGACCCAAAGCTGTGTCAATGGATTTTTGCTGGAGAGCATGGCAATCTGCTTTTGCATTGTGGAGCCTATGCTTACTAGTGTGAGGCTAGGCAACGTGTAAATCCCAGCCTCATTTGCTTGTAGTTTCAAAAAAAAGTTGTTGAGTCCTCAGCTGGTCACATACAGAGCTCTATATGTGGTCCTTTCTAATGAATCTGTTTGAGAGATTTGCTGCTGCCTTTGGAAGGTTGATCAGGAAAATCTGTCTCATATGTGTATGGAAAAGACAAGGCAGTCAAGTCAGCTTCATTGAAGAATACACTATATTAGAGAAGATGGAGGTAAAAGGTTCTTATGGGAATGACAAGACAGGGACAGTTTGTTCTCTGTTTTACTGAAGATGCTTAGGAGCTTGATTCTAATATCCCTGCTGAGATACGAACAGCACCTTCCTTCATAGTGTTACTGAAGCCAAGTAACTTGATTACATCAAGTACTGATGTAATTATTTATGGAATAGAGTATTACCTGAGTATTCTCAGTGAATGCTGTTCAGTGAAGTTCAATGGAGCTACTTGTGGAGTGAGGTGCTATTCAGTCACAAGTAAGGGCTTAGGAGAAATCTTATGCAATTGCTTGTGGATGCTACTATGTAGTTAGAGATTTGCTATTAAGTTCTTTCTGTTACTGAGATCAAAGGGGGAAAACCTCTCTGTGGACAATTCATTTGTTTTTTTACTTTGTTATTTTAAATGAGTAAATGAAGATGTAATCTTCAGCCTGCATGTGTCTCAGGCTGAAGATACTCATAAATTCTGCCCCGGTTTCCTGATGTGTTCCATATAAACTGAAAGTCAATGGGCTGTGCCCTTTTTGTGCCTTTTGTCTCACTGTGCCTATGGGAAAAAAATATCTGGAGTCTTTTCAATAAGTAGACTACTTTTGAAGCTGTAGTCAAGAAAATGTTAATAGTAAAAGGAACGTGTTTTAGTAAATTATACTGTAATTGTGGCTAAATTTGAGTCAAAGAGGTGTAAATATTTAGGAAAACATTAAAAATATTTCCTGCTCTCACTAGTAAAGCATATGGGTAGTTTCCCCAAATAATGTAAAAATTGTCTCCAAAATCAGCTCATGTGCATATTATTGCTATCACTATCTGACCTCCACCAGGGGTTTGCCTTTGAAAATGCAACTAATTACTGTATGAATTGCTTAATTAGTTGTGTCTCAGTTTAATTTCTCACTCTCTAGAAAAGATGTCTCATTTTTAGTTTGCTTCTCACATCCCTGTACCACGACTTTATTTGCACAAAAGTAGTAACATTTCCCTAAGTATTCTAATTTTTCTTATACAGCTGACATCAAGACCATATTTCCAAACTAGCAGACAGCATGCATCTCACTATCAACATGAAAGAAACTTCTCTGTACTCTTTACTGGACGGTCACAACTAATAATAATGAGAATCTAAAGGACAGCATCACTTTAGCTTCCTAAATCCAATCACACTTTCTGTTCCTTCTCATGTCCACGTGTTTAGATTCAGTAAGCCCTTAGACTGTTAGAGGACTATGGAATCAGATCCTTCTTTTTTTCACTAACCTCTTATTTTGACATTATTTTTGTAGGTCGGTTACTTGACACACTTCAAACTGAATTACATCACAGTAGTATTACTGTGTATTATTTCTAATGCTTTAGCAGATGTTACACTGAAGATTATGTGTTCCTGTGGCTGATGATACATAGCTCCTAAGGAGAAATTTAGTCCTCCCATATCTAAAACATAAGAGCTAAAACAAAAAAGAATTTTAGGACCAATTAATTTTCTATTCTAATGATCTATATTATGACCACATATATGCTTTGCATTTTTGTACCGTAGAGATTTATATATACCAAATCTAAATATAAATTATGGATTTATTTTAGGTTCAAATACTTGCAGGTATGAAAAGCCATGCAGAAATGAATGACATATTAAAATTAATGTCAGTGTAACCAAATATTTACTCAGCATGCTAGTCAGTAGGACATATCTAAAATAGTTAATACTGTAATTTCCAATATTGAATCAATACAGTTTGTAAGGAGAGTTTTCTAAGTTGTGTTTGGCCTTACTTCCTCTCTGAACATACCCTTCTATCTGAATTCTTAGAGAGAAACTAAATAATATATGAAAAAATAAGATGGTAATTTGAAACTATTAGCATTATAATCTGCGTTGTAAATGATGAAGTTAAATTATGAACATAGGCACTTGCCCATTTTTTAAGTAAGTCTAGTTCCTTGATTTTCAGTGTTTGTCACTTAAGTGGCCACCTCCTGCTATAAGTTCTCTAACTAGGAATTTAAGGGTGAACAGGTTCTGTTCTTCCACTGACAATTTCAATTCCTCTTCAAATGTGCTGTGCTTCTCAGTATTCCCGCAGGGCCTGGAAGTCTGTGTCAGTTCCGGAGCCCCCTGCTCCCATTTAACAGCTCGGTTCTCACAGCTTCGCACACCATTTATGTGGCTTTCCTGTACAAGACATCCTTTGGCTATTCAATAAGCTTCTTTTCCCATAAAGACAAAAGTTACCTTTTTGAATACATGTCAAGCCTTCTGTACTAGAAAGATGAATTTACAGGAAGAAAAGAACTTACAGTATTAAATAAACTAAATCCACTAATGAAAGATAGCAAATATTTCAAAGAAGCTGGGACTATAAATGAAACTTGGCTCCAGCAGGTTGTACAGAACTATTGGCGCAGAGTACTTTTGTAGGAAGGTATAGTGCAGGTTGCGTGTTGAGTACAAATTACTCATGTTGGTCAATTCAGTTTTGAGGCTCAGATGGAAATAAGTGGAGATTTTAGAAACAAGAAGAAACAAGGTTTATTTTACTTACTTTACTTCACTGGCCGATATTGCAGTACTATCTGATAGAGGTGAAACTGTGTGAAAGTTTCATGAAATATTCTAGATGAGGCATCATCTCTCAAAAGCTCCTATTGCCTTCTACTTCTTGCCCATACTTGACTTTGATTTTCTTTGATCTGCCACTAGTAGCTGTATTTCACCCTACAAATAGGTATTTTCCATTACTAATGGAAGATCACAGAAGCTACTATTTGAGTTAGCTAATTTCAGTACTTTTTACAACAATTTTTATTGTGATAAAAGTTCTGTAGATGACAAAAGTACTATCGTACAGCTCACCAGTGAAAGTAGGATGCTGATGGAACTTAGGTGTCTGAACCCAAAATTTTAATCAAAAGGTTCCATGATTCAGACAATACCTTTCCTGGCTTCCAGAGAAGCTTTCAGCCAGCCATAGTTCCTCTTCTGCATGTGCCTTACCTAATCTTACTATGTGCATCTTAGTCCCTCTTTACCTCAGAAGTTTCATGGGGTCTCAAACCCAAATGTCCTTTCAGCTGACTTCCCTGATCCTTAAGTCATTAAGGCTTCCCTAAATAGACACGGGCAGAATCAGGTGTCTCAATCCGACTGCTTCTGCTACTTCTGTTTAGGACAAAAGACAAGGTAATGGCTGTGCCACCTTCTCATGTTGTAGCACAGTGACTGAAGCATTTTAACAAGACAGTCTAGAGAGAAGGCCTGTTTTGGGTTAAAGGGGTTTGAGTCTACAACTCCTGTCTCCAAACATTAGGTTTTGTCAGATGAGAAGACTTTGCATACTTCTTGTTTAATATGAAGCATTTTAGCTTAAATTTTTAATTTTTTTTAAAAAAAATATTTAGAGAGGATACTGGACAAGATCTTGGAAGAGAAATCTATTGAGGGCTGCTAAGCAGTTGGAAACCACATCTATTTCAGGAATTTCTGGAAATGGAATGTGGGAGTTTGCGAAAAAAATTTTCAATGTATGAGTTTGCCTTTTTCTCACTGTTCCTTAACCATGCGCTTCAGGCTTTTAGAGGCAGGACTTTGAATTGGTAGGATATTACAGCAAGTGAGGAAATACAGGTTCTTATGCCTGCTCCTATTCAGTATTTCCTTATCTACTTGCTATTCTATATCTAACAATTTCATTATCCACTGCCTTTTCTCTGGATGTGCTCTAGAAAGAGCAGATTTTGCTCATTTCTTTAGAAGTCCCAGATACTTATTTCCAGGAGGGAGTTCTAGGCTGCACTTCAGAAGAGCCAACAGGATGGACAAATGTGTTTCAGCAACACAGCATTTTACTTCAGCTGCCCTGGTCTGCTGAGTGCCATTTGGGAAAGCCAGATGCTTGTTACTGCACTCAGCCACCTTGATCACCTGAAGGCAGCGGAGCAGCCTGAACTTCAAGGCTCGGGAGGCTAGGGCCTAACAGGTGGGTGATTCAGCTAAATGCCATCCTGCACCTGGGCTTTTGTCTACGTCAGGGCTATTGAATACATCACTTGCCCCCCACCTTCAGTATAGAAGCTAAAAGCCAGACTAGATGTGGTTTTGCTACTTGCCATATAAAAAGCACTATTTCCTTCTGTAGAGTTTTACAGCATCCGGTTAGATGAACCAGGTAACATATACTTTCCTACTACCCTTTTTGCTTCACTAAACTTAGAGAGTGTAGTTATCTTGGAATTTGTGATATTGAAATATTAAAGATCTTACTGTGTAGATACAGCTCAACAATTTATGTTTCTATATGAAGATACCAGGACTGCTCACCTGACTAGTGAGCGATTTCACTAAACATTTTCAGGAGCAGTATATCTGTTAGTAATTTGGCTGTGAATTGTCATCCTCATTGCCAAAAGATTTCTGCTAAATATTGGATTACCTGAAGACTGAAGTATACAGTAGGTGACATTTCAAAAGGAATCTATCTTCACTGCATTATTTATCTGTTTGCTGAGATAGGATAACAGTAAAACAGTGAAAAGATGGTTAAAAAATGATCAAAAAGGTGAAATAAGAGACATCATGAGTACTTTTACTGCATTGAAATCATGTTACAAAAATTTGTCTTTGAAACTAAGGATGTTGCATAAAAATAAGACAAATAAAATGTATCTTAGTGAATCAAGACATATGCTTCTGTAAATTCCCTAACAGAATGTGACAAAGAATTCCTGATTAATCTAAAATGTTCTTGGGAATCATGATAAGTTCTTTAATCAGGGCAGATTTGGGGTTTTTTTTGCGGGTCTTTTTTTATAAGCTATCCAGACAAAATTAAATATTTTTCTAAAGAAAACAGAAGGTTTTATTGAATTCATTGAAATTTAGATTGGTTTGTCTCATAATTCCTCAGAATACATTTTTCCAAAAATAATGCTGTTTTTCAAGGCTGTCAAATTCTTGGAAGAGATAAATTTGTAATGTTCATTGGGGCAGCTTATACTGAAGAAACTAAAAGCTCTTTGAAAGCTATAGCAAATATTTTGAGGAAAAATGAAGCCTTTAAAATCAGTGTTTAAAAAAAGACTTGATTCTTCAATTGCTTTAGATGCTGAACTCCATAATTTCAGCAGAAGTTCCCAAAAAGAAAAACATCTGCTTGCTTAGACTAAATAGGTAATGATCAGAGTAACAGCTGGCTTTATCAAAGGGACCTAGTATTACTCCAGGCAGTTTGTCTTCTGGCTCCATCTCCGGACTGACCAACCACATTTCATCTATTTCTAGCCATTTAGAAAAGCCATTTTGTTCCAAGTATATGCCAGTTATTTCTGTAATTTCCCTCTTATTCTAAGAGGCATGTTTAAGTAGGATAACTAGCAAGTTTGTCGGGCTGGGACTTTCTGGGGATCTCAGGAGTCTTCTGTCAGCTTCTTGGAGCGCTCCAGTTAGGTGTCTGGGAGATTTCATGTTACATATTGCACTTACCACACAGCCCATCCACCCATCATCTGCACGGAGATTGGGGTGAGTCTTCTGTGATCTGTGCCTACCTCTTTCTTTGTAATCTCTGGGTTTTAGTCACTATCTTTGCATTTCATGTATACAGCAATGTTGCAGAAAAACTTGGTTTTTGTTGTTTGTTTTTGTTATTTTAAGCACACCTTAGGTTTGTGTTAAAAAACCCTGTGTATTACTGTAGATCCACAGATCACAGTAGTTACTTCTGCCTCACATAGGTGGAAGTGTGTGCAAATAAATCCTGGATGAACATCAAGGAGGAAAATTTTCAGAAGATCTATTTAACTTTTAGGATAGCACTGACAAAAACCCAAACAGCTATAAACTGGCAATGTACAAATTTAAGCTGAAAATTCAAAAAAAGGTTCCTGACCATTACAGCAGTGGAGTTTTGAGAAGTCTTTCCAGTGGTAATAATAGGAGCAAAAAGCCAACCTGGGTTGTTTTGGGTTTTTTGTTGGGTTTTTTTGTAATCATGGAGTACTAATTTTTTTGTAAGATCATGTGGCACCTGCAACAGGAGAGAACCCCATCAATGATCTAGTGGTCCCTGTCAGTAAGTACCATGGCACAGTTTCAACTGTGCTAAATAACAAAACTGAGCAGTGTGCAGCTGGCTGTGCCAGCCGGCTGCCTGCTGAAACAACGTAAAATAGTCATTCCTCATGATGATACATTTGTAAGCTGAGGTACTGAGTGCTTGGTTAGCATCTCATCTACCCCTCAGCATTTCAAAATGCACCATGTAGTAAAACTTCATAAACCTATACAGAAAAAGAAATAAATATAAATTATATAAATAGGAGACTATATATCATAAATACAATATGAAGTTGGGAGACTTAAAAATGTACATTTAGTGTTTAATTATGGAATTTTGAGGCTGTTGACCATTCACTGTTATAAGTAATATTATTTGTACAAGTTCAAGGTTAAGAAACCTCCCTTAAAGAAAATTACTTAAAATCTCTCACATGGTTGTATGATTTCCTGGGCTAGGGCTATAGTTCAAATACTATATTTGAAAATCTTTGAGAACTGGCAGTATTCCCACTCTCTCACCTGAGTAAGAGAAATTTCAATTAATTGTATTTCAGTGTCAAATTTTGCACTGGCTGAATTCTGAGAGCATTCCTAGGTTTGTCTGCCCATTTCTCATTAATCGTCTCCATGTATACCTCTCACTTTCTCATGTGAATGGTTTAGCCTCTCTGACAGCCCCACGAACTCTTTTCTCGCCACATGCATGTTTCTCCAAAGGCGCAGACAGTTACGTGTTGGTCTAGTAATTTAAAATTTCTCCTGCAACTTTCTAAGGGTTCACCTTGTGGTTTCTGCACCATTTAGAATGTATAATTCTTACTTATCTGATACAATCCTCTGCACTGTTTCTTCCTCCTTCTTTTTTTGGGGTGAAGAACAGATTTGTATTTTGCTTATTGCTATGTCTGTATGGTTAAAAAAAACCCCAAACACATAAATCAATATGTATTAGAACTAAGCAAACAGGAAGTAAAAAATGTAAATTCCTTATTTTGTTTCTTTGGAAGTTTTATTTTCTGTACCATTGTCTAATCACTTCCAGAGCTTTAGTTTTTTAATCTCTTGATGAGAGACAGAAAAGAGATTTCTGTGTTTACAATATATATGTGTTTGAGCAGAGGCCAAGTCAGTATTATATTCAACAAAATTCACTCAAGAATACTTAGACTAGAAATTATTGTTTTAATCCATTAGTGAAAAATGCATCCATGAAAATTTCCCAATGATTATGCAAAGCTATCCTTTAGTCTGAGTCTTTTTCAGTCTTTTCTGGTTTGTGCTATCCACTATGAGATTTGTAATATGTGAATCAGCAGACAAAATATGTTTCCAGGTGACAGTAGTCATCACTGTCTGTATGGGAAGTTCCAACCTTTTTGTGTGAGGTGATAAGACTGTTACACAAAATCTTCTAAATATTTGTCTGAGTAGTGGCTGTATTCAGGAAAAAGTGATTAGATACTAAGAAAAATTTCTTCACTGAAATGGTGGTCAGGCATAGGAACAGGCTGCCCAAGGAAGTGGTGGAATCACCGTCCCTGGAAGTGTTTGAAAAAACATGTGGATATGGCACCTGGGGACCTGATAAAGTGGTGGACTTAATGGTTGGATTCGATGAGCTTAGAGGTCCATGAGAAATGACAACAGGAGCAAAGATACACTGTTCATTTGGAATATGCTCTGTTCATCTGGAATATATGTGCATCTTAAATGATCTGATTACCTTGTACAACTATTAGGAAAGGAGATTCATTATGTTGAAACAAATTGCAACTGCAGTTTAGAGCAGATTCAAAATACCCTTATTTGTTGGGGAATTTCTTGCAGAAAATGGTTATCTGAATGACTCTGCCTTGCTAGATGCATTAATGCTGCGGGGTCCTTTAAGACTGTAGTGAAAAGCTATTTTTAAGAAGTGTTCATGGAGATCAATGAGGAGAGGAATGTAAACTTACAGAATCTGCAGCAGAAGATTGAAAAACAGCGGTCACAGAGAGAGATCACATGGACTTTATTTTACACCAACAGAGTTGTGTGTTATTCTCATTAACCAACCACGAGGTGGTTTGCAGTGTGCGTGCAGTATGTGTGCTACCTGGGTAATTTAAGGGATGTTTTCACAATAATAAAATGGCATTAGCTGATCACATTGGTTGTGTAGTGGGGTCCAGTAGTATCCCTCGCAATACTTATTGCCCTGCTGAATGGAAGAAGACAGGTTCAGCTAAAACAGGTAAAGCTAATAAGGTGGTGATGCATAACAGATAGTTTCAGGCTACTTGCAGTCAAGTGAAATACAGGAAAATGTATATGGAGCAACCAGAAAATGTTGTCCTCGTTTTGGTGAATAAGGTAATAAGGGTTAATCAGCTTTTTCTGATATGATCTACACATTCTGTCACAATTTTTAACAGTGAATTTGAGTAAAACTGTAAATCAAGTTTTTATGGTTTGGTTCCTTGGATGTGCAAGAGCTTTTTTAAACATATGTAACCCTTAAATCTGCTGTTCACTTGAAAGTGACAGGAAATTCAACGAACTCAGTGTATCTTTAAATCAAAGAGGTTTTGTCACCTTGCAGTAGAACTCAAAATGCTGGGTTAGGCGCCCTGCTTGGCATGTCTAGGCACCTAGATGTGGATTCATAGCAGCCAGCATGCCCTGTGCTGGATGTGCAAACCTGGCTGGGAAAATACAGATCAGTAGATCTTAAAGTGTGAAAAAATAACTGAGATGTGCCTCTCAGGGCCATATATTGGGAATTACTATGCTGATACACCTTGTTTAAATGGCTAGAGCTGACAAAAAATATTGTGGAATTCAGAATTGTTGATCTTACTATCCGTAAACCAGCCGCGAGATGTTGACACAGGAGACTTCTCATCATCATCTGATAATTGAACATTTGCTAAAGAAACAGGAGATGGCAATCCTAAACCTTTCCCATGTGTGGGGGTTTGAACCACAGCAGTGGAGATCAGTATAATCCACAGTATGAGAGAGCACAGCAGTTGAGGATGGACAACAGTGCTGATCTGTATCCAGGCTGAAGATGGGAATGGTAGTAAAGTTGGAAAGAGAAAACCTAACTACCCAGTGTAATGGGTGATATGATGTGATGGACAGCACACCAATTTCAGGTGCCAGCCTAGATTTTTGCCCTCTTTTCTTCACTGTGCCCCCACTACCCTCTAGGGCAGCAGCTGCCACTGTGTGTGAGCAGCAAATCCTTGGTCTCCTCCTTCTGCTGTGACTTCCCATCATCTTCCCCCACCTGGCCCCCCCCCCACATCACTGTCACTCTGTGGCTGCAGTAGGGCATCTCTCTGGTGGGACCGACACAAATGTGCATTTGGCATTTGACTGAAGAGACAGCCTACACTGTGGAAGGGCCACTCTGTCTGTCACAGGTGATAGGTGACAGGCCAGAAAAGATGCTTTTTAAGTTGGTTTAAAGCCTTGGGTCAGTAGTTGGACCATGCTAGGTTATGTCTCTTGATGAAAGAAGTGAGACATGGGATTCCAGTGCCTGCCAGTTTGATTGTTTCTGTCCTTTATCTAGTTGCTATGCAATGTAAAAAACACCAGGATTTCTATTGTCTCCTGTAATCTTGAAACAAGCTGAAGGATGCTACTGTATCTAGTGGACAGGTCAGTCAGGGGCTTATCTAGGTCTTTTGGGCTTCTCTGCATAGTCATCTGCTTACCCTGCATCCATAAATTCTGTGCATTTTTCAGTCTTGGAACAGTTGCTGATTTTTTTGCTGGCAGAAAGTGAACCAATTAGACACAGATGTGCATTGCATCTCTCCCAGAAAAGAAAATTATGTAGCTGTATCATTAGTCTGTGTAAGAAACGTATGTGTTTGCACCACCCCTGTTGGAATAGCAGGAGGTTTTCTGCCACAGGCAGGTATGGCAACCAAGTGAACAAGAGCTGCAGTGTCCTGGAAGAAAATACAGCATGTGCTCTTTTTTTGTAGCAAATCAGCTGCTTTAGATGGCATAAGAGACAACAGATGCATTTCCCTGTTGAGTCACTAAGCTGCTCCAAAGCCCAATATCTCCAAGGCTTTCAGCTGAGGTGGAGTGTGTTACGCTGCTCCCAGTACAGTCAAAACTTTAAAGGCTTAGTCGAACCAATAATTAATTAATACTTGTGTCAGACTTAGAAGATATAGCTTACTAGATGAGCACTAAGTCTGTTGCTAATAATTTTAAATCTATGAAGTAACTTCCTAAAACCCATTGAAATTGGCAATTATAATGTTCTGTCTTACATGGGAAAGCTTTGATCACTTCAGAGCAGGAAATAAATGCATGACTTAAACTGGAGAGCTGTAGTGACAGAATAGCAGCAAAGTGGAAAATACACTGGCATGGCAGAGGGCCAGAGGAAGATTTGCTGTTACTCCTTCCAAAACTTAATTTGCAGTAATTTCAGTATTTCTGTGTTGCATAAATGACTGTGAAAGTCCTAGGAAGTCTGTAGTTGTATGTGCTTACGGTCTGAAGATAAGACTTAATTGATGAATTTTACTTGGATGCCTTCTTCATTTTTAATTTCTTTTAATTCCCGTGCAATTATGAGACTGCTTTCTGTCAGAGCACTCGAAATGAGCTGAATGAAAATACTCTGACTTGTTCTGTCACAGATACTTAAATATGATCTAAAAAATAAAAAAAAAGAAAAAATACAAGATTGAAAAAGAGTTATTAAAATGTGTCTGTGCGATAGTTGATTAATGGGGGTGATCACGTCCCTAAAATGGGGGCTCTGCCCTCCTTTACATAGTAGGCATTTGCCCCTCCATTGTCCCCCTCCACGTGGCCCCCGAGCCCCACAGAGAGACACGCAGAGACCACCGGAGAGGAAGCAGAGAGAGAGTTTATTACGTGGGTAGAGCTAATTATAACCTTTCAGAGAATTCTAACGGGTCCAATAAGAAGATTGGGATAACAGCCAGTAGGGGAAGGGTTAACTAAGGGCCAATAGAAAACTTAAACAGACTTTTACCAAGGCCACATTCTTTATAGGAACTTTCTCAAGGAATTTTGGGAAGAAGAAGCAGTGACTCAGGGAAAAAACACAGAAACTCCATTTTACACTATAGTAAAAGCTTCAGTTTTTAAGGCATTTTTGCCAGCCTCTTCGCTCTTTTCACCAGCCCACTTCTCACAAGACTTTTTCCATTTCTGATATTGTTTATTCACTGCCACATGTCTGAAAGCCTATTGTCTTCTGTTCATGGATAGGAATATTTTGTGGAGAGACTAACCAACTACAGTCTAGAAGTTTGACTTTTGTCGTGGTGTTTTCTGAGAGCAAGATGTGTGAAATTATCTTCTGTGTTCAACCAGTGCTTGTTGTGGGTTCAGCAATGACATCAACCAAACTGTTTCCCTAACTTACTCAATTTTTCATGAGGTCATTCAAATTTAAGAGCCTCTTTGGTATAAAGCAGTGTGGTGCTTGCTTGTAAACTTTCTATACTTTCTCAAATAACTTCCAGTACTAATGTGTAGAAGAATGAAAATAAGAACATTTTAAGAAAATAAAAAGGCATTATAGAAAGACTCTGCTTTTAAGGATGTATGGATATTTTTAAGCAAGTGTAGTGCTGCTGCATGCAAATAATGTTGAAGGCACCTTCAGAAACATTTTATTTACTTTCATTAATTGCTTAATAAACTCTCTCTAGTGGATGTTTGATTAAGTAAAAAATGCTTCAAGTTGCTTCTTGAAAGAGCAAATATTATTGTAATGGTTTTATATCATAATGACAAAATAAAGTTACATTGAAGTAAAATGAGGGGGGGAAAAGTCGATCTTACTACTTGTCCATAAGCTTTCCACTGAGTGATTTCACGTTAGCACTGTGCTCATTGATGCAATACTAATACGCTTCAGAAATTTTACAGACATTTGGGAAATTCATAGCTGATTTATGGGAAATATAGCCATTTAAATTACACAATATACTTAATTCTTTGCATAGATAGATGAATCCTCTAACTGGACTTCATTGGATATTTATATAAAAATTAAATCTGTGATTAACATATGGAATTGTTGCAGAATCAGGAAATTGCTTTAATTTATTATTTATATATTGAAATCTAAGTGCATCTGTGAGTGACTGGGGTTTCATTGCATAAGGCACTGTATGAACACAGAGCAGGAACATGACACCTGCTCAAAGGAATTTAAAAATAAAATAAAATACAGAAACAGTTGATAAGACCGAGAAGATGGGTGTTGCAGCCAAGAAAAAGTCACATATTAGTCAGTATAAAAAGCAGTTAAGTTGGTGAAGCAGCAATTTGTCACATCTTTTCTAGCTATTCCTGTGAGTGCCTCTTTTCAAAGATGTATCCAACAGATCTGTCTCAGTTCCTCATCTGTAAGCTAGAGGTGGTATGAGTAGAGTGTGAAGAAGAGCTTGTTCATGTTTCTAACGCCCTTTCAAGTGTAGAAAGGTTAGCTCCAAGTTGTATGTTACAGTGTAGTGTCCCACTGTGACTCCGTAGGACCCAGGGCGTGCGTGCAGCCAGCTCCGTTTGCAATCACCTGGAGTCCCTGGTGCAGCCCCTTGTGTGCCATGTAAGACCTAGGCAAAACTTGGAGGTGAGGAGAGGCATTCACCTGAAAACCTAATGTTTCCTGGTGATTCAATACTGAAAATCGTGAGACCTTGGAACTGAACCTGACAGTCTACTCAAGGGCATCATTTGACTTTCTTTGCTTCAGTTTACTATCTGCAAAGCTGAGACAATACACCCATACTTTCTGATGTCAGTTTAGGAACAAAAGTGCTGTATAAATACTGTCATTCACAGCTAATACAGTGTGACCACTGGCATGTGAGGAGCTGAGATGTGCTGCTTTGGGTGACAAGAGAGCCCTTTCAGCATGAGCATGGCCTTCCCAATGGTGTATCACTTTAATTAAGGGAGACTGTGTACATTTGCACCTGAAAACATGAGTCTAAACAGCTGATCTGAACATTTGTCCTGTAGTGGATCCTCTCTGATCATAATCCTAAATGGAGGTTTTTACCCTGTGTGACCCACTGGTACCAGAAACCATGGGCTACCACAAGCTCTGGTTCCTCGTGGTCCCAGCCTGAATGCCAGCATAGAGAAATGTAGTAAAATCAGGTAGGCATTTGCTTTATAAAACAAAGCTCTAACATCTCACAAAAGGAACGATTTTACTGAATGGCGATACTACTGCTGTTATTTTATCTAATTGCTGTAATTTAGTGTTCATATGCTGTGTATAGCTGGAAGTGTCGTAGGACGGTCATAGGATCCTAAAAAGTTAGCTTTTCCTCACGTGTAGCAGTCAGTAAGGCTGGAGTCTACATCATGCTTGATGATAATATTAAAATTAATAATAATAATAATAATATCCTGTGTCCTTCTTTATGCTACAAAGGTGAGTGTATGAGCATAGGTAGAGGGTTGGTGGTTGTTTGTGGCTATTTTCCATTAGTTGTCATCTCAGTTCCAGAGGTCTCGCCACACACACTGTCTAGGTGGTCCCTGGTGCTGAATCAGTGGGTTCAGCGTTTCTCTCTTATGCCCTCCATACTGCCAGGTAAAAAGGTCATTCATGCTTCAGTATTTCCTGCCAGTTACCACACTGCAGTGTCCTAATAAATTCTTGTTGTGTCTAGTTCTGACTTCAGGGAGGTGATGCTCTGTACCAGCTACTTGTAATTCAGAAGTAAATGTTGACTTCTAAGTTGTGACCACAAGGGCAGGCAGGTACTGACACGAACAAAAGCTTTAAATTGCACAAGTGAGCAGCGGATAACAACCTACGTTTCTTTTTACTCTCTTCTTAAAAAAATAGCGTATGTTAAAAATGAGTTGAAAGACCATTATAGATTGTTCCAGAAAATGATGATTTATGGGGGGGATGGTAAAAAAAGCAGTGGGTTCTACTGCCAAGAGGAAAAGACTTAATGGTAGTTTCCAGAGTCCTTACTCTAGAGTTTGTAGAATTCACAGAGAGATTAAGAGACAGCAAGAGAGCAAATGGAGGAAAAAATGCAATAAAAAAATAGGAAAGGGAGAAAGAGATAGAAGGAAGGAGAAAAATTACAAACAAGACACATTTGGCACTTGTGCAGCTTCAGTTTATCTCATGTATTTTGATTTTGGTGCTGCTGCATTCTGCTGCTTTCTGCAACTACTTCCCATTTGTAACTACCAGAAAAGGAGTCTGGGGAAGTCAAATTATTCCTTCTGTGGCTTTCACAGGCATCGCATCACCAAAACCAGAGTGAAATGAAGTAACTGAGCCCCAAGCTTTCAATATCAGATTTTTTTTTACAAACCTTTTCCACATAGTGTGGAAAATGAAGAGGATAATGCTATCAATTTCTTCTTGTTTAATAAATGGATTCAAGTGGAGTTTATTGTAGAGCAATTTATGAGATACACTAATTCATCACAACAGAGAAGAAAGTTGTTTAGAAGTCTTCATATATTTGCTTTTAACAGGACTTGTTTATGTAACTTCCTTGGCATCATCTCCAGTGATTTCTAAAGACACGTAGGTATGTAATACTTCTAGCTAATACATGGTGAATTAATTATAGGAAGACACTTGTTGACACTTGCAAAGAGAAATTAAGTAATGCAACAAGAAGAGCAGCGGTGGGTTTGGGGAAGAAGGACACACCACCGCCCTGCCCACTTACCCCCACTATTACACTGCCTTGGCTTTTGAGGGTGACCCTCAACCCCTCCTCTCTTCTCCTGCTAATAGGGAACTGTATACACTGCCCTGCCCCTCCTTCTCTTCTTCAGCCCCATGTCTGGATGTGTCCCAGGTTTCCCTTCAGAAAATCCTGTTTTTCTAGAGGCATGGAGAATTCTTGTCTGACAGGGTATGAGGGAGTACTGCGAGGCAGATTCTGGGTAATTGTCACTCACTGCCTGTGGCAAGCATCCATATCTGAGATTATCATATAAATTCTCTTTGTACAATGCACAGTCTCAATGCAGCTCAGTCTCAATGCAGCTCGAGTCCTTTGGATGTCCTGGCAATATGACAAATAAATCATTATAATAGTTGTTAAAAAGTGAGCACTGACAGCGATATTCAGGTTGTAATGACCACTGTAACCTAAAAAAACCCCAAGGAGCTTTATTGTTTTCAAAAGAGAAATATGTGTTTTTAGGCTGAAAGGTAATTTAGTTGGAATAGTACGTTACATTTATAACGAATGCATTCCCACCTAATGCTGCTTCCTTGCACAATATGCAGACCCAGGATTTGATGGTAAAACTCACTGATCTGGAGCGTGGCACACTGCTGCCTCGATGGACAAGATACACGTGTGCGATCAGACAGGGACTGACGGTTTTCACCAAAATATATAGACCTTTGGTAATAACTGTCTTTGTGAAGGAGTGTCTGAAAGGCAATTAAAAGCCTTGGACTTGTAAGGGTTTTAGTGCGCAACGGGGAACAGACAGGCTGGCGTGGCATGTAAGTTCTGTAAGTTTAAGGTTTTTTTCAGGGAGAGAATATGTAGAAATAAGTTTCAGCTAAATTTCACAATTATTTTAATTGGAGAAAACAACTCTAAATTCTTTTTGACGCAATAACTTTAATGAGTGCTATTTTAAGAAGCCACCCTAGGCTCTAGTCATGAAGGAACATGTGCTTGACTGGGTTGCATTCACTCCAGAAAATAAAACTGATGTTATACTTGCACCTTTAAAGAGATCTGTGTTCTTTTTCCTCCATGCCAGAATTCCATGATGGCTGTGATGAGTATCCTGGTTTTCTGTGGAAAAAAAACTTAGAGAGAAACAAGCTGTAATTTCCTAGGAGGGGGGAGATGGGGAAGAAAAGAAAAAAATTGACAAGAAGAAAGGCATACTAGTACAAATTCTGATCAAAATAAATCCTTCTGTTCAGTTCTAAAGTTGCCCATAAAATTTTTGATGTACATCTACTAGACATTACAATTTTCTGACATACATTATACAACAAGTAAGTTTCTAAGAGCAAGGTAATATTAGAATGTTGTGGTTTAACCCCAGCTAGAAACTAAACACCACGCAGCCATTCACTCAGTACCCCACCAGCAGAATCAGGGAGAGAATTGGAAGAGTAAAAGTGAGAAAACTCACAGGTTGAGATAAAAACAGTTTAATAGGGAAAGCAAAAGCTGCACATCCAAGCAAAGCAAAACAAGGAATTTTTCTTGCCCTTCCCATGGGCAGGCAGGTGTTCAGCTGTTCTCAGGAAAACAGGACTTCATCATGCATAATGGTAACTTGGGCAGACAAATGCCATTGCTCCAAACATCCCTCTCTTTCTTCTTCCCACCGCTTTGTATACTGAGAATGATACTGTATGGTATGAAAAACTCCTTTGGTCAGTTAGGGTCACCTGTCCTGGCTGTGTCTCCTCCCAACCTCTGCAACCCCAGCTGCCTTGCTTCCTTCTGGCAGTACAAAAAGCAGAAAAGGCCTTGGCTGTGTATAAGCACTGCTCAGCAATAACAAAAACATTTCTATAGTATCAACACTCTGTTCAGCACAAATGAAAAACACAGCCCCATACCAGCCGCTGTGAGGAAAATTAACTCTACCCTAGCCAAAGCCAGCACATATGGTAAGGAATAATATCCAAGAGCTATTCTTGAATTTAAGTGACTCAGGTGCTCAGAAAGAAATAAGAAAAAGGTTAACTGCTAATACAAATGACTGTATAGCAAACTAAATCTGAAGAAGAGGATTGATTCCAATTAGACATGATCATCTTCCATCTTTGATGTAGGACAATATCCAACATATGGCCAAAAATGTGGAGTATTAAGTGTCTGCATGAGCACCACCTATTATTCAACATACACCAGTGTAGCCTTTCAAACACTATAAACATAAAGATAGGTGTTAAGATACCAATAAAACAAACAGAACCTTTTTTCCTTTTGTTCCATACTTTAAGTGTCTTTCCTTCTAGCACAGAAGCTAGTGGGGCTTGTTCACAGAGTTCTAAGCTGGCTTGGAAGGGGGAAGGGGAGAAAAAAAGGCTGACTAGTGATGAGCATTGAGATCCTAAGGGCACAAGAGCAGGCAATTCCCAAAGGTTGGAAGTCAGGCAAACAAGGCAGAAGGTGGCTTGTCTAAGCAGGGATGTTCTCTTGGAAATAATACAAAAAAAGGAAGGTGTATGGCCAATGGAAGCAAGGTCTAGTGACATGGGAAGAATTCAGACATGCTGCTTGCTGCTCTAGGGAGAAGTGTCATGCAGCCAAAGCTCAGCTGGAGTTGAAGCTGCCAGAAATGTGGGGGACATTGAAAAGAGTTTTTTCAAGTATATTGATGGCAATAGGCAGTACAGAAATATCATTGGCCCATTACAGGATGAGGTTGGTCACCTCACAAACAGGGACAGAGACAAAGCAGAGGTGTTGAATTATTTGCCTTGGCCTTCAACACAGATGATGGACCAAGGAGGTCTCAGTGCTCTGAGCTGGAGGACCATGACTGCAAGAATAATCAGCTTCCAGCTGGCCCTTTAATTGAGTGGGGTCTGCCATTCCAGCTGAATCCCTACAAATCCCTGGGGCCGGATGGGATTCATCCCAGAATCCTCAATGAACTGGCTGATGTTATTGCAAAACCTCTCTCGATTTTTTGAGCAATCTTGGGAATCCAGAGAGGTCCCAGCTGACTGGAAGCTGATATATATTGTCTTGATTTTCAAGAAGGGCAAGAAGTAGGATCCCGGAAACTGTAAGCCGGACAGTCTCACTTGAGTGCCTGGAAAGTTATGGAGAAGATTATTCTGGGATGTATTGAAAAACACCTGAAAGACAAAGCTGTCATTGGTCACAACCAGCGTGGCTTCATGAGAGGAAAGTCCTGCTTATCTAACCTGATTTCCTTTTTTGACAAGGTCACCCACCTGGCTGATCAAGGGAAGCCAGTTGGTGTAATTATTTCAGTAAAGCTTTTGATCCTGTCTCTCACAGGATCCTTCTGTACAAAGTGTCCAGGGCAGCTGCATAAACACATCATGTGGTGGGTGAGCAATTCACTCATGGGAGCACACAGGGTAATAGCGAATGGGGTAACATCAGACTGGTGACCTGTCATTAGTGAGGTTCTGAGGAGCTCCATCTTGGGTTCTGTGCTCTTCAACATCTTCATAAATGACTTGGGTGCAGGACTGGAAAGACACTAAGCAAGTTTGCAGATGCCACAAAACTGGGTGCAGCTGTTGACTCCCTCAAAGGCAGGGAGGCCCTGCAGAGAGACCTCAACAAGTCCCAGGGCTGGGCAATCACCAACCATATGAAGATCAACAAGGGGAAGTGCTGGATTCTGGACCTGGGATGGGGCAGCCTTGAGTGTTTGTACAGCCTGGGGAATGAGATGTTGGAAAGAAGTGCTGTGGAAAGGGACTTGGGGGTCCTGGCCAATGGCAAGTTGAGTATGAGTCAGCAGTGTCCTGGCAGCCAGGAGGGCCAGTAGGGAGTACTAATACTGATAGGATTTTTGTTATTTATTAAAGAAACCAACCAACCAACCAAACCCCAGTAATTTTCCAAGTATTCTTTTGCAGTTACCTGGCATTCAGCATGGATAAGATCTTCCTTCACCCTTAATCTAATTATGACAAAATGAATAATGACAAGCCTTGAGAAAGAAAGTGCATATCAATTAATAGAAAAGTATGTTACATATGAAGGAGTTTGCTTTGCCGATCATGACAGGGCTCAGCCTGTGAATCAGCAGTATAAGAGGAGTATGCTGAGAAAAGATAACCATACAGATAAAGGTAAATTATGAAATCTAAATGGGACCCTGGGGACTAGGAAGATAATGATGTAAATCAAATCTGAGATGTGGGCTGAGACACAATTGTATAGGTGAAAAGCAGAGCTTCAATTTGATGCAAGAAAAAGGAAACGTTTGAGAAATTGTCTGTGTATTATATGTGGCCTCAGAGAACAATTCATCCATCATTCAGCCCGTTGCTGACAGCTTGTTTTCCCTTGGGATTTAATTTGATGGCAACAGCCTGCCCTTAGCTGTCATTTTAATGGAATCTGAGAAGCTTATTCCTTTTGCAGTTAGGCCTGTTGTACTCACCTGACACCCAGCATGCACACAAATAGGTGTCTGCCTACTCTGGGAGAGAGATAGCCACTAGGAGTAGGTCACAGCAATTAATGTGGCCATTAATTCTTGTTCTGCCCCCAAGATGGTCCTAGGAAAAGGGTCTGAATGCTTTGAGAACTGCAACCATCCCTCAGCCGTTGCTAGTATTGATTCTTCAGTGACACAGGAACCTACCCTGGCAGGAGATGAAGTCGCATGGCCTTTGCACAGGGTTGGTCTTTCTGTGGTAAGGTGTATGAGAATGGGTTATACAGAGCAATTAAAGCATTAGAAATCTGGGAAGAAGTGCGTGTGGAATGATTGCTGGCAGGAAGGTTAAATGGACAGCTTAAAGTAGGCAAAAACTAGATGAAAAGACACGATCCCCTCATAATGCCACTCTCTCTTATGGAAATCAAGATATATTTACATGAAATGTGGAATTTACAATAGAAGGCTAGACCGTTCTTAGTTTTGTTTTTTTCTTTCTAACCTCAGCTGTAAGATACGTTTGATTGATGCTGCCATGGGTCCTTTCCCTGTTGTGCTTCAGAGTGCAAGCAAGGGAAGAGTTAATACTGATCCATATGTTCTAACCATTCAAGGACCAAATACCTTACTCCTTTGGGATGAAGATTAGAATTTCTTTTCTCATGTAGACTTTGAAAACAGTTATCTATTTCTCGTTGAATTCAATTAACTATAATACGTCTCCTGAGAACTTTCAAAAGGCACCGTTCCCACAGGTTGTATGTAGCCAGCATTTCACCAAGTGCCTTACTTTTCCAAAGAGGGTATTTACTTCCTGATACTTTCACATGCCAGTGTCTTAGAGTGAAAAAAAAAAGAAAAAAAAAAAAAAAGGTTGATATCTCATTTTATTCTCTTATTTTACTTTCGTATACTTGTGCAGAAACCTATGCTTTGGAAAGAAGCAATAGTCTTCATCATACATTATATATAACTTCAAACAATCAACATTTGGAGCTTGGAAAATTTGCATTTCCCATAAATGAAACCATATATAATTTATATATTGTTTTTTCACAGAAAAGCAATTTTCTTTTTATGAAAGGACTTACTTTGATCTATGTCTCTTGAAGCTGATGGTAAAACTGAAGTAACAAGTTAATGATATGGAATACCAAAGAATATTATGTGAATTGCAGAAAGCTATGTGGATATATAAAAGATTGGTGCTCTTAATGATAGGCATTTATGGCCTGAAGAAACGTTTTCCCAGTTTCTTCTCCCAGCTATCATCTATTCTATGCATGCCCTTGGACAAAGATTACTTAGGTCATGACTCTTTCAGATGGGGGTTAAGACACTCGATTTCTTTCCAGATTCCTTTTAAGAGTAGAACTTAAGAACAACCTCAAGATTAGATTTGAAGTCCCAGAGAGAGGTTACTGCATCTATGCGTGCATGATTATTGATGGCAGTTTAAAGACTTTTACTTACTAGAATTCTCTCATGCACAGAATAAAAGATTGAATAATTTACTCAGAATGACCAGTGCTGCTTACTAAACTACTTATTTTCCTTTACTAAGAAATGTATTTTATTGTTTGAAGATAATTCTTAAACCCTGTATTAGAATGAGCAGATAACTTAAAGCATAAGGGCTACTTTGCTTTAAAGGAGAATAGGGTAAATGAAGTTTCTTCTAGTATATTTGTGGAAATTGTGTTCAAGCTAATTGAATCAAGGACAATTTAAGCAATGATTTTTTTTTGTGTGTGTACTCTGAGATCATACCTGAATTTAGTGAACTCAGCAAAATCAGTGGCAAAACTTCTGTTCCTCTAATGGAGCTACAGTTTCTCACAGAGAGGCTTGGGTGGGTAAGGGAGACAAGAAGGAACTTTGGTTTTTAAAGTTGTTACATTATAGTCTGACTTTAAAGTAATTCAGAACTTGCCAAAGAAACTAGCACTAAACTGAACTCTGTAAAATGTCCATCCTTAAATAAAAAAGTGTGTTAAATTTTTAATTATCTTTATGGGCTATAGAAAAATAGACTACAAATAAAGAAAAGTATTTACTTTCATTAAACTCCATGAGTACTGTTAGATGGGAAAGGACTTTACTATAAAAATACCGGTCAACATAAACCCTCAGTGTGATTCTACTAGGAATAAAACCCCCCACAAATAGAGACTTCATTGTTGAAAGTTCCTTCACTTGTATACAGCAGTCACAGGAAGGGACTTAGGAACAGAAGCTGCTGAAAAAGGTGTGAAAGTCAGCAGAGGGAGGGTTTTGTGGAGGGAAGACAGGATGTTGATTAGCCCTAGATGAGCTGAGAGGGATGGAAGACTAAAGGAGCTCACAATAAGCTCAGAAATACAAACTGACACATTTGGTACAGACTGTGCATCCCTTGGTGCCTCTGGAATAAGTCGAGTAAGTGTAAGACACTGATTTTCATGCTGTAACATAGCCTTCACTGCAAGGTTAGCCTAACAGGACTGATGCAGATTCCTCAGAAAGATCTGTTTTTCTCCTCAAGAGGCATTTTGTAACAGCAGGTGCATTGTTACTTTTCAGCGAAACATTTTGAAAAGAATTCATGTAATTTAGGTGCACAACATTGTACAGTAGAAGCATTTGAATTTGGAGGACTGGAATCTCCCAAGGTCTTTTTTAAAATTAATTACTAGTAATGATATATAAACATAGTTACAGTAAATCCAGTAGCTGGGAGACCCCATCCTGGCCTCTCCTCTTTCAGTTCTTGAATGCAAAATTGCAGTGATATCTTATGCACCAAAACTGATTTCAGTGTCTTTATTTTTTTAACAAAAAAAAAATGTGTCTGAGGAGATTAGAAGTACCCTTCTTATGTTTGTAGGAGTCTAGTTATGGCAAGGTCAGCAAAGCCAGATTTCATTGAGGACACCCTATTGGTCAAGTGAAGGTGTTATACCTTTGTTTTGGTTTATATATGAGAGATGCACTGATGTGACTGGCAGAGTAATTTTTTTTAAATAAAAAAGTTCACTATTATGGCACAGCAGAGCAGCATTTTTATTATACATATGTTATTTTCAAACTGTTTTGATTTTGCAGCTAATTAGCTGAAGATAGTTGGGTAGTGATTATTTACTTTAAAAGACCATTTTAAACAGTTACCTAAAATATTTTTTCCTCTCTGTCTAACTAGTTTACAGTTTTTTGCTGTAAACTGTATTTTAAGAGACAAGAGTATGTATTGTTTGAAAATCTCATCACAATATTCATGTCAGTGAACGCTTGTCTGCCTGTTTTCTCTACAGATTTATGCAAATTTTCAGGGACCTTGTGTGAATGGAAGGAGTCTGAATTTGTGTCCATGGTAATCTCTTCAATGTGTAGAGGAAGTTACAATGGTCTTAACCCATGAAAAGGAGCAGTTGTTTTCAGGGAAAGCAGTCAAGACATGCTTTGAATTCAGATAGTCAATTTAATCAGAGTTGGACTTTGTTTTTTAAGAGTTTCTCTTTGAAAGATCTGAATGCTGGTCACCTGCTACAATCAAAATACATCATTCATCTGTAAAGTGGCATAAAAATTTAACAGTTAGGTAAAGAATGGATACATCCCTGAAACAAAGGGGGCAAAAAATCTTCAGTTATTTACAGTCTTTACTTGGACATGTAGAAGCATGAAAATGCCATAATCCTCCAGGCTCATTACCTGCCTACAGCCACTGGGAGCTGACTGCATTCATACTATGCTTCTTTAGGACTGGGAATTCAGAAGCATCAGTCCTCACTGTACCTCCACCATCCCTCCCTGGATATGGTGGGAGACCTGCCTGGGCAGGAATGGCCAGCATACCTGACAGACAAGACACAGAGGGGCTTGAGCAAACATGGTAATTCAGAGTCATATATCAGCCATCGCATAAAAAGAATTCAAGTCTAGTCCTTCAATTCATCTTACTTTTCATCAGACAAAATGTTTATGCTGGTACAGCTCACAGCCCTGGTAAGAATAAAATGATTGAAACAATATTCCTTTTTTACCTTTACCTGGCTATACAGCAGAAATTTAATTTGCGGAATTGAATAATACCTGTCTCAGCTTCATCTGTTTCAGCTAGTGAAAGATTCTTCTGCTCTATATCTTAATTAATTTGCTGTAGGATATTTCCACAATGTAGCAGTAGATTCGTATGAGGGATGGCTTGCTTTTAATGATGATGAGGATGACAAGGTTAAAAATAATAGATGCAAAAATGTAAGAAACAATGTCTAACTGTAAGAAAATGTAAGAAAAATATGTCTAACTGAAGCATGGTTGTTTTTTTTGTTTTGCAGTAACTATCTAGTGCTACTTGAACATTTTATACCATTGTTAGCTAAATGAATTTGTTGAATTGCTGAATGAAGCTGCATTTAGAGAGCATTGTAACCACATTTCCAGGCCTTCCTTGAAAATGGCATTATCCAACAGCTTTCCAGTAGGAAGAGGCAGATCTTTCAATGCAGAACTCTGAATCAATACAGCAAAACCAGCTGGTACTTGCCCCTAATCAAATTTAAGAGCTGTAATTTCCCAGAATTATTTTTGTAAGAGCTGCTGTGCCCTGTGCATGTTCACTAGTAGAGATGTTTGGACATTAAAACTATAGTGGGAAGCATGGTAACTGCTCAAGGCATAAGGGAGAAGACCGCTGACAAATGATCACAGTGTAAGCAATAACATAATCTCATCCAGGCAGAGGAAAAACAGTTAAGTACTGTAATGGCTGGGATTTTTAATGGACACTTAAGTATCTTTCTCCATGGGAACATACAATAGCAGCAAGGAGTTCCTTACAAGTTGCAACAAAAGATAAAAGCATAGACTGAGGTGCACTGTTAAGGAATATCTCAGGTGCCTTTTCAGATGGCGTAAGGATCAATGGCCAGATCAGGCTATTCTCCTGCTTCTCCATGTCAAAGACAATTGGAATGTCTAGAAACTGTCTGAAGGAAAAAACAATATTAATGATAACACCTAACGTCACTTTAGTCACCTAAAGAAGCCTTTGTGGAGTAGTCAGATTTTGTGGATGAACTGTACAGTGAGGATTCACTCTATTGGGCCACTTGAAAAGACCATTGACCACAACATAATGTGTACTCTGCGGCATTGGTTATGCCAAAATCTGCCCTATCCTATTCTCTTACAAAGACAGTGAAATGTAGTACTGTCTAAAACCAGCATTTGGTCTTTGAACAAGGTGGATATTGCAACACAAAAGTAAGAGTCATGTAATCCCCAGTTCTATAGCGTAGCTGCAACTGGTGGATCTGAGATTTTTCCATTTATTAGGTATATCAGTTCACAGTCATGTTTTGCTTCCCTGATGGAATTTCAGAGTCTTAGGAAGACATTGCTAAAAAGGATCTAGGGACACAATTCCATAAACTGAAGCGAGGGAAGTGTCAGTCATATCCCTTACTCCAGCCAGCTTCTCAAAGTTAACTTTGTTGTTTACCTGGATGCAAGTAGAATGTCTATCACAGAACAGTAAGTAATGTTTCTTTAAAGTTTTAATAGCAGTTGCATTTCATCTAGGACAAATACTGCCACTGTTTCAAACACTATGGATCATTCATATGTGGTATGCAAATAGCAGGAGTAGCCATTTTGAGTGATCTCTGAATTCAGTATTGTCTGACAGGCCAGTGCAGATGTTTCAGAAGAACAGGCATGAAATGCCTCAGTAGGTAGAAGTGAAATACCCCCTAATCTTTCATCTTACCTTTCTAAATGTGTTGTGATAACTCCAAATATTCTTGATAACAGAGAATGAGGTAACATCAGACTGGTGACCTAGTGGTGTTCCACAGGCATCCTTTTTGGTCCATGTGTTCTTCAACATTTTCATAAATGACTTGGATGCAGGACTGGAAGGGACACTAGGCAAGTTTGCAGATGGCACAAAACTGGGAGGAGCTATTGATTCCCTTGAAGGCAGGGAGCCCCTGCAGAGAGACCTCAACAAACTGGAGGACTAGGCAGTCACCAACCATATGAAGTTCAACAAGGAGAAGTGCTGAATACTACACCTAGGATGGGGCAATCTTGGATGTACAGACAGACTGAGGAATGACATAGAAAAGGCCCTGGGGGTCCTGGTCCATGGCAAGTTGAGTATGGGTCAGCAGTGCCCTGGCAGGCAGGAGAACAAACCGTGTCCTGGGGGGCATCAGGCAAAGCATCGCCAGCTGGTCGAGGGAGGGGATTGTCCCGCTCTGCTCTGCACTGGGGCGGCCTCACCTTGAATATTGTGTGCAGGTTTGGGCATCACAGTATAAGAAAGATATTAAGTATTAGAGTGTCCAAAGGAGAGCAATGAAGATGGTGAAGGGCCTTGAGGGAAGCTGTGTGAGGAGTAGCTGAGGGCACTTGGTCTGTTCAGCCTGGAGAAGAGGAGAATGAGGGGAGACCTCAGTGCAGTTATAACTTCCTTGTGAGGGGAAGAGGAGGGGCAGGCACTGATCTCTTCTCTGTGGTGACCAGTGACAGGACCTGAGGGAACGGCCTGAAGCTGGGTCAAGGGAGGTTTAGGTTGGATATTAGAAAAAGGTTCTTCACTCAGAGAGGAGTTGGACACTGGAAGAGGCTCCCCAGGGAGCAGGTCACAGCACTAAGACTGACAGAGTTCAGGAAGTGTTTGGACTGTGCTCTCAGGCACAGGGTGTGACTCTTGGGACTCCTATGCAGGGCTAAGGGTTGGACTCGATGATCCTTGTGGGTGTCTTCCAACTCAGCATATTCTGTGATTCTGTGCTATATATTATTAGGGCCCACACCTTGTTCTGCTATAGAGTCAGCTGTATGTTTCTCTTCTATGAACAGTTTTATTTTTCCCAAAGCAGTTTCCAGTGCCTTTAAGTTTAAACCCTACTGGCTCACTTAAAGTAGGGAGTTTTAGTGCTCTGTTCTGTTTTTCTGTTTGGGCCTGAATCCTTAATTGGAAGCATTTATAAGAAACAGGCAGTGTGAGAGCTTCCTCTAAGTCTATATTGAAACTTTCAGGCCATGCCCTATTCATAACTCTGCAATACTAGGTGTGATACGTAAGTCAGGCTTCCTCCCTAGCACAATAGCAGAAGTGTATAAATGGCCCTAGGACAAAGGGCCCTAATTATGTGCCCAAAGGGTATTCACAGAAGACACTCTGGATCCAGCCTATTGAAGTTTTTCCCCATACCATAAAACCTTTATATAAATATTCATAAGAAAGAGGGAGAAAGGCAGACAGGCTTCACAAGCTGCTAATTATTGCCTTTACCCAGGGTTTTATTGCTCTATACCTAGACTGAGGACAGGATGTGTTTATCAAGGGCTTTGAGGAATTTTGGGGCCTGCAATGGGAGTTCAGAGTTAAAATCCCTTTCTGGAACTAATTCTTCATCACTGAAGAGCCCAAACCCCTTAGTTCTGCTGGGAGCTAAGATCTGAATCAGCAAAGAGTTTAGGCATGTGAATTCTCACTGTAGGAAGACTTTGTCAGTCCTGGTATAAATTCACAAGCCACTTTAGGTACATTGAAACTTAATTATATGATTCAAGCATGCTCATGTCATTAAGTCACTGTTAGTTTTTAGATAATGTTTTTCTGATTCTAGTTGTTGTTAATTGATGGAACAATTCATTACTTTATTAATTGGCTATAAAAATAATTCAATCTTGTTACATGAGTCATTGCAAATAAATGAAATCAAATTTAATAGTTAGGTACATTGTAATTAATTTGTTCACGTTGCAGTGTTTAGTTTCTGGTACAAATTTGCCTATGAATCACAGTGACATTCTCAAGTTTCCAGATTTTCATTTCAAAGATTTAATTTCTTACTATTAGAAAGTCACAGTCAATTTTCCGTTGGTTATTGAGTGCTGACAGCTGACTGTCACAATGTATGAACTTTCAGTTGTATTGAACTAATCTGAGCCGAGGAGGATTGGTGCAATAAGATTCCAGTTCAAACTGTGTTATACATTCAGTGTAGGATTGCAAGTAACAAGAGGTCAGAACCTCCATTTTGTGGTTCAGTGCACAAATTAAGGCTTTTCATGGAGTGCCACCACCACCTAAGACCTGGGAAAAGGCTTTTCACTGCATTAGTGAAAGGTTGGATTATATAGGGAAACAGTTATTGCAGGAAGGTGAAATTTCATGTTTACGGTGATTGATTAAACCATGCATCTATCATCTTATGGGGTTATTCTTTCCACATTTTGGGTCAAACGATGTTCAACTCAGTTTACGTCTGCTTACAGAATTTAACAGGGGTTAGAACTGAAAGAATACGAGCTAACAAAACAATGTTGTGGTTTGTTTTGGATTTTTTTTCCTGAAATCTGTATTCTGTCTCCTATTACTGTTATGCAAAATGCACATAAAGTAGGCATTAGGAGGATGAGTAGGTGAGGTTTTTATGTCTATATGGTGATTTAGTGTTCTGTCTGCCTTCTCATGGGCCTTCTATATCTTTCCAGACAAAGTTACCTTCCCTCTCCAAGATGAAGAGCATATTCATTAAATACAAAGGGGCAAGATACATGACTATATAGAGCAAGCAAAATATTGGATCAAAAAGCCTCCGTCTCTATTTCCAAATATTATTAGTACCTGAATTCCAAAATTGTCTGTGAAGTTTCTGTTCTGTGGGTGATTGGCGCAGGACTAGGATGAGATTCCTATTTCCCTCATGCTCTCTTGGGCATACATAAACCATGAGACAGAATTTGACCTTAAAACTATATCAAATGCTAGATAAAGCATAGATTACAGGCTATTGAAGAGAATTAAAAATAAAGTCAAGAAAGTCAATATAAAGAAAACAGCTTTTAAATTGTCATGACCTTATTTTATTTGATATCCTTTTTTTTATGAAATCTACATAAGAAAAAAGTGTCAACATTGACGTAGTTAGCTGCAATAAATAATCACTTTCAAGAGCAATCAGTACACCATGTTGTTTTCAGCAGTCTGTGAAAGCAACAATATTCTTGTATAGAATGATACACCATATTTGTGTATGTTGATGAAGCAGAGGACCAGAGACTGAGCATTTGATTTTCAAAACAAGAGTAAAACATGCTGGTCAACAAGTGTCTAGTGTGAGCACTAAGTGCCTGGACTGTATGAAAATACAGCTGTGGTGTAGCACTCTACTTACACAGTGCAGCTGTTGGCAAAACATGAAGGAAAGCCCAGACCATGCACTGGAACTTCAAGCCATACCCTTTTTTGTGCTACTTCTTTATTTTTATGTGACTTCTTTTCCCAAAGTAATGACAGGAAACTAAAACAATGCCATTCAATCTATTCATATTGACTTACAAATTTTTTAAATCAGCTTCAAAATAGCTAGAATGAAGTGATGAAATGATAGCCCACCAAAAGCAGTGGCCTTACTAATTAAACTTGGGACAGTGTTTCTTTGGTAGCTGTAGCATCTGTATGAGAATTATGGGAATCTCGGCTCCATCCGACAGCACCAGATCCCCAGCAAAGTCACTCCTTCCCACTGCCACCACCACTGAGCAAAGCTCAAAGATCTGGGAAAGACTCCAACTGAATGCACTAGAATTTCTTTTTTTTTCCTGAACCTATATGACACATACTTCTTTTTCCAATAATTTCTAGTTTTAGGCTGTGCCATAAAGTTTGAATTTGATACACACTCCAAATATGTTGTGGTGAAATCTCTGTTAGTATTAAACTGTGCTTAGAGTCAACTTGTATGGTGTGACCTATTCAACAGTGAATTTCCAGGGGCTTTTGTAATTTTTTACACCAGGAGTCAGACTGAAAAGTGGCCCTTAGGCATAAGACAGATACGCAAGTCCAAAGTTACCCAAATCCTGAAAATCCTGAGAAGTAGTCACCTGACTTCACAAATATTTCAGTTCTTCACCTGAAAGTCTCCTGAATGATTGAAATTCTGCATTGGAGTTTGCTGAGAATTTCTTAGTCTGGCTATCATGAAGCAGCCTGGAGCCTATTTCATATCTAAGACATGTTTCTAGTTCAACAAAAAAATGATCTTTCAGGCACCCTTTCAAAATTAAATGTTCTCAGAACAGGTTAAAACATGCATTTGTAGCGTTAACTCCATGTAAGGTGTTACGGATTCCAGTTCTCCTTTTCACTGCATCCTACTGGCTTTAAAACTTCATGAACATTAGGAGACATTCTCCCTCTGCCTGGGGAGATGTGTATCTATGGGGCAATTGCTCTACAAGAGTACTCAAAAGGCAAATGTAAGCCATCTGCAAGGATAGGAGTGAAGGTACTGCCCTGTGCTCCCGGTGAAGGGAACCTGAGTGGAGTGGGAGTAAACGTTAAGTGCCCATGTGACACTGTAGTCCCACAGTCAGAGGACCTTAGGGTAGAAGGTAGTATAGATTTTGGCTCCTCGCCTCAGTGTATTGTGAAATACAGTATCGTGAATTAATTTTAAAGTTATTGCATTGCTCTGATTATTTTCTCTGTGGTCTTCCTTATGCCACGATCTTAACAATTCTGCTGTATTCTAGTAAAAAAGAAAGTTATTTAAAAAATACCCAACACAAACCCATAAGCTAAGTGTGTTTGTTTTGACTGTGGTGTGTGTTTCTAATGTGCCAGTGTTTGTCACATTTTTCTGTTGTCTCTAGTAATCATGAGACACTGTTTACTTTACCAAATGATATGTTTATATGATAAATTGCAATAAGGAAAAGGCTAAAGGGAAATAGTAAACATGAGATTTAAGACATAATGTAATCATAAGAAATTGCAAATATGTGTGTATATATATTTATAGACCCCTTTTTGACAAATGCTTCTAGATAAACATTTATCCAGACATACTGATGCATGCATATAATCGTTAGGATTTATAAAAAATGCCAGGTTCTGTATTTGTTTACAAATTTTTAGCTGTATTATTGGTCCTATGATCATATAATTTGTATGAAATGGAGACATATTTTTATAGATGTGCAGTTGTTACTGAGTGTTCATGATGAGCTTTGGAAGTTTTCAGTCTTGATGTTGGGAGTGTGTGTTCCTCAAGGGAATAGAATGATGTTGTTATGGTTCTATAAAAGGTATGTGGAATAATCCCTAGATTTATTTGAATACTTACAAGAAAATCAGCCAGGGCAACCTCTCTCTTCCCCATTGTTATTGAAAAGTAATTCCCTTTAGACATTTCAAGTAAATATCTCCCTGAAGCAAAAGAATATATTGTTATCTAAAGAGCCACCTTTCAGGAAACTTGCTGTAACATGACTGGAGGAGTAATGGTTGAGTAGAATTTGCAATTCCAACATCAAATAAATAGGAAAGGAAAATATTTAATAATTAAAGACTTCCTCCTTCAAAGAATATATTTCTCTCAATACCCCCTCCGCCAACACTTTCACAGGATCAGTTCTAAGGCTGTTCCTTGGGGTCCACAGGATGATTTTAACTATTGAAATATTTGGCAAAAGAGAAAGTTTCTAACAGCTTGACTTCGCAGTCTCTACTGTGCTAAAAAAGTGTTTATTTCAATAAAAGCTGCTTTGAGATGACTTGCATAAGGTCAACTCTCAAGTTTTAGATAGATATTACCAAAGCTGTAGAGCTTTATTGGTCTGTAGCTTTTGTCACAATTTTTCTTGTTTGTTGGAAAGGCGATTGTGAATGTTCGTAGCCTTAGGTGCTAAACATAAGAAGTAAAGCCCATATTCTTCATTCCTAATTGTATTTATTACAGTACCCGACACATAATTTTTCTAGAAATCAGTCATTTAAGTTTGTCTGTGGAATACATACAATGTTGAAGAAGATCATGCAAACAAAATTAAGTTACCGTTGCTATTTATGTTTAAATAAAGTTCATTTGTGTTTATGTCTTTCCTACTTCTCTGGTAGTGCTATCTGAGAAGCAAATTAATTTTGAAACCGAATGCCTATAGTTTCACTGACTTGATTCAATTTTTGTTTTTTCATATCTGGTCTGGATTTACTTTATGTGACTCCATAAATTTAAATGTGTTGCATAAAAGGACTGTCTGGGTATGGGGAAAGGAATCTGGGTAGCAGCAGAGTTATAGAAAATTGTGTCTGAGGAATCACTGCTTGGTTCCTGCTTTTTTTGAATAACAGTTCCAATTTCTATCATAAACAGCAGCTTGCCTCAGTTCATACATGGGACAATAGTGATACATCTTTGAGGAAATTACAATCCTCTTAAGTCCCTTCTGGTTTTGGTTTTGAACACCTTTGTAGGTGCTTCAGCAGCAATCCAGTAATCTAGTTTTGATGGATTATCTTGTTTTTGTAGGTTCTTAAATTATTGATATATCTTTGGGTTTAGCCCAAGAGCTTCACAGGCACTTAATTTTGCTCTCCTGTGCCTGTCCACTGATAAGTACCACTCTTCCACCCAAAACCTATCTTGTTAGCTTGGTTTCAATGAACAGACACTTGAATGCTGCATCAGTGACCAGAGAAGCCTTGCTATAGCTAGTACTTCAATTAACAGCTGATGCTGTGTAGGAAGCTGAAGTTTATCAGACCATTTGAATGCCCATGTTCACGAGGGAAAGGGAACATCTAACATTTCCTACTACTTTGCCTGTAGTCAGTGAAAGTGCCAGCAGGTAAGGTAAGCACAATGAATGATACTCTGTAGTACCCTTCCCAGTTTCCACTGGTTGCTTAGTAATTTCAGGGCCCCTCTAAATGTCAGGCATGTAAAATTTCAGAGGAGAAGAACAGAAACTGGTCAAACTGCAGTCCTTGTTACATTCACATATACAAATGCATTAGACAATTGTGATTAAATGTGATTTTTAAACATTAGCTGATGCTATAGGAATTATACTTTTAATTCATGGCACTATTCACTGTAAAGTTGTGACACGTGAAGAAAACAGAGTGCCTATTAATACTCTGGTACTTAAGAATAAATACTAAGTTTAAATAATTAATCTTTTCCTTTTTTTTTTTTTTTCAAGATTTCAACGCAATTTGTGTTCATAAATACACATAGCAACTGCCAAATTTTAAGAAGGGAGGGGTTTTGTCTATATTTAGTGCAGGCAAAGTCTCACTTGTCAATCTATATTGGAATGAGCAGCCTACACTCAAGCATAATGAAGGGAACTGACTCTCTTTATATACACCTGAACATATACTGATGGCTGAAATAAGGCTACAAAGAAGAAACTGTGTAAAAAAAATAAAAGTTTTAAATTTCTCCAAAGGTGTGAGGGTTCTCAGACATATCTGGATGACAGATTTAGACACTTTGACTTTCAGGGAAGAAGAATGTATGAAATTGTAAAGGCGGGTTATTAAAGCATTTTTGTGTTTTTAAGAATTTTACAGACGGCATTACAACATTAAATAAATTCATAAGAGAGAAACCTTACTCAGGCAAATGTAGATCATTCTTTTAAAGGGATTTATAGATAGCTACTCTCTGTTAAAAATTCAAGACTGTTAGCAGGTTGTGCTCTGAATATTTTCATTTCCTCCATCAGTGTAAATCAAGAGTTATTTCAGTTGAGGCAAAGAAGCTACACCACCAGATCAATGAAAGGTGTAGGAGTGGATCCTGTGACCTTCCTGTCAATGGAAGGAACTAAAATAAGGACATTACAATTGCTGAAGAAGCAATCTGTTTATCATCAGAGGTGATTTTGCACAGTTTTAACTCTGTTTAAGGTTCTCAGAAGCAGCACCTGTATAACAAACTATTTCTGTTCTAATTGTATTCTTTTAATATTAGAAAAGCGTCAAGCATCTCTTTTGTTAATCACGTATCACTTTTCTTTTTTGTAATTTATCATTATGCGATTTTTGTGGTTTGTCTTCCTCTTTGACTTTTTTGCAGCAACTTTGTCTGGTGTCCCACTTCTTAGCCACTAGCCATATGCAGATTCTCTTTCAGCTGCCCTGTATATAAGCATTGCTATTACTGTGCCATTTCAGTTTGTTCTGCAATTCCTAATTCTTCTCCAGTGAAGAGGTGTGTATCTTAAACTACAGATAAGCCACTTGCCTGATAACCTGTCTCTGACAATAACTGATAACAACTGCCTAGACAAGTGCATTAAAATAGGGCAATTATGTAATGAGAATTTTCTAATATAGTCCTCCCAATTTCATCAATGGACTTAGTGAGCCAAAAGTGGTGTCACTGTGTTTAAGAGGTATTTGTGGAGTTCTCCTTCACAGATTTTTAAATCATTGCCAAACCTGTGTAAGTTCTGATATTCCTAGCTTCCCCTTTCTGCAACCAGTAATATCAGTGTACATAGAGGAGATCTCATGAGACACAATTTGTTTAAAACAAGAGTTTCTGTATTTCTCAAAGAGAAAATTACCACATTTTCAGTGACTGCTCACATTCTTGCTAATACCCCATGAGTTCCTATGCACTTTCTTGGCTTAAGAACCATGAGTTGAATCTTGCACATGTAAGATGGAATTCCCATTAGTTTTAATACCAACACAGTCTTTATCTCCATGACTATAATACATTGCCATTATCCACTTATGGCTTCAGAATCTATCCTCTTTGTTCCCAATTTAGATTTTAGGACAAGATGCAAATATTGAATGACACCTGACTTCCCAGGACCAAATCATGTTTGTAATCTCAATGTGTAGTTGATAGTGCCTACCCATACTGTACGTGCAGATCAGTGCCCTGCTTGTAGATCTCACAAATGCTGGCATTGCTTATTGTGTCCCAGTTCCCAAAAGTAAGTCATCCTGATGTCAGAATCTCATACGTGCCAGCTCCACTGCAAGTGCAACTCAAGTTCAGGTTGAGCAGAGGTAAAACCATAAGGAGGTTGTCCCTTTTTCCTCCTGAGTCTGGCAGCTGATACATCTTGACGCTGCTGTGACACAAAGGATATAAAGGGCAAAATAGAATTCAGAGGTTTAAGGTTCAATTTCCAGTTTTCTGATGCATTTTTCCAGCACAGAGCATCAAATGAGGATTTCCCTTATAGACAATTCTTTATATTAAACATTAAAGGTACTTATTTTTCACCTTTAGATACGCATAAACACAGACTGAGAATCAAAAGGTTTCATTCACAGCGGTAAATCAAAAGCAACTCAACCAAGACCAACAAGTGCAAAAAGAATATCAGACTCATGTCAGAAGGAAGAAAACCTAGTTATTTTTACTTTTTTAAACAGGAAAAACTATCTTATTACTACTGGCACTATACTTTAACCAGAGATCATCTTCTCTCTTTGTGACCGAGCATGCGGCAGGGTCAGTCACAAATCAGTCAGTCCTGCTACCCATCATGAGCAGGGGAGGCTTTGTCACCATTGTTTCTGACTTGGTGGGCCTCAGGCACTGGGGTGCACAGTGTTTGGAGAGAATATAAAAGGAAACAAATTTCACAGCCTCAGACAGAAAAGTTTGGCTTTGAAGGAGGGTAGAAAAAGGGTGGAAAAAGCATTTAATGGTGTCTTGCATGTCTCTTTAACAGGCATGGAGAGGTAACCAAAAAACTGCTTAAAACATGATACTGAAACCCAGCTGCCCTATCCTATAAATAAATCAACAATCTATGGAAGCATGTTCAACAGCTTCCTGAAAGCAAAAGAGAACATTAAGAATTCTTTGCTTCATAAAGCAGCACCTCATCCAATAAAATTCAAACTATTTTGGCCACTGGCTGAAGATGTCAGTCAGTGTCATAGGAGTCATGCAGACTCTCAAGCTGATTCAGCTTAATCAGTATCATAGATTTACATATAAAACTATAAATTTGACATCCATTTTGCCTTATTTTCTTTTGTGAAGATATTTTTACTATTACTATATTCATTTAAATTAAATGCAAGGATTTTAAATACAGTAATAAAACAAAAGTACCTGCTGTCATATACCATCAGCAAAATTTGTGTATTTGTCAATTTTTAAACTTAAAATAAAATTATATTAAGAAATTAAATAAAAACATTTTCTTCCAGATGGTCTCTACTCTGTTAGCTGGTTAACACTAACAGTTTACAGAGCAATAGAATGCAGGTTGTGTTTTCCGGGGCACTTTACACAAGTAACTCAAGGGAAAAATGCTGCATGGCTCATCCCCACACAATCGCACAGAACTTTCCTCGGCTACCTCTGCTGCTAGCTTTGTGCTAGCTATGAATCTTCAGGCAGTTCCCAGACAAAATTTGCTTTTCTTCCCTAGTTTTGCCACATATTTATAGTGTAAAGAGACCACTGACAATCCCTGCAGATGCAAAAAGGTTCATGCTGTGAGTGGGCTGTAGCCACACAGTTAGTGAACAACAGAGGAAAGAAGGTGTATGAACTCCTGACACCTCCTAGAATTTTTAAAGGTTTTCCATAAGATTTACTGGGTCTGTAAGTGTGTAATGCACCAAAAAAGTGAACCTTGCCCTTTTTTTCTTGTTCATTGAAACTATCACTCTTTGTCCATCAGAACTCCTTGTAGAATTTAAAAGGTGGTGGGAAGCTCTCACGCCCAGCCCCTGATTAGTTTGCATGTGAATGCTCAAGTGATTGTGGGAAGTAACAATTAGGAGGACAATGGATAAAGAAGGAAACTGGAGACATCAACACCTGTGAATCACAACTTACACAGCTTTCTTTTTCATAATTAATTGAAGAAGCAGGCATAATGCGCATTGACTTGGAAATGCGGTCCAAAGACAGCGTTGGTGCATGTAAATCCCTTTTCAGTGCCAGTGCTTACATGTGAGGTTTGATCGTAGTCATGAGTGAATGTTGTGAATTGTTGCAAGGGGTACTTTTTTTTTTTTTTTGGTGGTGTGGGAGCATGAGAAGGGAAAAGCATTTAAGGGCAATCACATGGAGGAGGCAGAAGTCTCATGAAGTTAATAAAACATATAGACTTCTGATAGGTAGCAGAAAGTCATGGTAAGACACACAAACGTGTAACCTTGCAAATAGCAATTATGATTTAATGTGCTGTAAACAGGACTACATACTTCTCTGCATTAAAGAAAAAGAAGTGAATGAAACTGTTTCATTAAATTATTTATTGCAGAATGTGAGCAGAACTCTGGTGCTTTCTCAAGGAAGCAATCCATAGGTGTGCTCAACATGCTCATATGCAAATATTTCTTAAATTGGTTGTACTGTACTTCTCTAGAACAGTAATGAAGCTATTTAACATTAAGATTCTTGAAATTACAGTCTCAAAAAACCTGTATCTGCAATTTACATATATTAATTATTGGGGGGCATAGTCATCTATTCACTGGTATCACCAGTTGTAATACCCAGCCATTGCTGGAATTGTCCTGTCATAAAAAGAATAATAATGAAGGCTATTCAGTAGTCAGAGTAAGTCAATGAGTATTTATATAGTTAGGTATTTTCTTTAGAAAAATAAAACATCAATTAAAAGTATATAGTATCTAACCATCCCCCTCCATAAAGTTTATGGAGATAAAAATAGTTTCACATATTTGACCTATAATACTGCTGACGATTGCATACAATGAAATGATGTTTTAAAATAGTTTTCATTATGTTTAAATGGTGTCAGTAGTACAAAGTTAGAGAAAATATGTACAGTCATGGCCACACTGAGGCAAAAGGTTAACTCCTATTGACTTCCTAGTTATCTAGAATAGTTCATTCTAAAGGACATCACAAAAGATGGTTTCTTCAAAGGGGAGTTATATTAATTTTAAAAGAGAAAGAATGATTGGGATGAGAGCGGAGGGAAGGGAAGGACTAAAAAGCACTTCTGCTTGCGTTGTTTGTATCCTTAATATGCTACAATGTTGACTGTATTTATATTCTATTTAACCAGTACTTACCATTTGGGATCTGAGACAAGGATAAAGTAAATTATTCACCAGTAATTAAAACAGTGATTATCTTCTTGGAGAGGACCGTGTCATCAGCGCTTCAAGATCCAGTTTGACTTCTGGTTTTAATATTGTAAATTCATTACTATTTTGCAGATTTGGTGTACGGATACTACAGACAACAGCGGAAATTGATTGAAGAGATTGATTGGTCATATACTGGTAAGCAAAACTGTCTGTTGAAGAACTGATTTCACTTTGATATTTTTATGTTCATTGTTATAACGTTAAGAGCCTCATATGTCTCTATGCCACTTACCATAGGCCTAAACAATTGCTAAAATATAGGAAATGGAATCTGAAAAAATGCAGGAACTTTACAATAGGAGAATATTTTCATGTCTTACATCTATGACTTTTTTAAAGAGAAAGTCCTCATCCTTAAAACCTTAACCTGAGGCCTGACTTATCAGTTGAAGACTGGGCCAATAAATTGTTAGGTGGTCATTTATCTTCTGAGTATTACTGTTCTAGCAAGTCTGAAAAGCAGACTGAGAGGCTGAAACAAGGCAGAGCATATTATATGGGAAAGAACCTATCCATATACTGCATATGAACTTCTGTACTTAGCTTCTGAGCACTTGAAAATCCTTTCGAAGTCCTGTCCTGATACTCCTGAAAACTCAGTCATTTTGGCTCTCCCATTTGCATAAGTAAGAAAGATATACCCTGAAATTCTACACGACTACTGCCTCATCAAAGGACTATGAGAAATTCACAATTACTGTCTTAATTTCTTATATAAAAGTCAAGCATTTTCAGTAATACTGAAAAGGTAATTTTTTCCTAAGTGATAGGCATCTTTTGTCCAACATATAGGAAGTGGGATCCTTCTTGAGGATGTGCATAGACTCACGTTTTAAATTATTTAAGTTATTGTTTCAAAAATACCTATCTATGAAAAATGAGGACTGTCAAATTTCAGTTCTTTCATAAATTTGATTCAAAAAATGTTCCTGTAGTTAAAGACAATTCCACTGTTCTTTTTATTTCTCTCACTCTCATTTTCAAGACAGTTTTTATCTTCCAGTGTAAAACATATCTAAGAAGTTTTAAGCCTAGAGAGAATTGAAACAGGCTATTCATAAACCCTTTAAAATGAGATTTATAATGAAAACTCACAGAGATTGTACAGCAAAATTCAAGCATAAGTTCAATCAATACAGTATTTCATGTTCAAAATCGATGTGTTTTTTAATATTGCAGTTTGAGGACTGCAGGGGTAAACATCTAGGATTCCAAGTGACAGAGGACAATCTTTAAAGAATAGCAAATGGGGATTTTTTAGGATATCGGAACATAGGGCACCCGTGCACTGTGCAGCTGCTGCAGTAGCTGCAGATCAGCCTTGATGGATCACAGAGTCACAAAATCACCTCGGCTGGAAAATACCTCTGAGATCATCAAATCCAGCCTTTGACCTAACACTACCCTGTCGACTAGACCATGGCACTAAGTGCTAAATCTAGTCTCTTCTTAAACATCTCCACAGATGGTGATTCTACCACCTCCCTGGGCAGCCCATTCCAATGCCCAGTCACTCTCTCTGTACAGGAGAGAGTACAACCTCTTCCTAATGTCCAACCTGAACCTGCCCTGGTGCAGCTTAAGACTGTGTCCTCTTGTCCTGTTGCTGGTTGCCTGGGAGAAGAGACCGATACCCACCTGGCTGCAACCTCCTTTCAGGTAGTTGTAGAGAGTGAGAAGGTCTCCCCTGAGCCTCCTCCTCTCCAGGCTAAACAACGCCAGCTCCCTCTGGTGCTTCTCAAAGGACTTGTGTTCCAGTCCCTTCACCAATCTCTTTGCCCTTCTTTGGACTCACTGCAGCATCTCAACATCCTTCCTAAACTGAGGGGCCCAGAACTGGACAGAGCATTTAAGGTGCAGCCTCACCAGTGCTGAGTACAGGGGAAGAATCACTTCCCTGGTCCCTGCCCACACTATTCCTGATACAGGTCAGGATGCCATTGGCCTTTTTGGCCACCTGGGCACACACTGACCCATGTTCAGCTTCCTGTCAATCCAAACCCCCATGTCCCTTTCTGCCTGGATATTTTGTATGGAAAAATAGCACAGACTACACAAGCCAGAGGATCCAGACCTGTTGTTTCTTTCCCTTAACATGTGAGATCCCTGCGTATAGTCATCTCAGTTCATATGCTTTGCCCTAGTGACTCCACTGTTGCCAAAGCCTTTCTCCTCATCGAGACCTATACAGAGGGGCCCTGCTCATCACTGTGAGCCCTGCCTATCATCCTGCTGCTCCTGCAGCCTCCTGCCCGAGATGCGTCCTGCCCCTGCTCCTGCGGTGTCACCAAGCCCCCTGCTGCACAGGGTCTGTGTGCCCCCAGCATTCTTAACACAGCTGACCCCTTACATGGTCAAAAATGGATTTTTCAAAGATTTTGCAGAAGGCTACGTGTAAATCGGGTACTCAAGAGTCTAGGGCTAGCAACTGTATTGTGAACTGCGTTGCATGTGGTGCTGTCCTGAAATACCAGGTAATTGGTTCATGGCATAAGGAGAATACACAGATTCAGCTTTCACTTATAAAATGTCAGTCTTCCTGAATGTGAAGAAAAATTGCAGATTTTAACATTGTGTTTAGGTGGCACAGAAGTCCGAGACTGAAGCATATTGGTTTTGATCTCATTCATTTATAATAACTTACTTATTTTATTCCTGTGGCAAGTGATATTCAGGTACTGTATGTATGAACACTATACCTAGCTCAGACTTATGGTTTTGAAGCACAGACCAACATGCACATTTCTTAATGGATGAGCTTTGCTTTGTCAGTACATCTTCTCCTCAGATACCAGTTATATTCTTCTGTTTTATAATCTGCTCACTGAAAGACCTAAAAAATTAGACTTGGTGTGCCAATGAAGTGTTATGAGCAGGCCTGGGGATCCTGAAGCCATAGAGTTTAATCCACCATGGGTAAGAGAAGTCCAACTGGCTTGGTAAATTAACCTGAGTTTGAGCAGATGTTATTCTATACATCAAATAAGATATTTCTGATGCATTATCCACAGAGAGTCAGGTCAATGCACTCCTTTACTGGAATGGTGCTGTGAGATGAAAGCAAAATGGAACTAGAGAATCTTACCTGCTAAAATCATCCAATTTCTGATGGTGAAGTTTCATAATAAAGCAGTTTCATATACTAGAAAATAATGTGAGTCATCATCATAGTTTTACTTTTGGGTATGTGTACAATGAAGTCATAAATGTTAGTGGGAACATTTGTAGTACTTCTACGGGCTCTGCTTTAATCCATGGACAAAGCCTGCGTTTGCAAGCATGTATTTGCATAAACAAATACAGTGTTAAAGAACTGGAAGATGCAAGTGCTTGTTACAGATACATCCCATTTTTTCAGGAATCCTGAAGCTAGTCTAGTCACAAAAATTACTTAAAAACATTTCATTGTATTTTTCATTAAAAGTCATAGAAATAAAACAAAATCTGTCATGAATATCTTCCAATGGTGTCATAGGGTAAAAGTGAATCCAAACATTTCGTTGTAGAAAACCCAAGTGTACTGTGAAAGTTCAGTTTTCTTAAATCAGTTACATACTAATTGATGAGCAAAGATAAGTTAGGCAATATTTAACTGCACCACTAAGTTTAGTCATTCACATATAATTTCAAAGCTAAAGCACGTAATATGAGCATCTGTTATTTTCTGTTATGGAGTTGAAAGCTTAGTTTTTATTGATACTTGGTTTATCTGCATTGGTTTTGGCAAAATGAATGATATAATGTCATTTTCTGGTTTGTTGTGTTTTGTTTTCTTTTGGTTTTTAATGTGATTTGTTGATAGTAGTGCATGAAAAGTCCAAGCCTGGAAGTTCACATGAAAAACTGGCAAGCGATACCCCAAAGAAGATTTTTTTTCCCAGTGAAATTTCTTTCTGTTTAGTTTTACTCTTGGGGTTTTTGTTCTTGCTCACAACAACCAAGTTACGCAGTTTAGGGGAAAAAAACACAGCTGAATTTTGTTTAAAACAAGAGATTCTAAACAGTCTTCCAGGAATTACAAAAGCTGAGGGTTTAAAACATTTTTAAAAATTGAATATACTATGTAAATGAATAGCATAGTCAGATCAGTGTTCTTTGTCTTACCATGTAGGAGTGTTATGTTCAGCCGGTGCTGCCGTTCATCGTGTGATATTCTGTTACACAATTACCTTATAAATATTGGAAACACTGATCTCGAGGAAAGGGTGATTTTAGTATAAACTATTTGGTCTCCAAGTATTTGAGATTAACTAATTTGGTTCAAATTTGATGCTAATTATGCAAAGGTCACAGGTTCAATCCCCTGTATGGGTCATTCACTTAAGAGTTGAACTCAACGTTCCTTGTAGGTCCCTTACAACTCAGAATATTCTGTGATTCTGATTTTTGTTGTTTGCAAGCAGAATGTGAATCATATTTCCTTTTCCTCTGGGGACGAACACCGTGAATCACAGAATTACAGTATGATTTAGTAGAGCCCTTGGAGATCATGTTGTTCCAGCTCAAAGCGGAGTGAACTTCAAAGTTGAAGCAGGTGGCTCAGACTTTGTCTAACAGAGTACTGAAAATCTCCGAAGAAGGAGATGCTGCAGTCTGGGTAGTGTGTTGCACTGTTATTTTGAAAACCCTTTCTTATCTACCCAGCTGTGATATGTCTTACTGGAACTGTGGCCATTGCCTCTTGCCCTTTCCTTGTGCACTGCTCTGTAGATTGCCTTTACAGAGCAGTAGACTTCAGCTAAGTTCCTCCTCTAAGCTTCTGCTTCAGCTCCAGCTATCCCAGGTGCCTCAGCCTCTCCCATACATGATGTTCTCCAGCCCCCAGATCATCTCAGTTTCCCTTAGTTTGTAAATATGTATCTCATACTGGGTTGGGAAGGAAATCAAAACTGGATTCTGCCTTCTCGATGTCACCTCACTGGGGACAGTCACTTCCCCTGTTCTGCTGGCTCCAATTTTGCTAAGGTAGCCCAGTATAGTGTTTGTCTTCCTGGCTGCAAAGGCACACTGCTGACTCACACACAACTCATTGTCCATCAGGATTATTAATTATGACATTCCCAGATAATTTTTAATATCTGGGTAATGTGCCCTGATGGTGCTCTTCTGGAATTTACACCAATACTTCCTTCAGTAACAATGGCTAAATGTAATTATTTCTTTGTTTTTCTTCCATGTTGAACATTGAACTAGTCCTGTTAAAACTGAAGTTGCTACCTTTTTGTGTCTGGTTCAACACCCCTCTGGAGACATTCCCCTAGTTTATCATTCCCCATTACTATTGCTACACAGCCAAAACCTCAGTTGTCATTTGAAAGACTGGGTTTGCCACCTTGAGTCCTGGAAATTTGCAGTCATTGCTTCAAATGTTCAATGTATGTATTGTGCAAGACACGTAGTTTGGCTCAGAAATTAAAATCAAAATGGTCTTGTTTTCAGTCGTAGTGAGAAAATGTAATTCTCTTTCTTGCCCAAACAAGACCTAATGTTTTAATTTCAAATGTTCTATAATATTTCAGTACTGAGGAGGTTGAATTTCAAAGTCACTGCTTATAAAGTTTATGGGAAAGTATGTTGTTGTTTATGTCCATGATAACGTATGGCTGTATTTTGCTTTTCATTCAGCCTAAAAATTGAACAAAGATCTGCACTATCTCAGCTGTGGCTCAAGAGAATGATTTTAACATTGGTAGCTAATTCTGCTTATTCTGTTAAACATCTGTGAGTTCTGCTATGCCCCAGTTTGATCCAGGTGAACTGGAACATTTGAGGCTTTCCCTTCAACGTTACCTTGTCTCCCTGTTCAGCAGCCATCTGCAGGGAGGGTGGACAAGGTCGGGCACGCAGGTGCTGCTCCCTGCCCTGCGGCTGCTGTGAGGAGAAGCTGTGCTGAGGAGTGTTTGTGTGAGCGTGGGCACGGTGCACGCTCCCTGTGAGACAGCTCCAGGAGCAGGGCAGAGGCAGTCAGGAGCTAGAGGCAGGGGTCTGAGTCCTCGCCATCACTGCCCAGCATGCAGTATGATAGATGAGCGCTTTTGTGAGCCACATCCTAACAGCTGGGCTGTGTGGGAGGCACCAGCAGGAGCCTGCTGCAGGTGAGATCCAGGAGCTGCCTTCTGAACCGACTGCTTTATTGGGTAGTTCTACCAGACCAGACTTAAAAGTCTCCAAAAAAACCCTGGCCAAAAGCTGATGAACACTCCTGCCTCACTGGCTTGACAAAACAGTTCTGAGGAGATGATGCATACCAAATTAAGTTCAATTTTTTTCCTTGCTAAGTAACTACCATGGCAGTATTGGCATGACTTTGTGAGATCTGGTCTTTTTATCAACTCCAGTGAAATAAATCACTGTGTTTTATATTCACCATGTATAATCATGTCTGATGTGCTGTATCACTTGTGGGTGATAAAGAAAAACCTGTACTCTTGGGCTCTGTGGGTTCCTTCAGTAAAAGGTACAGAATAAGAAATGAAAATGACATAAATTCTTTTATTAACTCACAAAAATAACTCTGCAGAGGGTCTTCTTTTTTAGTAGACCTTATGCTTCAGAGGCTGTTGTACCTTTTCTTCCATGGTAGCTTGTTACAGGTATTTACATCCCCCAGATGACACAGTCACTCATGGTTCCAGTGTTTTGACACTAAATTCATGGGTTCAATAATTAAAAAGCCTATTACATTATTATGGTTTTTTGGAAGGCTGATGATTCAGCAGCAGAAATTACATTGTTGTGCATCTGTTCACATCAGAGACAAAGTGTCCTCAAGCGAGAAGCTACATGCTGGCATTTCTGGCCATAGAGAAATTCCTTTTAAGATATCTCAGTGTACTAAATCAACAATACAAAGCAGATTATTCTAGACAAATAAGATATCTATTCAGTATATTTGTGCATTTTGGATTTATATATAGTGATATGGTTCAGAAGAGTCTTGTTTCCAACAAGCATTCTTTTCAATGAAGTAAACTGATCTTTGAGCAGTAGAAAGCTGTTAGCAGCAAAGTGCAATTTATTTAACTTTTATTCAGTCAATATTTGCAGGATAAGCGGAATGGAAAACTGTTTCAAGGAGTTTGGAAGAGGGCGATAAGAGAATTGGATGCCAAAATCAAGGAATTTTCAAAGTTGGATGCTTATAGGACAGGTGTGAAGAACCACATGTTGGTATTCATGTTTGGCTCATCACTACTGAATTATAGCATTTTTCTTTCAATTAATATTTAAACAATCTGTTTGCCAAAGTTTTCTGATAAGTACCTCAGATAAGACCTGTTCCTTCCCCTATTTCACTCCTTTAATGCTATAAGTAAAGGAAAACACTGGGTCATTTTCAGTAAGTGCATGTAATCTATTCCTAAGCATTATCTAGATTATTCAAATGCAAGAAGGTTGATTTCTGAAATACAGAAGTCAAAGTGTGAGGTGTCTGCATAGTGTGGCACTGCTGTTATGATAAGGTGTGTCCAGGGGTCAGAAAGATTTAGAAAGCATTAAGTAAATGCATTTGGAAATAAAAAGCTTTTTTAGGAGTGCTGTCTTTGGGAATACACCAAAGTAAAATGAGAACATGCAGATTGTGACTCTCACAGTAGACTGCAGCCTCTGGTTAAGCCTCTTTGCCCTTCAAAGCAATTGTAAAAGTGTCCTCATGTACATACTACTGAATGATTTCTCGTTTACAAGTGCATTCAATCTGTGCTGCAGTAGGAAGGTTATGTTCTTGAGAACTATGGCTTATCAAATGCACAGATGATTAGTTTGAATCATCATCATCTCCATATCAAGATGATTTATGGATTTCTGAGATTTAGAGCCCAGCAAATAATTCTCCCATTAGTTATGTTTACAGAAGGCCTTGTTTAATCACCTGCTACATTCTATTTGTTTAGGACTTTCTTACCAACATTTTTACTCAAAGGCTATTCTGCTGTATTTATAACAGGTTTTAGTTTTTCCTAATGAATTAAACCCCCACTCATTTTAGTATTCAGTTTGATAACACCTAATAACTAATTCTCTGCAATGTACTCACAAATTTTAACCCATTTCTGTCCTTGCTGTATCTAATTAATTCAATAGAAATCAAACCCTTCTAGGTAGATTTTCCATGTCATGTTCTTTAACGCAATATGCCTAAAGCAGTCCTCCAAAGGGCATGGTTAGAGAAGTCTGTGAGAGGAGGGAAAAAAAGGGTACAAGGAGGAATCCTGAGGAGGAGGGTACAGTAGAGCATGGTCTCCCTGTTGTCAGAAAAAAGCTGTCATGTAGGCTCAGGTGCCTCTGAGCACTGCAACAGGCTTCCCAGGGAAGTGGTCAGAGCACCAAGCCTGTCTGAATTCAAGAAGCATTTGGACAACACTCTCAGGCACATGGTATCATTCTTGAGGTGTCCTGCACAGGACCAAGAGTTTGACTCAGTGATCCTGATGGGTCCCTTCCAACTCAGCATATTGCATGATTCTGTGAAGCCATAGCCTCCGCAAGCTCAGGGAGCAATGTGAGCTTGGCATTTTGCAGGTGCACTTGACTTAATTGAGGAGAGAATAGGAGGAACAGCAAATACTTCAGTTTCTTAATTTTGAATGCTAAGTTACTGCAAATTACTGTAAATGAACCTAACCCACATTTTTTTGTGCTGTACTGTGGAATTTCGTATTCAAATGTGACTTTTTTTCCCACAAATAGTATTTTTTCCAAAATGTTTCTATTTGAGAAACTAGGAATGCTCATCAGAATTTCTATTTCGAAAGAATCAGAATTTACCACTAGATTTATCAATTGAACTGTTCCTTCAGTTATTCAATTGCCAGAATCACAGAATTTCTGTTCTCAGCATCTCTTTCAGCTGTGAAAGGTGCACAAAGTCCTTTTTGTGAAAAGCCAAGTTGGGATCTCGCTGAATACATATTTAGCTAATTCTTGCTATGCTTCAACAGCTTTACTTGCAGCAAACTCCACATACAAGCTATGGCAGCCTCTTTCTGCTCTTTTCCAAGAGCATTCTGTATAAGAGGATGAACTGTCACCTGGTCTAATATTGCCTGGCATTGATCCTATTTTAGGAGCCACAGCAACAATTGACTGTCTTCTTTCATCCTTTACCATAGATGCTGCATTTGAGAGCTAAGCTGTGTTCCCTCTGCCAGTGGCTTCTCTGCCAGTGCACTTTAACTGATGAAAACTGTTAACCAGAGATGCTTTTAAAAGGCAGTTAAGAAAATTAAGATATTAAAAATGTAAGAACAAAGGGAAGGACAATGTGTTGAGTACTAGGAAAGAGAAAGAATCATTTACATGTAAGGACATGAAAATTTGTTTCTCAGCTTCCAGTGTAAGGAATCAATTCAGGGCGTGGGTGCATGTTCCTGGACAGACTACAATTATTTTTACTGGGCATAAACAAGCCCACAACAAAAAATAGCCAATTTTGCATTGCCTTGCCTGAGTATCTGAAAGGGAAAAATGAAAAAAATATTGTTGCTGGAGTATTTAGGAATCCTGGGTCAGTGATTCATAGATTCTTTTCTCCTGTATCAGAACAGAGTGAATTTTCTGCCTGCTTGAACGTGTTCTGACCACTTTGCATAATTACAGCACAGTATGATCAATCTCTTTGTTGTTCAGCTATATCTTTTCTGTTGTTTTCAGGAAAGCAAATATTTATGGCTGAAGTTCTAGTCAGTGAAAAATTACAAGGCAAGAGAGGTTTTTTTTATTATTATTATTCAACTTTATCTACTTGTAAGCTTGCTTTACAGTAAGGCTGTGGGGTGCGTGAGCAGAGCACTCTAAATAGGGGTGCGGGTGCTAGCACATTACCTCTTTAATCTGTATTTTACTTTCTTTCTGAGTGTCCAAAACTGATGGAAGGTGACCAGCACAAACAGGCAATAGACAATATGAAATATTTGGTTTTGGGAGTGGGAATATACTTTAAATAAGGCAAGAATTCTTTTTCTTCAGCTTTAAGTACCTGCTTCAAACAGATTCAATACATTATCATGGATAATCTTTACCAACACATTTAACCACCAAGAAGAGATCTGTACACCTGTCAGTCCCAATGTGACATGTATCTGACCAAAATGAGAACACTACTTGTTCTCGACTTTGTGAAAGGGACTCAAGATAATCTCTTGCAGTGGCTTGATCACACATCTGAAGCACCCTTTGTAATAATTTGGTTTTCCTTAGAGAAGCTGTGGAGCATGTGCTAAAAAGAGCTTTTCTGGATGACTTCCTGTGTCTCCTCACTCCATTCCTTTCTTGAGAGAAATCTGCCTACCCTTTCTATTTGACACTTTTTGTGGTATTGCTTTATTTCCTCTCTTATAGTGCAGACATGAATTGTTTCCCTTCTGCAATATAAAATTCTTCTTTTTGCCACTCTCAAATGATCATGTAGAGTTTTATTGCCTACTTCTCCCTGGCATTCATTAATGGCTGCATGTAGTAACTGTCAGTTTGCCACTTCATCTCGTGTGTTTCCAGGAAAAATTCTTTCTCCTCTCAAGTAACTAATGGAGAAAGAGCTGGCTGAATGTTTCCTTCACTATCTTGCAGTCTCTCCTAGCTGCCTTTTCCTAAATGTCAGAGACACTCTCCAGTGTGGTTACCATGGTGCATTGAGCTGGCATGCCTGCAAGGGTTCACAAGAGCCAGCACACCCACTGCACGTTTTATAGGAACATACGAAAAGGGAAGGCTTTTCCGTGCTGTGTCACAGTTAAATAGAACGTAATAAAAGGTGCTTTTTGGTGCATATTCTATGTAAGATTGGCCCCAATGTAGTAGCATAAAACCCATTAATCAATCAAGAGTATTTTTTTTAATTTTGTTCCTCCATTTGTGAGAGTGTTGGTACATCTACAGATATGTTGCAAGTTACATGCATAAAACTGCTGGTGAGCTTATCAAGTCAACAAGTCATTACCTAAATGTAAATGCTGATGGAGAAAAGTGATATTTACATGGTGCTATACTCATTAAGTACATTCTGTAAAAAGATTTTAAGGTGTTTTCTCTTTCCTCCTAATTTATTATTCAATCTGAAACGTCAATATTAGCCAAAACGCTTTTCATCAATATAGTTTCCTGTTGTGAAAGTCAATACGTCCTGCATCCAGCCATTGGAAAACATGGTTTTTTAAACCTCAAGTTTATGACTAGCAACCCGTTGATAGATTTAGAACTGAAATAACAAAATCCTTTTTAAAATGCTGACAGATTTAAAAGTTCACATTGAAATGCCATGCGAATGAGTCATATTGTTTTCTCTAAAGTGTATCATTCATGTCATTAACAGATTTGAAACACAAACATGAATAAATACCTTTTTTCCAAATAATAATTTACCAGTAAGTTTTGTTCCAGTCAGTTTAAGTTGGTTATATTCTCTACAACAAATGGTTAGGTAGACTGGAAATGCATTGCTGGAGATTCAGCGATCATACAGAGAAAAGCTCTGAACTACAGGGTACTTTAATCTGTCTCCTTGATAAATGTTTCATAGAAACAAAATATTCTTCTCCCAGTTGCTCAGCTTTAGTACTTGTGAATGAAGTAAGTGAGATTTTCCAGTGTGATTAAGCTCCTTTCATAGAACTTTCAGGTTTTTCTTAGTGATACCATATATGAACCCCCCAACTCCAACACAGCTGGTACAGGCAATGATGCCATCTAACTCTTACATAAAATTAATTGAACAGTTTTAAATATAGATGTGATATTTTGCTTCATAATTCCACTGAAAGACTATCTCAGAAACTCATTCTTGAGTTTTCATAGAATTATAGAATCATTTAGATTGGAAAAGACCCATAAGATCATTGAGACCAGATGTTATTGTAACACTGCCAAGTCCCCCACTGAATCGTGTCCCTAAGCAGCACACCTTTTGAATACACCCAGGGGTTGGGTGGTGACACAGCCACTTCCCTGGACAGTCTTTTCCAGTGCTTGATAACCCTTGTGGTGAAGAAATCATTTCTGTTATCTAATCTACACCTCCCCTGATGCAACTTGAGGCCATTTGCTCTTGTCCCGTCACTTGTTACCTGGGAGAAGAGACCAATGCCTACCTTGCTACAGCCTCCTTTCATCTGTAGTTTCCATCTGTAGAGAAGGTCTCCCTTCACCTTCCTTTCCTCCAGGCTAAGCAACCCCATCTCCCTCAACTGCTCTTCACAGGACTTGTGCTTCAGGCCCTTCACCAGCTTCATTGTCCTTCTCTGGACACATTTCAGCGTACTTCCTCCTGTACTGAGGGGCCCAAAACTGGACACAGGACTTAAGGTGCAGCCACTCCAGTGGCAAGTACAGGGGGCTGATCCCTTCCCTAGTCCTTCTGAGCACACTATTCCTGATATAGGCCAGGATACCATTGGCCTTTTTGGCCACCTGGGGCACACTGCTGGCTCACATTCAGCCATCTGTCAGCCAGCACCTCCGGGTCCTTTTCCACTGGGCCACTTTCCAGCCACTCTTCCCCAAGTCTGGAGCATTGTTGTGACCCAAGGGCATGACTTGGCACTTTGCCTTGTTGAACCTCATCAAGCTGGCCTTGGCCCGTTTATCCAGCTTCTCCAGAGCCCTCTGCAGAGCCGTCCAACCCTCCAGATCAACACTGTGTTCCAGCTTGGTGTCATCTCCAAAATGACTGAGGGTGCCCTTGATGCCTTCATCCAGACCATTGGTAAAGATGTTACACAGGACTAGCCCCAGTACTGAGCCCTGGGGAACACTGCTTGTGACCAGCTGCCAGCCGGGTTTAACTCCATTCACCACCACTCATTCTACTTGGCCATCCAGCCAAACATATTTGGCTTTCCAAGCTAGCTATATTAGCAAACCACTGAGGTAATCTGGTTCTTTCAATAGAATTAATTAATTTGTTTGTTCTTTGGAGAATGTTTTCTCTCGGCAAAATTTACCTGCACTAACATCCCTTTCCTGTTTGTTTTTAGGTTAAATCATGATAGTCTAGTCTCTTGACCCCCTTTGACCATTTCACTAGCTTTTTCTCCTTAGTCATGGCCCAGTTAAAATTATTTTGTCTTCAAGATGGGTGACCAGCATCTATTGCACTTATCCTAGATGAACTGTCTTCAGGACTTTATGCAGAGACCTTAATACTGTACTATCTTTACGAGAACCTGCATGGTTAGAGTTTCAGTACACGCTTGCCTTTCCATCATACTGTTTACAGCTCTGTGAGACTGCCAGACATGGTCTGATTCTCCTCCTCCCCCATGTTTTTCCTATGGTGACATTCTTATTAGTAACAAAACCTCCCACTAGTAGTTTAAATGTCTCATTTTACAAATTGCATTGTGGAATTTCATGCCATATTTACTACGGCTGTTCTCATGGTCAGCAGTTTTTCCCATATGCTATACTGGACCTCCTTGTGATGGCGTGTTTTCACATCGTGTCATCAGTGGGTGTAATTAGCAGTGCTGAGAACATCCAGAGTTTCCTGCACACGCACAGCCTAGTACCTCCCATTTACTGCCACTATTCTTCTTCCTTTCTCATAGCAAAAAAGTACTTAGTTGTTCCATATTGCAGTAACAGGAACAAGATAATATGGTAACAATGTGTAGTATTTATTGATCTATTCAGCACAATTACAGAATTTCTGGTTTCTCAAACATTTTTAGTAATCCTTCCCTCCCTCCTTCCCTCCCTTCCTCCTTTCCTTCCTTCCTCCCTTCCTCCTTCCTTTCCTTTCCTTTCCTTTCCTTTCCTTTCCTTTCCTTTCCTTTCCTTTCCTTTCCTTTCCTTTTTCCTTCCCTTCCCTTCCTTTCCCTTCCCTTTTCCCTTCCCTTCCCTTTTCCCTTTCCTTTCCTTCCCCTCCCTTCCTCCCTCCCTTTCCTCCCTCCCTTTCTTTCCTTCCTTTCTTTTCCTTCTTCTAATATATGCCACCTTGCATTACACTGAAAGTTTATTTCCTGATCAAGCATCATTACATTGCACTGATTTATAGTCTTAAAATAAACACTTTTATGAATATTAAATATCCAGTTAGTAGCTTTATTATATTGTCACTCACAGATTAATTCAGTTTGATAAATTCCTATGCAGATAACTTTTTAGTTATTGCTGCGTAAGTACCCAATTTTACAAACACTACAGATTGGCTGTATTCAAATATCAAACTTTAGTCTTAGAGCCTAAACTAGAGCCAACTGAAATCAGTGAAAAGATATCCCTTAGCTTAAAATTAAACTTCAAATCAGTCCTACCTTACAGTTCTGATGAAGTTATATCACATTAGCAATGGAGTATGTTTCTAAACAAAATTTAAATGTATGCATTTTAGCAGTTATGGAATGGGTAGCAAAAATACTAAGAACTGCTGTGAGAATGTTTATTCTACTTTCAGTGCGTAAAAATTACCAAATTATTTTCAAAATTAGTGTAGCAAAAATAGAAGTATTTGGCAATTAGGTGAGGAATCACTCTATAATACCTGATGGTAATTAGCTATTCCCATGCAGATCCCTCATTATTTTACATTCTAAGAGACATTACAAGCATATTAGCTTTATTCTGCAAAGTCAATCATCAGTGAAAATAAAGTTGACATTAAATTGTCCTGAAACTTCATATTTAATATATCTCTCAGGTGAATGGCTCAGTATACGCTTTCCAGAGCTATTGTTTCAGTCTGTGATGGTATCCCATCCAAATTAATGCAAGCAAGCATAGCTTTTTCTGCACAACCAGGAACGATGGAGACTTTTACAGAATTAATGGTAATGTGGAAATGTAAAATAGTTTCATAAAGCCTTTCAAGATATAGGCAAGAAAGTTTCTCCCTGGATGTGATGTTTCACTGTTTTCACTAATAACTTTGATGACCGAAGAGAGGGCATTTACGTATTCATGGAAGATACCATGCTGGAAGATGCAAGAATTTTGGGTGGCAGAATAAGAATTCAAAATGAGCTTGAGAAATGGGAGAAATATTCTGAAATTAATGAAATAGAATTTGTCTATGCAGTGGTAAATGTAAGAACGAACTACTCCCACCAGGAATGAAACCCAAGCATATAGGTGCAAAACGAGAACTGGCTGTATTGCAGTTAGCTATAATTGCATCTGAATTCACAATATGTTGTTACAGAAAAGGCAATCCCGTTTTGAGGTGAATTAAAAAGAATTATGTATAAAGCATGGGAGGCAATTATTCTGCTCTACTTGTCACTAGGAAGGTCTCAGCTGTACTTCTGTTTTTATCACTGGGCTGCACACTTGCAGAAAAGACAGTGACAAATTGAGAGAAGGTGCAGAGAAGAAGCAAAAAGAATGATTGGTGTCTAAGAAAGCACAAAATCCTTGGAAAATAACTGAAGGAAATAAGTTAGTGTAGAAAAGGAAGTTATGGTAATAGTTTTCAGATCTTTAAAAGTTGTTACAAAGTTATCAGTTGCTCTCCATTCCACTGAAGTGACAAAGATGAATCAGTTTAATTTGCAGAAGAAAAGGCCAAGGTGCAATGACAGGAAAATCTAACTGTGAGAATAGCTCAGTTCAGGTTGCTTATGAAGGCTGTGGAATCCCACTCATTGAAGTTCTTTCAAAAAAATGGGAAAGACAAGCATTAGTGAGGGATAGTCTGATTATACTTGATCCTGTAATGAAGGAAAGGACTCAGATGACCTTTCAGTCTTGCACATCTGTGATGCTTTGGGGCAATGTAAGACACTATTTAATCATCTTTCAAACAGTCCTCGTGTATATGTTGTTGCATAGACAAAGAGAATACTACCAACCATTCCTGAAGTTACGCAGAAATTCAGTGCTTTACCTCTTTGTTAATCATCAAAGCTTTGTCTGAGAGAATTATTTCCTATGCTAGGTCATGTCATTTTTGACTGTTTGAGGCTGTGGGAAGAAGAACTTCAGGGAGTATTCCAGGCAAAAATAAGTTTTTCACAAGGAGACCCAGAAAAATGTGTAAGTTTTCTGAAAACAGAAAATCAAGCAGTATTTTCTCTGAAAGCCTGATATATCCTTATTTTGAATCTGGAACCTGGAAAGATGAGGTAGCTTTTATTTTATCAGCTCAATTTTTGTCAAAGGCAAGTGTTTCTTGGGGAAGCTCTTGACACCAAGCCCTGACATAAAACATGTGTTGAATTAATTTCATGTTATGTGGGTGATTTAGACTACTGTAATTATTTTGAATGGAATTGTAGTAGGATCCAATGGGATGGAAACCTCTATGTGAGAACAGTAACTTTTTAAGTTGCTCAGACTTGTTTCTGGGTCTTGTCTTATTTGCATATACAATTCAAATTTAACATGGAAGATTTCTTGTAACTCTCGGTTTGAAACTTATCAATCACTTAGTCTTCCAAAACTTCTGGATCCCATTTTGAAATCCAAACCCATTCCCTTTGCACAGACATTAAAAAGTGGTTTGCTTTTCTTTGGAGATTTGTTGCAGACAATTTGAGATTAAATTGATTTCACTTTCTGTCTCTTGGACTGCTGCAGGCCTGCAGTCATGCATGCTCATTGCTTCTGTCTGAGGGAAAAGCTCTTTGTGGTAGAGCACTGAGGGCAGGCAGCGTTTTCTTTCTTGTGCTGCTGAGCAGATCTGATCATCTGGGCTGTCAGCAGCTGGGATGTTCTGACTTTGCTGTAGGAGGAGCCCGAGGGTTGAGTGTTCAGCATCTGTACTGCTTTTATCCTGCTCTGCATTTGTTGGCACTGTAGGCTAGCAGAGCCTGTTGTTCCAGCCCTGCTGAAGCAATACAGCTGCACAGCATCACCTATTCAACTAATGGCTTCTAGTGAGTGCTTTGTATTTGTTCTAGCATTCACATTTTGTGTTAATTTGATAATATGAGAAATCAGCTTTGCCAGCATGCTGTCTCAGAACACCTCCATGACTTCCTTCAGCAGCACAGCGCATTACTGATGCTCACACATTTGTGAATCACTTTCCTTCATGTCATTCTCTTGCTTTCTGTCTAACTGATACGTTCCTTATAATATTCCCAGAGGTGACTGCACCATGGTATGATGAATCCATGCCCCTGTGAGGATAATGGTAGGTTTATCTTGTGTGTCATAATGGAGCCAGAACCTATGCCTGGAGACGGAATAGTTATAAACAAAACCAACCTAACAATAGCAGATCTAGAAAAAACAATTGTAATCACTTTTTTTAAATATCAAGCTTGCACCTGCATATCCTCACAAACTTTTTGACATGGCTTTATAAGTTTTGTGCATGATTTTATAATAAACTGGAACGTTGCAGGAATACATTTAGGTAGATGCTCTTTTAACCGAAGATACATTAATATACACATTTAAGACCTGATTCTAGCTAAGCAGTCTGTTGTGATTACTGGGAACTGAAGACACTGCAATTTATAGGCCAACGCTCTTAATTTAAAGACAAAGGTGCATTCAGGAAAAAAATGTCTCTGTCACTTCCCAAACATCTTTATTCTTCCCTCTGACATATTTCTATAACTCATGAAGTGGCTATTCTAGTTGTCAGGAACCACTGAGGGGTTTTTTGGCAGCAAAGCACAGAAGTGCTGGTGTATATGAGGAGCAGGGCTGTCTGTGTCTGCATAAGGGCATCATGTTCATCAGGCTCAAGTATCACTTGTTGCCTCTTTTATTTTCAAATGAAGCAGCCACTGCTGTTAATTAGTTAATGTGAAATTAAATGTGTAGTCAAACAATATTTTCCCTTAAAAATACCTGCTAGGAGTGTATTCAGTTTTCTTTTTGCCTATTTGCACTCTCCATTTTATACATTCCACATAAGTTTACAGCTTAGAGTCTGCAGAGTCGCAGGCTCCTACATGAACTGTAACTACTCCTATCTAACCTTCTATAGCTCCTTTCTTCTTCCTGCAGTAAGGTGCGATTTTCCTGCAAATTAGCACAGCTCACTGGAATTGAGCTTCCAGAGGAAGCTTTCCCACCTCTTAGATTTGGTTGTCCCTGAGTAAAAGGCAAAAACCAGACCTAGAAGAAGAAAACAGACTTCAGATTGTTCCCTTGTCCTCCTTCCCCTCCCCTAAATGCTGTAATCACAAGATGAAAGTCAGGCTTCCTTACATGTTGAGAGTGGGGATCATGCTGCACAGAGGTCCAACCTTTTTGGAAAGGATGGCCTCTTCTCTCTTCTACTGGTTAAACCTTTCCCTGATATCTTGGCATAACTCTTTTAGGAAGAATAAACCCAAGAATTCAAATCACTGCTTCCTCATCCAGTGCACTAGTGCAGTGCAGTGCTGTGTTGACTGTGGCTGTCCCAATGCCATTAGGAGAGAACCAACTAATCTGGACAGACTGGACTGCCCTTTGAAAGGTGCCTGCTCTCAACATAGCCAGTAAGAAGAGAAAGGCAGTTAATTTGTGAACACTGGCTCTCCCCATTCAAGCCCTTTTCCTTCAGCTGTGCAGTGTATTTGACCAGTTGCATTAGATACATTGCGTTAAGCCTGTGCACTGCCGCAGAGAGATGGCTGGAAACTTCCATACATGTTCTCTCTCAGTTTCTTCTATTTGTTTGAGTGAAACAATGGTATATGAATGCTCATGAGAAAGCTTCTTTTAAAAATAGCCAGTGTGATGTGAAACCACTAATATGCTCCTTCAAACCAAGTAATCTGATTTTCTTGAAAATGACGGACCAGGTTTTGAATTGGCAACAAGCATTCTTTAAATTCTATACAGGGCAGCAAACCTGCAGTTTAAAAACCAAAGTCATAAACAGAAATGCAACTTAGGAAATGTAGAAATTACTAAATGTTTCTTAAAGGCTACTTACATATTCACGTCTTATTTTTCATCCTCTGCTTCAATGAATGTTGTTTTTACGTTCCACAGTTCATGTAGGAGGCTACGCAAGAAGTTAATAATAAAATATTAATGCCATCGTCCCACAGGACATATTGTTTATACCATCACAGATGTAGTTTACATCTCAGATCAACAGAGCAATTTTTTAAAAACCTCTTTTTAAGGCAGCAGTTAGTGTATGACTATAGTTGTCCACAGTAGTTATATCATACAGCAAATTAGGAAATATATGTCAGGACCCATTATTCTAATGGGGGTCTTGTGAGATTTCTAAACAATGTAAGTGGATGTTAGACTTGCAAACTGATGACCCTTTTTGAAACAATGGCCTCAGTAGGGAGGAGAGAACGAAAATATTGTCGACTTGCACATGGCTGTCAAGTTAATGCTTCACAGGAACCCACGACTCTAATCGCCCTTCTTGAATGCAAGTTCTTCCTTTATTTAGCTCCCTCATAGTTATTCCTTAAGCACTCATTAGACCAGTGCGGCTGAAAATTGGAAAATTTGTTTTTCATGTCAGCTAGCACCATTTCAGTCCTGGCCAGATACAAAAGACACAACATTTTACTGCCGATGCCACTTTGTTTCCTGCAGTATTTGTAAAGAAACATTTTGTTTTCAAACCCAATTAAAATAGAATCAGATCTAACATATTTATGCTTCGTCAAATGCCCAGTATGTACAAGGATGAGAACTATAAAAATTATAAAGCGGGGGAGGGAAATTCTCCATCCTAAATGGCCATTTAAGTAGCACATCTGGAGAAAGGCAACTGCCAAAATTTAGCCATCCTAAGTAGCAGCATTAACAAGGGAGCCACTGTGATACGTCTAATGGCAATATTTATTTTAAGATACTAAGAGTTCATCCTACTACCAAATTAAATGATGTACTAAATTAAAGGTAAGATCATGATTTACATTCTTTCAATGGGCTCTACTTACTATTCAACAGGGACTTGTCATACCTAATCAGAAGGGGTGAGTTTATGCAGATATACAGCTGCAGTCGAGTCAAACAGTACAGGAATGCAGAGTGGACAAGGGCAGGGAGTAAAGCTCCCTTAGTACTCTGTGCCTGCAAGCTGAGGCTTATTTGAACAGTGATCAAGTGTTCTCAGGGGATGTGTTTTAATTAAATTCTGCTCAGCTAAGAAGTTGGACAAGACACAATTGTCAACAAAAATCCCTCCCTGATGTGAGACTGAATGCCAGCATCATGAGACCCCCACAGTGTCCCTCAGTATTTTGTTTTGGTGGAATGGCCGTAATATTACAGGTTAACAGTGCAGAGCCTGGCAAGAACAGTGCTCTTCAGGCTGTGCTTACTGACGTTGATTTTCCAACCTGTGGAGTAGTTTGCACGACTCACCTCATAAATGCAGAACACTGGCCATCTGGCTGTAGATGACCCAGTTTGGGCAGGGGGATTGTGCAATGAGACCCAGAGGTCCAATCCACCTTCAACCATTCTGTGGTTCTGTAATTCTGAGTAAGAGTCTCTCACAAAAGACAGATCATTACTGAACTAGAGAAAGAAGGAAATACAAGAACATGGCAAGCTAAGAGATGACAAGGGTGTGAGTTTCAATACAAGTTTGCAATTGCAAGTCTCCAAGGAAAAAGAGTTTCAAAGACAGCCATGAGTCAAGGAACTGTTTATCAGAACTGCAGTGTGACAGGATATTAGCAAAAGTACAGGCAATAAAGGAAAAAAAAATCTTTTTCAACGGATCTCCTGTGACTCACAGTCACAGACTGGCAGTATTTTCTGGGAAGTCAAAAACATCTTTTCTTTGCAGAAACAATTCCATGGAAACTCCGCTCACTGAGTCTTCTAGATTTTATGTTACCCCACAGGGAGGTAGGCTGTACTGGAAACAAGAGATTCTGGGTATTATTCCAAGATAAAGCTCATTCTCATGAACGAAAAGGTTGGTTTTGCCTACAGCAGAGACAAATTATTTTCAAAGACTTCACAATTATATGTGCAAGAATCTGTCTCTGCATTTTCTCAGAAACTTTCATTTACATAGTTCTTTTGCCTTGCTTTCACACCTCCAAGCTCCCACCTTTTTCTAATGTAGTACATTATTCACTCTTTAAGAATTGTTGCAGAAGAATCATATAATTCATCTACAGGGTTTTTTGATCAGTTCCTCAGACTGCAATCTTTGTGTAAATGTCATGCAAGTTGTTCAAGAGTGACACTAACTTTTTCATATCTTCAAAACCGTACCAAGAGACAGAGATTCAGTACTTGGGCCATAGGATGCCTTGCCTGTAGCTAGAAACTCAGGCCTTGTATCTCCTCTTCAGCATTCATGTTTTGCCACACTTTCCACCCTAACTGTAATCATTGCATAGATTAGTCATCCACAGCTACCCTGATTAGGGAGAAGTCATACACAGGTCCTCAAAGAATTAGAGCATTGGGAGAGTGGTACATACACGTGGTGTAGAGTGGACATGGTAAGCACAAGAGAAGTTCTTGCAGAAAAAAAAAAAAAGTGTTTTAAACCAGTAACTGGTTGGTTTATACTTTGCATAAACTAAGTCAGGTTTCTTTTCTGATTTTCCTTAGCATTTTGCATGTGTCCTGGTTTTGGCTTGGATATAGTTAGTTTTCTGCTTAGTAGCTGGTACGGTGCTGGCTGTGTTTTGAATTTAGTATGAGAATAATGTTAGTAGCACCCTGATGTTTCAGTTGTTGCTAAGTACTGCTTTCCCTAAGTCAAAGGCTCTGCCAGTGAGGAGATGCACAGGAAGGTGTGAAGGAGCACAGCCAGAACAGGTGACCCGAACTGGCCAAAGAGATATTCCATACCACAGAGCATCAGGCTCAGTAATAAACTGATGGAAGCTGGCTGGGAGCCACCAACCCCTGCCAAGAGGTGGGGCAGCCATCAGTAGGTGGTAAGAGTTGTATTATGCATCTCTTGTTTCTCTAGGGTTTTATTCCTCTCTCTGTCTCCTTTTTCATTACTATTATTATGATCACTGATATTATTAATTGCTATTGTAATTTACTGTAATTTCCAATTATTAAACTGTTCATCTCTCAACCCATGAGTTTTACCCTTTTTCTGGTCATCCGCCCCATCCCATTGGGGTGGGGGACTGAGCGAGCAGCTGCATGGTACCAAGTCGCTGGCTGTGGTTTAATCATGGCAGTATGCTGTCTGCTTTCTGAATTTGAGAATATATGAATTAGTCATCATTATCTGATACAGACTTAGGCTAATAGAGTTTTTGTGACTTTGATCACAAGACGAAAATTTTTCACAATGAGAACAATCAGCCATTGAAATAATGTCCCCTGGGAAGTGGTGCATTCCCCATCACGGATACTTTTAAGATTCAGCTGAATAGGGCGCAGAGCCATCTTTTATAGACTGCTTTTGCTAAGAAAGGTTGAACCAGATGATCACTGAGGCCCCTTCCAACCTGGTATTCTGTGGTTCTGTGACTGAATGGTCATAGAAGTGTGTCAGAAAACTCAATGCATGCAGTGCTACTTGTTGCCAAAAGCCATATGGCATACACTAGATATAGTGCTGGAATTGCAAATATAAAACAACTACAAATTGATTATATGTAATAATTTGTAACAACTGCTTGCTCTAATTGCATTAATAATTGTGGAGTTTGATTTGCTACAGAAATGTGGTCTATTTATGTGAACAGACAAATTATACAGAAGGTGCATTGTGGCCATCAGTACATTTTGTGACCAGAATAGCTGTCTGTGCATATGGATCTAATTCAAATGAGAACCAAAACACCAGAGAAATACTACAGAAGAATTAGACTATAATTTAGGGTTATGTGTGCCAGCGAAACCTACACAAGAAGTAATATAAGGTGCGAATTTGAAAATTTTATTTTGAAGTAAGTTGCTGTGTAGACTTCTCAAATGCACAAAGGTCTAGCATGTCCCATTGTAATAGTGCTGATGGCTTTTAAGTTCACAATTCAAGGTCAGGCATCTACATTAGGCACGTGAATAGCACAAGGGGAAGTTATTTTCTTCAGAATCCACCAGTTAGCAGAAGGGTACCTATTTCAGCCTGTTTGTGTCATCCCCGCCCTTTCCCTGCTGAATGCTCCAGCTGCTGGGCTACAAGATCAGCCTTCCCTCTCCTTATCTTCTTAAGGACCGATGATGCTTGAATTTTTAGCCTCACCATGTCACAGCACTGGCAGGGTGAGTGTAGAGGACTCATTCTCCTTCTCTTTTAAATATTCTCAGGCCTTGTCATGAGAAATGCAAAATATGGGTGATGAATAATTAATTTGCTTTTGGCTGAGGAGGGTACTCTACTCATTTTGTGCCAAATACAGTGCCTGGCTGTAGCAGCTGGAATGTGGTATTAAAATGGGCATCACCTCGACTGTACTTGAAGGGCAGGAGGTGCAGCTGCAGGGCTTTGCTTTCATCTTGGTGCTGTGTGGTCTGAGGGTCACTGGGCACATGCCAGCTGGTCTGTGCCTTGGGAGGTCATGGCAAGGGATGACAAGGCTGTGAATCCAAAATGCACTTTGATTTTGGTTCCTCAGCTTAGTCAAACTGACAGTGCCTTAGGGCACAGGCAGGAATAGAATATTTAGGGAGCTTTTGGTGAAAATTTCAGTATCTATCAAATCTAATGCGGCTTAGTCTCTTGATCTTGCTTAACAACATTTCAATTAGGTGCACAACAGGCATGTATTGGGGAAATTTTCCCGTAATGTCTTACAGGTTCAGTTATGGCTGTCCAACTCTTTTCAGACTGAACAGAGAAGATTCTTGTCAGAAATTTTTACTCTGGAGTAATTCCGTATATGTAAGAGTGTTTTCTAAACAAACATTTACATTCCAGATAATGTCTTTAGGGTAACATGATTTTTTTCCCAAGTATAAAATTGATAGTTTCCACTAAGAGGGAAAATGAAAGAAGAAGCAGCAGTAGAAAAAATTTCATTAAAATTTAGTCTGCCCTCTACAAATCTGGAAGTGTTTGGATTCTTGAATATTTGGGATCACTTGGTGCTCAAGTCACTTGTGTGCATTCAGTTCCCTCTGAGGACTGGCTAATTTCCTTTATAAGTATGATAGCATAACTCTGTGTCAGAAGATAATTGCTCCTCTACATTGGGGAGATGCTTGATGGTTAGAAGATGTTAGTGTGTGAGGAATACCATATTTACCTTCTGATGCTGCCAGAGTAATTTCTTACTTAAATAAATGGACCAAGAACCATTCCTTTAATTTATTGCACTGTGATAAAAATCTCTTCCTCCTTGAATTATTTTACTCAATAAAGACACAAATACTATATATGAAGGTGTAAAAAGTACCCTACATATTTGATTCCTGGGTGATGAAAGTAAGAATTGTGTTCTTCAGAACCTCTTCTGCTTTCCTATATGTGGAAATAAAAGATTTTTTTTTTCCTCCATGGAGAAATGAGAAAGAAAAATGATGACACTAATCTTCATGAAAGAAGATTGTGTATTAGATTGTGTAATTCTTTGTATTAGCCTTGGATTTAAAAAAAAAAAAAAAAAAGTGTTAAGCCATTAAAGAGTTTAGTGAATTTGAATTTAATAGTGATATGAAAACTTCCCCACTATGAACTTTTGTCTCAGAAGTAATAGGTTAGGTGAGAGTTTCTATTTGTTTCTCAATACAGGCAGTGCAATGAATTCTTCATTTCAGAAAATATGAAGTAAAAACCTGGGCTTCTATCAGCAGTAAGGCATGTTAGGCATGTTTTATCACAACAAGACTGAAAAAGGTACAAGAACGTACCAGCTGAGAGATGCCGCTATTGAGATGAATGTGAGACCACAGTTGCTGAGAGATGCATGAATTGTGTGCTTCTGTCACAGCTGATGCTGCTTCTGTCCTCATTTCAGTTTCCACTGTCGGAGAGAATGGCAAAGCTGTGTAGGTAAATGCTGTTAATGTCTGCGAGTTCCCAATCTGAGGCGAGTTACACCTACTGCTCAATATCTTTTAGCTATGCACTCTTGAGAATAACTGCTCAGTATTGAAAGTGACTTTGAGAGTTCTTTATGCTGAAAGATTTTAAAGCTGGTTAGGCCTTTCATACGTCATCAAAGGAAAAACAGAGATCTGCACAACTTGCTTATGCAAAAATTATTTGGGAGAAATACCTACTGTGTAATTTATGTAATGCCATTGTCACATAAAGATTGTTTAAACATTTCTCAGTGGAAGAGTTGATAGTGTTTTTGAGGATATGATAATCTCAAAAGAGTCTACTCAGGTAATAGTATTATTTAAACTTAACATGGAATATTATCAGAGGAAGAGTTATGTACATCCACTGACATTGCTATGGCAGTTCTGAAAGTATCTGTTACAAATTTGGAAACATAATGGTAACACTGAAATTATACTTAGTCCAAATAAAATAATGCCATTAGTGAAAGAAGGTCTGTGGAATGTTAGGAGGAGTTTGGTTTTTAATATTTTTTTAAGGATTTTAATTTATTTTAGGGTGGTAAAGGAAAGAGAATGAAAGTCTTTGCTATTGTAGTTAAAATCCTTGCTAAAGAGCCTTTTCATGAACTAGAATAGTCTTTCTAAAGTAAAAAATGAAGTATGCTAAGAAATTTTGTAGATAAGCACACATACCGCTATGACTCTGTGTAAGAAATCCATATGGCTCAATGTAATACTGTATAACGAATTCCTGCCAATCACCTCCTCTTATCCTTACCATTATGCAAACATGATGTGTATTGAAATTCTCATAGAAGTGTGATAGAAAATCCTGCTAAAATATGCTAAAAAGTAATCCAAATCTCCTATGGTATTATGTTCTTCCAGAGATTTGTAGGAGCTTCATTTTATAAAAATTGAAACTCTGTGAAAATGAGAACCTGGGGAGCAAAAAACCGGAATTACTGGTATGTCCTTTTGGACATTAGTGTTGTTTATCTGCTGGCAGATGCTGGGACTGACTGGCCAGTGACGTAATCCAGCAGTCTTTAATCCTTATATTTATTTTGCTTTGGTTTATATCTGTCTAGTCTTTGCTTTTCGTGATCTTTATGTTATTCTTTGCAGTTGAAATAAATGCCTTTTTGCTATTCAAAGGTAAATACTGACCTTTTCCATGGCTATTTGTGTGACTTTTGCTAGTTCCACTAGTGTTGTTCAATTGTGATTTTTTGTGTATTCACAGCCTATCTGATTCAAAGCCCAGAGAACCTACTTATAATTTATTTATATAATTCAGCAGGCTTTGGATCAGAACTTATGACTGTGGCTTTTACGAAATATATTATTCTTGTAGATAGGCTAGTGCTGACAGAAGTTGTTTTCCTAGGTGTTAGCAACATAATAATGCATGGGTTTGATAACAAGAAAAAGCGCCCCTGTGCTATGCCCCCGCAGGGCCTCTCATGGAACTAAACAGGCTGCTCATTAACACTTACTGGTCCAAGAGGGAGGGAGGTAAGAGGAAAGAAAGTAGGGGAAAGGACAGAAGAAGAAAAGAGGAAAGGAGGAAGGCCATACTGCAGTAGAAGAGATTTTATCAGTGAAAGCCAGCGTTGTTATATCTGTTGCATACGAGAAGAGTATATGCTCTCTTGTAAAATACATCCTTGCATTTTGTTTCTCTAATGACAGCCTCGTTCTGTCACCCAAGACAGTGTTTAAAATACAGCAGAGCCTACTTCTTAGTAATGAGGAGTGAAAAGTGAAGACTGACATAGTACCATAGTGCAAGTCATTAAACTTAGGTGGTGATCTGTACTCTGGCTAAAATGAAGCTTCTTGCTGCTGAAGATGAATGTCATTCTGCTCATCTCCTGGGACTACATGAATCATCACTTAGCAGATGGGTGCTAAATGCTGCACTTGAAGCAGATTATAGCTTCCTCTTTCTTTGCTCCAGCTGAGGGTCTTTTAAAGTTAAAATTAAAAAGCACAACTGCACAGTGTATGAAATGAAGCCATAGGGCATGTTGCTTGGTGCTGGCCAAAAGGCATTCACTGCTTCTATCTTAAACCTGAAAGTGAGTCAGTTCCCTGTATTCCAGTTCTATTTTCAGCTCTGATTATTTGTTATCTTGGAATGATCTTTGTCACTTAATAGCATTGCATTCATTTTCACACTCTGAAGTACTTACTAAAGGTAAAAGAAATAATTGCTGCAATCTGAATTGCTTGGAGCAAGGTTAGAAGGACTCGAGGCATCCAGTTAGGGCTTCATATATGGTCAAGAATGAAACAAAGCAGGAGGAAGAATGTGTTTCCTTTTACTGGACGTTTTTTCATTTGGCACTGTACCAAATTTCCTTCCTTAATACTTAGTTCAGAAGTATAACTTAGATCATAACACTACAATAATTATTAAAAATTACATGGGAAGTTTTCATTATATATCACTACAGGATTCTCTAGCTACAGTTATATGCAAATATATATATATCAGGAGCAATGAAATGAGACTAAGAGAAAAAGGTCGACTGAGTTTCTCCCATAATCCTTCTCCTAGTTTAAACAGCTACCCCACTGAGTACCCTGCAGATGGAGCATCAGTGATAATCTGTATTCCTCTAGCACAGAATTATTTGATTGTATATTTTCTAAATAGCCTGCAATGGCCAGATCTTTTAGGGAATGAATGAAGAAGATGAGGAACTGCAAGAAGTTGCTATTATGAAAGAGAGCTGTCCATTGGCTTTATCCTCCTATGCAGTTTGCTCACTAATTGACTTAGTCTATGACTCATCAGACTGACTCTCAGAAAGAAAAAATACCAGATAGCCACTCTATTAATAGTACTGATTACAGTTTTTCATTGTATCTCAACAAATGTAGTTTGTTCTATCTGGGGATAATGTGGAAAACCCCATTTTTTTCTCACTTGGTTGCTTTTTGACTATTTTATTGAGCAATGTCTCCATGACTGTAGATATGAAAAAAAGCATAAACTTTATGTTTAAAAAATAAGCAAATAAATGAGGGAAAAAATAACCGTAGTCTGAAGATAGCAAAACATTTCATCAGAATTTTCCTGACACATCTTCTGTGATAGATTTTAATAAGAGGTAAGTGGTCCAGCAAATTTTAAATGAGGAGCTGAGAAAATTAACGTAATAGAGTTCAGCTGAAGACAGATTAATGCTGCACCATCTTTCACAGTGTTTTCAGAAACATTCCATATTTCTGTGCAAATAGGCACAATACAAAGAATACAATCTAGTTATGCTGATACTTAAATTAAAAAATGACAAGTCACTAAATGGAATAATAGATTAGATGTTTTGGCTTGCCTGAATGCATATAGTTGAAAAGCAACTAGAATTTTCTGTTGGTTCTGTTTGTTTTTGAAATATTACACCTTGGATTAAGAAAATGTGTTGAATTAATTTCTCTGTCACTCTGAGTGCCAAAAAAATCCATGGGATAAATATATTTCACTTCTGCTCATTTAAAAGCATGTTACTTTATTAGTGTTGAACTTTGAGGGTTTAGCTGCTAATAAATGTTTTTGGAGTGGACAACCAGTTGCTCCGTGGGCTGACTCTCTTTGATCAAACCAGTACAATTTCATTTTTGAACATTTGACCTGGCCATCGGCAAGAAATCCAGTCTTGGAAAACCTACAAGCAATTAAATCACTGAGACAGTCATAATAAGTGGCTAAGCCCAAACCTGGATGCCAAACCTCCATCTCTGTAGCTATGACTCTTTTGAAAAGTAATTTCATCCATTAAATTCAGGGATTTTCCAATCTGAAGAATTTTTATAAGCTTTATGAGACTGATCACAATCAGTCTGTGGAGTGATTGGGATTTTGGAGGGAAAAAATGAAAACCCAAAAATGCTTACAGTGAAGATCAAGATAAAGCAGAAGAGTTGCCTTCTACTCAATAATGTATAAAACTTAAGCCATCCATTTCCTTATGACCATAATGTTTCCCTAGAATGCAATGTTTTATGTCATAGCCTTTGGAATACAAGCTATAGTAAGAATCACAAGATTTGTATTGGCAGAACTTCTCTTTTGGGGCCAGTAGTGCATTCATCCAGACTAAGAACTGATTAATTTTTCTGCCTTGGAGATTCAGAGACTGCATTGTGCAAGGTTTGGTAGTAAGCTAAATGCCATAGTTATTAATGGTATGAAACATCCTGAGGTCTGTTGATCTCCATCTCCTCTGTTCACCCGGTTTGCGTGCACTGTCTAGATAATGAAGCAGAAATAAAGAGGGAAGAAAAGAATCAGCACTATAGTCTGATGTTCACAGCAAAATTGATTTAGCATCTAAATTAAAATTTTGTCCCAGTATAAATACCTTCATCTTTTCATGACCTTGTTTCTGATTTCTGATCTTATATAAAACGTGTTTGCTTAAAAAAAAAAAAAAAAAAAAAAAAATCACTTAACACTTCAAAGTGATAAATCAGTAACATTTTTTGATAAGGCAAATCCATTATTAACCGTCCTCACAGAGGGGTTATCTTTAATCTCCTATATGTATCCTATCTATATTTATAAAAATAATTTTAACATCATGAAAGCAAAAGCTGATGAAACATAGCAAGGAAGAAATTAAGCAGAGGTAAAGAATTCATCTATCTTTTCTGCTGCCTTTCATCTATAACATAAACCCTAGAGTTCACATCCATTTCAATTATTAAAAGTCTTTCCTGAGTCTCCTTTTCTCCAGGTGCAACAGCCCCAGCTGTCTCAGCTGCTCCTCATAGGACTTGTGCTCCAGACCCTTCACCAGATCTGTTTGACACGTTCCAGTGCCTCAGTGTCTTTCTTGTAGTGAGGGCCAAAGTGGAGGCCAAAAGGAGAAGTGGATGGTTGTTGTAGGGGCAGGATCACAGGGGCTAAGGTTGAGGAGCATGGTTACGTATGAACATTTCCTAAAAAGAAAGGGTAGGAAAATGTTCTTTGGACATTCTGCCCCGGGCAAGATTGGCAAAGGTTATGGTATAGGCATTAATTAACATGTAATCTACCAGGGCTATTTTCCTTTTTTTGTGGTTTGTCACTTATTCAGAGCTGACAGCTTTGACAAACATTGCTTCCTCTGCTCACTCTTCAAGATACATTGTGCACATTTTCATTCTCCTCAGATCTCCAAAGCACTTTTTGGGGGAATTCATTTTCAAAGCTCACTTGCAACAATATTTTTCAAAATGGCTGGCACAGCTTTGATTTATGATTTCCATCATAACACCTATAGTAAAACAATCTGTTCTTATTTTAAAACATTCCGTTCTTTTGCTTTTACTTTTGCTTTCAGCATGTTATGTAAACTGCAGCAGTTTCACCACCTGCTGCCTACACCAAATGCATTTATGTTAACATTTTAGTTTGGATCAGGAGTGGACTTTTGAGGCAAATCTCCTGCCTGCACCCCACTTGCCAAGCTTTGGTTCACAAGGCAGAGTTGTCTCACAGTGTGTGGCATGGTACTAAACAGGACCTGTGCTGCAGCAGGCTACCTTATACCCCTTCAGCTGCTGATGGACATTCAGCCCATAGGACCAGACAGAGCTAGGCTGAGGTAAAAACCTTCTGAAACACATATGGTATGGACATCTGGTCCTCAACCTCAACTGTTTCACTCTATAAATCTATTCCTATTGTTCAGCACTATTTGCTAATATGGACACAGCCAATATCTGCTCCAACATTTGCAGAATTGATGCATAAATACGTATTTTGCCCCTCAAATGTCGTTTGAATCATCATGACCAAACTCCAGTTCTTCATTCCTTCTCATTCCCCATAATCTGTTCCTGCACCGGACCAGAGCCTGCCATTGATTTCCTCTCCATTTTATTCAACATTTTTTTATCAATGGTATAACTTCACACTGTCTTCTGGCTTGACCAGAGATTACTATTGGTATCACTAGCATCATGCTAGGAATTTGTTTATTACACACTAGAGCCACCGGTAATGACTATCAAGTTGAAGAGCTGAAGTTCTACATACAAAACCAAAAAGTATGAAACTATGGAAGATGGAAGGAGATTATAGTTTCTCTAATTCTAGTTTATTTGTTTTTATTGAACTTGATAGTGGATAGTAGGGAACTTAAAGAGTAGTAGGGAAGATAGAAGGGAATTTAAAGAGAAGATGCAAAAACGGAATCATCAAAAGAAGCATGGAAGAAAGTACCCAAAAGCACACTATTGGAAGAGACAAAAGAGTAGTGTTTTCAGTCAGTTCTAATGGCAGTGGTGAAAAGAGCAGAATAAGGAAAATGCATGTTGGAAAATGATTCGTCATGATGTTCTGCAGGAGAGACTGCAGGTGAGCAACAAGATTGGGATAAGTTAGTGGAAAGAGAAAGGAGATTGCTGCTGCCTTGGGGCAACAGCAGGAGTCTGGGGAAGTCTTTGGCTGTGGCAAAAGGAGCAAAAGAAATAGAGCATGGAGCAGAGAATGCATCCTAACTCCAGGGCATGGCCATTGGCAAACAGATCGGTGCAAACTGACAGAAACTTGCCAGGGAGGGCTCTAGAGAGTTTGCTGCAGCTTGGAAAGTCACTGAGCTCTCTGAAAGCAGACCTGGAAAAAAGAGCCTGTCTGCAAGGATGCACAGAGCAAGCTGAGAGTTGTTATTTCTGTCCTTTCTGAACCTGTTTGGAGGCTTTTCTGTTTAAAAGTTAACTATTTAATTTATATATTAAAAAAAATTGGCTCTCTTTTTTTTTTAAAACCTTCAATATTTGTTAGAAAATTCACCATAGAAGACCTGAGCAGATTCAACTCCAAGTATTGATTGACTTGGGCTCAGAATTTCTTAAAGGAAGCTTTTGAGAGAGGTGAAATATTAGCCACTCTTTTCTTATGAAAATATATTAGAAATTAGAATAGTGCATTATTTTCCCAGGTCATAAATTATAACTGACAGGTAATGTGCAGGACAAGTGTGACTTGAGGAGGAGCTGAAAGCTTCTTCCATGTTCCATTTCCAATAGCACCGGTGCTTGCTTGAAATGGGGTTCTAATCCCCACCTGCAGGGTGTTCACATTTGTAACGCTGTGACTTGAACTCACTTTGGGTTGCTGGGCTGTTGTGCCTAACAGTTTCTTCTGTTGCTGTTTGCAAGAAGTAAATGTGTTGCCATACCATCTGACCTGCAGTAATTCTGATGCAAAAGTGATACTGGTAACTCGCTTGACTTCTACTTGTTGAATAATTTAGCTCAGATTTGTTTCTAGGTAGGTGGCTACCCAGGTGATCATCTTGTATTACTGCCTATTGTCGTGGTTACAGGACTGGCTGTAGCTCTTCTCCCCTCTCTGAGTTTTCTGAGCACGATATGGGGACTGTCCTTGCCCGGAGTACAGTATTGCAAATCTTCACTGACAGACTTGGATGTGGCACAGTGGTCTGTAAATCAGCATTAGTTTGTTTCGACATATCTAATAGAATTCAAGTATATGCACAGGATGCACCAATATTCGCTCTTAACGACTAGTAAGTGGGAAGCTAACTGAAGCAATTACATTTTCCTGGGTCTGTGCAGTTAACTATTAGTTTTAATTAGCCCTTTGAAGACTTACCAGAATTCCCTGTCAGGAAAAATATCTATATGTTTGCAAACACATAAATATACACAAAATACTGTCCTATGTATGTGAGTATGTTATATAAACAAAAGATTGTCAGAGCCGCTGCTAACACATCATCCTGATTTGTGGAGTATTTGTGCATTTCTTATGGAAAATAATCCAGTCTCTGGTGAAGGACATGCTGTCTGTGTCCATGTTGGCTAGGTCTGCACTGGCCCCGGTGCAGTGCCCTGGGGAAGGTGCCTTGTTGCAGGGCAGGAGCTCCCAGCCGCTCTGCCCAGCAGCTGCAAAGGGAGGGACACGGCTGGAGTGTGAGCGCACTGCGCCCCGTGGGCAGAGCCCGGCCCTACAGCCAGGCTCTCCAGACACAGCATTGCTCACCGTTTGATTTTTCATGGCAAAATCACTTTATCTTTCTCCCTCTGTGTATGGAATTTTTAAAATGTCTTGCTGGATGGCTGACTTCATTGGGCAGATTGAGCATTAATGACATGGGTATGATTAAGTTATTTGGAGAGGATAGTTCTGCAGCAATTCCAAGGTTTTTTGCATGTTGATTTCTTTAACCTGAAAGCTTTTTTTTTTTTACTTATGTATATTCACTGTGAGGATTTTGATGTTGTTTTATGCTTTCTTTAGAGATTCATAAGAATGTATGTATGATGTCTAAAGTGGTCAAAGTGTGACTTAACTGTTTAACGTAGGATGCAGGAGTAGCTGTGCTAAGTGTTGTACTGGTGAAGTCTAAAAGATCTCAGACTGTAAACTGTGTTTTAACTTCACCATAATAAAAAATACACGGATACCTGTTTGGGTTTTAAATGTATTTACCCCATATATTTTGCTTTCTAGGAACTTTGAACCAAAAGAACTGGGGCAAGAAATATTCAGCCTGTAATGGTGCCAAACAATCCCCTATTAATATAGATGAAGATCTTACCCAAGTAAATGTGAATCTGAAGAAACTTAAATTCCATGGATGGGAAAAGGAAACTTTGGAAGATACTTTCATTCGCAACACCGGCAAAACAGGTGAAAAGTCAGATTTCATGTTTGGAGTTAAATGAGATCAGAAAAATTATATAGGATAGACAATCAACCAAAGACTTGTAATGGATCATTTTTATTTCACTTTTCTTTTGCTAGTGTATTCTGAATTTATCTATTAAATAAAATAATAATAATAAAAAAGAACCGTGATGACAATAGCTAAACTTCACAGAGAAATCACCCAAATAAAAATTATGTGCATGGACAGACATAGCCAAAGCAATGACTTTGTTACTATCATCCCATCATGGGCACTTCACTGAAGTTAAACAGTAATTTGGCATTTGCTATGAAATGCTGGTAATTAGTACTACTTTTATAGACTCTGTAATGGATATGCAAATGTGATTTTTTTAAAAGTATGAATAAATTGCCTACTAATCTGAAAGCACCTCATGGATGAGTTGAAACTTCAAAAACCTCAGAATGGGATTCATCTCAACTATGCATAGACACATATAATGTAGAAACTTGCTTCTGAATTGCTCACGTAGACTTCTAACAGTCAAAGAGGAAAAGTAGGTGCTTTTGTGGTCTGATTTGTCTTACCAATCTTAAAAATGTGTTTTAGAAAAAAGTGATTTATAACTACAAGTGCTTATTTCTCCCTGATATAAAAGAAGCTTATGGTGGCATTTAAATTGTCAGACAAATCTTTTTACAGCCATTTATAAATCCAGAGTAGCAGTAACGAAAAGCTGGTTGTTAGAAGTACTGTTTCCTGTTTTGGGCAGAAGTGTAGAGGAAGTAATCTCTTAACAACTGTCTTTGCCTATTATCAGTTCCAGTGAGACCCCTAGACCAGCCAGTTTAGTTTAGTTCAGTTTAGCATTGTTGTTCCTAATTTCTGTTCTTCCTACATACTATTCCACAAATCACTTTCTTCCCTCTTGCCCTACTAGCTGAGATAAATAGTGCATTTGTCGTTTCAAGATGCCCCTGAGAAAACATTCTTCAAAATCCTTGAAAGTGAACCTAACTCTTCCTTGTCTACAAAAATTCAGATATTATACAAGGAACTGCTAAGCTCATTAAAGTTGTCTTCAAGGTTTTAGGAAGGGAATGTAAAACTCCATTAGTGCTCTTTTCAGCAAGAGGTCAAGCACTTTGCAATAGCCGGAGGTGGGAAAACCAAAATGTGGAGCTTCAGTCTACTCCACCCTGCTCATTCTCTCCAGAAGACAAATGTTCTGTCCCATCTACAGTTTTTGTACAACTGTGTCCTGCTGAAGACCTGTCATCACCTTTACCCATGGGGGACAACTCCACAGCTATGGAGTCTCACAGTCAGGACAGTCCTCCTGGGAACTGGCTAAAATTTCTCACATTGCTTCATGATTTGTGTGTAGAATTATGGTAGAAATAGGGTGTGGGTGTGTATTTTCCCTTTTGTTAAAAACACATGTGCTTTCAGGAAGCTATGTATTTTCTTAGACAGCCAGCATGGTGGCTAAGCCAATTTTCTGAGTTTTTTAGGGTACTTCTATGTCTATTTTCAGTTAACAAGAGACCAGGTGCGCTTCACTAAATTATTGTTTTATGAATTTCAGCATGAAATGAAACATTTTCTCCACACTAACAGTGAATTACCACACTTCTTACTTAGTTTAAATAACCAATTTTCTGTCAAATTGCTTATGAAATAATAGATAAATGAGTGTATCATATTTACCTTCTAGCCTCTAATACTGATACATTATAGTTATAGATGCCTTGGCTGACACTTATATTGATACTCCTTTTTTCCCTCTCAATTTGTTCAGTGGAAATTAACCTGACAAGTGATTATTATGTAAGTGGAGGTGGGTTAGACACCATATTCAAAGCAAGCAAGATCACTTTTCACTGGGGAAAATGCAATGCAACATCAGATGGATCAGAACATAGTTTAGAAGGACAAAAATTTCCTCTTGAGGTAAAGTACAGAATTGATTTTCATTATTTCAACAGTTTACCATTCTGAAAAATTGATAATCTTTACTAAATAGCTTTGTTTATCTCTTGATTTATGTCTATTTGCAAATAAAATTTTTCACTTAAATCCAAATTAATAATATCCAAATGATGGATTTTAGAAGGCTGCCGTAAACTGTTAGTCCATGGCATGCTGGGAATGTCTAAACTGAGTTTTTGCACGTCTTCCAAGATGACGTGAGATGTCAGTTCTGCTAATCTGACAAAGTTCAAGCTCTCACTAATAGTTAAGCTCATATGAGTTGGACCCATCATATTCCACATCAGTTCATTGTTTATAGCGTAAATGGACTTCTCAAAGCTAGGGCTGTGCTGAGAGCCCATGGGAGCTGCTGGACCCCACAGAGACAAAGCACGGCCCATGTCACTGAACTGGAAAGAGCTGGCAGTAGTGTGCCAGGAGCCATGTGAGAGCAAGTCCTGAGTGCAGCCACATTCACAGGCAGCCTGGCTGGTTTGGCAGAATAGCTTGCAGCAGCATGTGGATGGGGTGGAAGAGAGGAGCTGTCACTGAGATCCACAAAGGCACTCTGCAAGCCAAACTTTCTGCCCTCAACATGACATTGTGGTCATTTTCCAGTTAAAACCATGTAGTTGTGGAAGACAACTCCGCCCCTCCTCATTCCAAGCACTTTGGAACTTCTGTGTGAGAGCAAAGCAATAGTGCCAAAGTTGACTTATACGGGGCAGAGCTGTGAGCCAGGACCTTCCCTTGGGCAGTGTCATTTCCTTTACCTCATTAGCCATTCAGAAATTGCCATTCACATTCTTCCAGTCCTGCCAAGACATTAAAGAGAATATTCTCTTCCATCATCATCTCATAGAAAGCTAGTCAGACCAGGACACTCTCCCATTCATGTTGGTGGCATAGCACTGGAGGATATCTTCCGGCTGCCTCTGAAGAAAAAGAGAAAGGAGTGCAACAAAACTGATGCTCATGACAGCAGTCAGATATGGGCACAAAGTGCCTGTTAATCTTATACTACCAATGCTTCTCTACACTTACTGAAAGGCAGAGGCAGTAGAGACATCTCAAAGTATTCTTCATGTTTTATCACCGATTTCAAGATTCATCTCACCTGAGTACTCTAGATCATGTGTCCAGTATCAGCAAGTTACCTCAGCTTATTGTATTATCCACAGAAAGCATTGTGCTCCTTGAAAGGAGAACTCCTGCGTACTTAATAGTTTTCCAGGAGAGGTTGTTTTTAGATGGCCAATTGCTGACGAATTCCATTGTTTATCTTCAGATAACACACGTAAAACAGAAAAATGGTGGGTTTTTTTCAAATTGGGAATATAAATGCATTTTTAAATTTATTATTTTTTATGTATGTATAACATTTGAATATATTTTCATTTGCAGATGCAAATCTACTGCTATGACGCAGATCAGTTTACAGATTTTGAAGAGGCAATTAAAGGAAATGGAAAGTTAAGAGCTTTATCAATTTTGTTTGAGGTAAACAAAATATAACTTCGTGCCATTTAACAAGCCTAGAAACACAGAATATGTTCAAACTGAATTTAACTGATTCCAATATGTGATGACTGAGTTAAAAAATTGCACATATCTTTCTAATTTACTCTTGCAGAAAAGCAAATGGGCAAAATCTGTTTGCTGGGCTTTCAGTCATTAATTTTGCTAGTAAATTGTAATTTTCAATTTATTTTTTTTGGAAGCCTACACTGTTAAAATATGCAATTTCTTTTTAACAGATTGGACTAGAAGATAATCCAGATTATAATGCAATCATTAATGGAGTAGATAGTGTTAGTCGTTTCGGTAAGTTTGCCTCCATGTTTTATTGATTACTCATTAGACTAAATTCCATTTCAGTGTGGTTATGAAACCTTTTAAGACATCGAGTAGCACAGTTCTCTATTGCTCAGCCATGTCTATTTTGTTAGAAATTATGAGTTATCTGGATAGACTGGAGAGCTCACAATCACCAACCACATGAAATTTAACATGAGCAACTGCCAGATTCTGCACCTGAGACAGTGTAAGCCTGACTATGTGTACAAATTGGGGAATGAGAGTCTGGAGAGCACCCCTTTGGAAAGAGATCTGAGGGTTTGCTTTGATGGCAAGTTGATTATGAGCCAGCAGTGCCCTGGTAGCCAGGAGGGCCAGCTGTGTTCTGGTGGCATCAGGCACAGCATCACCAGCCAGTCAAGCGGATTGTCCTGCTTTGCTCTGCACTGGTGCAGCCTCACCCTGCATCCTGCATGCAGTTTTGGGTGCCACAATGTAAGAATGACATCAAGCTATTAGAGAGCATTCAGAGAAGGACAGCCAAGATTGTGAAAGGTCTTGAAGACATGACTTACAGGGAGTGTCTGAGGTCACTTTATTCAGCTTGGAGAAGGGGTGCCTCATCACAGTCCACAACTTCCTTAAGCAGGCAGCAGAGGGGGATTTCCTGTTCTGTGACCAGTGATAAGACCTGAGGACATAAAATAAAGCTGCATCATGGGAAGTTCAGATTGCACATTAGAAAAAGTCCTTCACTGAGATGGTGGTCTGTCACTGGGACAGGATCCCCAGAGAAGTAAGTAGTGATGGCATCAAGCATCTGGATGATGCTCTTAATCATATAATTTAGTTTTAGATAGTCCAGTGAGAAGCAAGGACTTGGATTTGATGATCCTCAAGGGTCTGTCTTCCAAATTGAGATAGTCCATATTTCTATGATTTATTTACCACAAGACTGAGTATTTGTAACAACAGAAGTGTAAATGAATAGCTATGACTATAATGAGAAATTTGCAACTGTTTAAATGCTAAATCTGGGTAAATCTGATTTATTATGTGAGTCTTCTTAATCATACTTTTCAGAATTTTTGTATCTGGTTAGAAATCAGATGAAGCTGTTGCAGCTATCCAGAATGGGTCTTAGAAGAGTGAGACTGTATCAATATCAATATCCAGTAGACTCAGAGCGGAAGAATTCTTTTTTTTTCAGCAGCTCCTGTGTAAATCTGAAATAATCAAATTATATTGTATTTGCAGTAGCATTATTGAAAGCAATTGTTAACAATTTTGTGTTTAAGAAATGCTCTGTTGTGGTTGATCATCAGAACACATGAACTTCACTGTGGTACATGAAGAAATCTGAGCTCTGTTTCTAACTCAGTTTCACAGTGTCTTTGCAGAAGAATAAATATGAATGAGCATTGTCTTGAACAGGGATATTTTCTTGCATCATGTCCATCACTTTAAGTAAACTATGTCTCAGTTTTCCTTTATGTAATGAAGCTAGATTTTTGTAAAGCTCCTTTAGATTGATAGCTTGAAACTGCAAAAAGCTGTTTTAAAAGCTCTCAAAAATATGACACTAAAATCAAGACTTTTTATTTCTCTGCAAAACAAACACTATTCAACAAATATAAAAGGGAACAACTTCCATAAATTATAAAGACAGAGGAGGTGGAAATATAAAGCTGTTAAGATTCATTACTTTTGTGTGCCATGTTCTGTGAAACAAAAAGGAGAATGAGTAATACATCAAGGCAGATGCTGTCCTACAGCCTTGGAAGGAGCTGTAAAACTATCTGCAGCAAGATTCAAGATACAGTCACTACATGGCACTTCAACAATGAGTAGAATATGATTTTCTTGAAAAAAATGCAAATAAGCTCAGAAAATTCAGGTCACAAATAATCAAGTTGTTTCTTCTGAAGAAAGGTGAATAGTACACAATCTGTCTTTGTGATATACATGAATTGTCCTTGTCAGTCGTATCTGTATTGTACTTATTTGAATCTCAGTTGCTGAGTTCTCAAGCTCTGCAGAGGAGCACTCCTGTTCCTTCTGGGCCTACTCAATGTTTTCTATCATTCTTTGTAGGTATTAGATTTTAAAATCTAGGTTGTCAGTCACATTAAAAGGCATTTTAAAACCCAAAGTTGCAAAATGTATGGCAGGATTCTTATTATGAACAAGAAGTTTCATGTTTCCAAGCATCTACATAAAATGGACTGGCCACTCATTTTTATTGAGGGAGGAATGTGTTAACTAGACACATACCAGATAGCAATGATAGCTTCTGTCTGAAGATTGGTTAACATTTTGACAGGAGAAACAGAAGCTTGACACTGCTAAATGTCCCCTTTTCATGACATAAGGATAAGAGAGAGGGGAGAAGTCAGCTTGTAAACCTTAACTCAGTAGAGCAGTCACCGTACAGAATAAAAACACCAATCACTTGTAATAAACTGCTAATGTAGTGTCAACAAATTTGTAAGGAATTCTGAAGACAAACACAGGTCAAAAATCTGTACAGGGCTCAAGAAGTAACATATCTCTAAAAACACAAGTTAATGCAGAGTCTGAAAACTCATTAGATATTTAGAAGTGAATATGTAGCAAAGAAGGAGAAATTTAAAATCAATAACTTTCAATTGAAATGAGGTATATAAGGATCTACACAATTCCAGGGTATGAAAAACAGCATTATTTTGAATGCACCAGACAATAAGGCAGATAATTGTCACAGACTAAAAAAATCTGCCTCGTTGAAGTTCATACCATTTATGCCAATTTCTGTTGCTGGACCCTACTGCCTTACCAGCAGAAGCTTAACTTTCTGTGGCTAGACTCTCAGCAATTCCTCATGCTCAGTCACAGCTGTCAAGGTACCAGGTAAGCTTCTAACCTGGAAGATGTGCTTTTGTTTTCACAGGATAATAAAAAGAGTGGTCATACTCTCCTGGAGGACATCTTTGCATCCTTCACTGCTTTGCGTTACAGTTTTTGGCTGTATTATCACTATTTTAAAAAAACCTGATCCACAGATATTTTGCGTCTGCTATCACGAGTAGTATTAACTCTCAGGTCTAACATGGTGACAGCTCCCCAGTCAGTGATTTTCTGCAGCAGTTTGGATCCTGCAAGAAATTCAACAACTTGATTGAATGCAGGAAGAATTTGAAGCCATGTCATGAGATCTAGTACAAAGATTTAACATTTCTGTTTTTTCTTTGGAGCTGAAGAGTGAGACAAAGATTTGGCGTCTTGGACATTTATGAGTAAGCTTACAGATGAATAGATTCTTGTGAACCAATTTACTGATTATTTTTTACTGGAGTAATTTATTACACCTTCTAAAGTAAACAAAGTTGGCTTTGAAGTACACTTATTCAAAATAAATAGAAAAGGCTCTGCAATTTATTTGTATGTTAGTCTCTCTGGAGATTAAATTTTGAATAGCCTCAAAATCAGCATGTTCCTATAATGGTAACTCTTGGAGAGTGTGATTTCTATTTATTCATTGCTTCATCTGATTCTATTTTATTCTTTGTTTTCAGGAAAACAGGCTGCCTTAGAACCATTTATTTTGCTGAATCTTTTGCCGAACGCAACAGACAAATATTACACCTATAATGGGTCTTTATCAGCTCCACCATGCTCTGAGACAGTTGAATGGATTGTGTTTAAAGATACCATAAGTATTTCTGAAAGCCAGGTAATTTGTGTAATGCCGTAAAACCAAAACATGATACCAAAGCAAAGCACTTGCCGTGTATGGCACTCATTGCCAGCACAACGACATAGCTTTTCTTCTATCTAGTTAGAAGTTTTTCATGCAGCCATTAAATTAGAAAGCATATGTATTACTTCAGTATGCAATCTTTTCCCTTTTTTACTTTAGGACTAGAATCTTAGTGTTTTCTTGTCTTAAAATGTACTAAGAACATACTCCAAGCTGTCTGGACTTACACCTCAGATAAAGAGGAGTACAAAACACTCTGTCCATGCTCCTCCAGCCAAATGATGGCCCTGGACAGAGCACAGCTCCAACACTGGAGTGGTTGAGAATTATGGATGGAGTAAACCATTAGATGTACTGATGGTACAGAGGAACAAAAGTGCAGTGCCGTGCAGGATAGCTCAACTGTGAAACTTTGCCAACATCTTTTCCCAAGAGTTTTTGCCTGCTACCAGAATCTGGTCAACTTATTATGACTTCTGACTTCTTTTTTTCCTCACCTCTTCTAGTTAGGTGTGTTCTGTGAAGTCCTTACAATGCAGCAGTCTGGCTATGTTATGCTGATGGACTACCTGCAAAACAACTTTAGAGAACAGCAATATAAGTTCTTTGGGCAAGTGTTTTCCTCTTACACTGGACAAGAAGAAATTCATGAAGCAGGTACTTACTGAACAGTCACTCCTCTCTTCACAAGTTGAAAGACAATTTTCAGTAAAAGATTCATCCAACTATGAAAATATTCATTTTAAATTGTGTAGAATGTAGCACACTGTATTATTACCCATAAATCTATAACTTCGGATAAAAAAACTAGCAATCACAAAACATGTCAGATTAAATGGAGTGGAAAATTAAATGCTTGTCTTGACCAAGCATTCAGTGAAGATCACGGCAGCTCAAGATTTCTTGCACTGCCCTTTTAATGTGTTTCAGACACAAACAAAGCTGCCTTTTCAGGGACTGCAAAAGAATTTTGTTTTACAAATCCATTTGGTTCTTTGTCATGTAGTGTGGATACTTTCACAACTGAGACTGAAGTGAGGTCACCAAATTAATTTCATGTACTCTGCTTAGAAATTGATAAATGGAGAGAATCCTAGAAGCCAAATTCAGATCTCTGTTTTAACTAAAACTTCAGGGAAGTTTGTGAACATTATATGGCCAAAATAGTACATTTTATAATGGGAAACGAGATCTAGCACTCAATATGGAAGTCAATGATTTCTGTACTCGCAAGCACAGAAGAATATAGAGTAAACATCTAAATTGGGGGCATTATGTTGCTATTTGGATGGGGATACCTGTATATTGTTAAACTCAATTGCACTGAACTGTGCTTAATTAGACATAAACAGATGACTGAGGCACATGGAGTAGGTGTTCTACAGATTAAAAAGAACTGTGGTTTCATACATAAATATATATATGTGCACACTCATGTATATGTACACGCACGAATGCAACCATAGGATTTGTTTATGTAGAACATCAGAGAAGCATTCTCACCTCCATTTTAAGAGAAGGTAAATAAAAACTCTAGGAATCATTAAACTGAAATGTCCATATGCAAAAGCTGTAACATGAATGTCAAGGTCTCCAAGAGTGAATAAGCTTATGTATTTCATGTTTAATATTGCATTGTAGGCAACAGAAAAAAATAATCCTTTCAATCCCTTTAGAGGATGAAAGAAAAATTACAAGAGTGGGTCTTCATCAGGTAGATAATTGAAGTTGTTTTTCGTGGTGAAGCTTGGAATCCCTGTTTTCTTGTGCTGCATTCAGTGTAGGCTCTCATTAGGCAGTAGGATTAAGATGTTTGATTTATTGCTGTTGTTAATACATTATATTTCTTAAGTAGAACTAAGTTTCATTGGAAGAACTAAAAGAATCTTTCTATTCCATTAGAAACTAATTTCAGCAAAATATTGTCAGATTTTTTTCACAGTGTCATACTCAAAGTTCTTGGTGTACTAGCACTGTCTGACTGAGGACATGGGAGATGCTGTGTTCCCCAAGCCTACCTAGTAATACCTGTAATTTCCCTATGTGATATGTCTGTATGCATTTAAGAAGATTAGAATAGCTAATCCTTACAGCCATACTTGAGGATTCAACTAAAAGTGTTATTTGAAATCATAGTGCTTTACCTCCACCCTCAGCTGTTGTGAAAATCCACTTATAATAGAAATCATTGTTTATTCCTATAAACCTGAGAACCATTGTGGTGGCTGCTGAGCCCGTTATGGGACTTCCCATCCTCTCCATCCTTCTGGGAAGGCCCTGGGAGAAAGGGCAGAAACCCAACTCTTGTTGATATTCCTGGATTTAGTAAAGGTATAAAAAATGTAAAACTGACAATATATAGTGGTAAAAAGTGTTTGTTGGACTGTTCTCCCATAAGGAGTACAACTGTGTGAAGTTCAGCAGTTGTCTCAGTTAAATTCCCTTGTGAGGCGCGGGGTGAGGACTCCTGCCTTTACCCTTTCGCGTTCCTGAGTTGACAGGAATAACCATTCCCAGATTCTATCCAAACGTTTCTGTGGGACCCTTTGCACTGGCACAGTGTGCGGGGCACAGGTGCCCAGGTGCTGGCACTGGTGGGTACAGGGGTGGCCAGACACGGACAGTTCCAGGTGGCACCCACCCACCCACCTCAGGGCACGGCTGAGCCCCTCGGCCATGGGGGAGGCACCTCTGGGAACACAAAGCTGCACAGCACCGAGAAGTGAGGAGAAAAGTGTGAGAAACAGGTGAGAGAAGGGGGAGAGGAGGTGCTCCAGGAGCAGGAGCAGATTCCCCTGCAGCCATGGTCACAGCAGACTGTGGAGACTCCATGCAGGAGCAGGCTCCTGGCTGGGGCTGTGACTTGTGGAGAGGAGCCCATGCAGGAGCACATAAGCTGCCAAGTCCGTGACCTCGTGGGGCACCCATAGTGTAAGAGTCTGTTCCTGAAAGACTACACAGGCTGGAAAAATTAATGAAAAGTGGTATCCTGTGGGTGGGACCCAACACTGGTGCAGGGGAACAGCATGAGGAGGAAGGAGCAGCAGAAGCAAAGCATTGTAAGTGACCATGATGCCCATTCCATATCCCCCTGTGCCACTGGGTGTGGGGAGATGGAAGACTCAGGAATGAAGTTGTGCCTGGGAAGAAGGAAAGGGTGGGGAGTTGTTTGTAGTTTTGTTTTTGTTTCTCACTATCCTACTCTACTTTAATTGGGGACAAATTAAATTTCCTCACGTTGAGTCTGTTTTGCCCACGATTGTGCCTGATGAGCGATCTCCCTGTCCCACCAGCTTTTTCACCTTACTTTTTTTTCCTGCCCTGCTGAAGAGGGGGAGTGGGAAAGCAGCTGGGTGGGCACCCAGTGGCCAGACAAGGTCAGACCAGCACATGTCTACTGCTCTGCTCCACCTCCATCACAGAGAGAGAGCAGGCTGGGAATACTGACAAACTACTCTTTGCCACACACTGTGTCAGGGATCTGCAAAGCCCCTGAATATCTTAATGTAAATGAAGTGACTTCATGGCCTCAACAATTGAAAATCTGCATTTAAAAAATAAAAAAATCTCAAACCTAGATTCAGCTAAAAGTAGACAAAAGCAACAAATGGTGGGGGGGAAGCAAGCATCAAACTTGGGCAACTTATAAAGGTCTCCTGGTCAAAAACATAGCCCAGGCAGTTTTTGACAACGATTTGGCTAATGTACCTCAGTGGTTCCCCATGATACAAATTAGTTCAAATGAATTTTTTTTAAGTTACATGGGTAGCATTTTATTACACAGAAGAATAAACAGAGATAGGTACATTATCATGACATGATACAATACACACAACCAGCATCAAAGTGCTCATCTGGGGAAAGCAGAGACTTGAATCCAAGCCCAGCAGAGGTTTCAATAGGCCTCTGACCTCCTGTGAATTTTTTTGCTCTTTTGAAGTTTGCTGTTTGAGACTTGTAATCCAGTTTAATATCTGTGACTTCGGATTAGTAAGACTTGAGAACTCCCTTTCTTGCCCAGATTTTTGAAAAGCCAGTCTCAGAGCAGAAGGATTTAATTAGCTAAGTTGTTATGTGATTTTCTTTTCCTAGTCTCTGGAGAGAGAAAATGGAAAAAGGCAGGAGCAAAGTATCTCTGTGTTACTAAGACTGGCAGGAAAGAAAAGGAAACAGCACAGGCAGAATGACTTATGAAGTGAAATCAGAAGGGCAAGAGACCATGGGAAGAAATTGAGATGAAATAATATATATATGATTGTCATGTAGAAATACTGTTGGTCACTGCTGAGATGAACATCAAAAGGAGGGGAACAAAAAGGAAGACAGCTTTTTGGGGGGAACAAAATAGTAGAACGAGCTGGGAAAGAAAGAAAAAAAAGCAACCTTGTACCTTTAAAAGTTCTATAATACTGCTCTATTAGTCTGATTACAGTCAGAAATTTCAGAAACAAATCGCTCATAGGCAAAAAGATGAAGGGAGAGAAAAGGACTGTAGAGAACTGTTTGGAACACAGGGAATCTGGGTGTTTGCATTATAAAAAAAGCATTTTGAGAGTAATTTTAAGCATCTTTGAACAAAAATAGCTGAGGAGTCTTTGAAAAAAAGACCGAAATCAGTTTAAGTCATCTGCGTTAATGCTCAGAATTGAGAAGGGAATTGTCTTGCATGGTCTAATGATTTCCTTTTAGGAATGAAATGGGATGTACACAACTGGAGATTTTCTTTTAGTTTGTTCTTCCTTTACATCAATTAAAAGAATTCAGTGTAATGAATAAAATGGCATATCAGTTATATCAATAGATTCAAAATCTGGCAAGCTACAGAATTCAAATAATTTACGCAGACTAATACTGCCTCAACCATTAGCTTACACACACAAACACAAAAATTTAAAAAGCCTCGCTGCTTGTTTCCCATTTACTAGCTCAGAGCAAAAGCTGCTCAAAACTGCCCGCCTGCGTACGGAACAGAATAAACCTTTTCTACAAATGTTTTTGAGATGTTTGAGTGCCCTCTGGTGTTCAAGCGGCAAAATGCAAAGCTGATGGCGTTGTCTTCTTTTCTTGCAAAATGCAGTATTTTCCACCACAGCATTGTGGCATCATGGTGTTTACTTCCTTTAAGAGGAATCCAAAGGATGTGCACTTGTTTTCTTAGTTAGCTGGATAGTTTTCTTTACTTGCTTTTGCTAGATACTCACATTTTGTTTTAAACAGATTACGAGATGTAAAAAATGTTTCCTCCTTTATTCCAAATAGGGAATGACTATATTAGTACTTGTGCAAATTCAAGCTAGAAATTTTGTAAAAAAAAATACATCCATCTAATAATTCTAATATGGGATATTTATTTTTTCAATGATTCAGAGTAAACTTCCTGTACTCCTATCAGTGATTTTGATAAGGCTAATACATTAAATAAAGCAGTAGAAATGAGGTAATAAATGAAGCAATAGACTGAATAATACACGTCTTCCATACCTGTGGAAGTGCACATCAAAGTAATTTCAGTACACGAGACAGGAACTTCCCAAAAGCTAGGGCAGGGCCACATAGCCATTCTGAGCATTTCAACTGAAGAAAAAGAATGCAATTTCAAAAAGATAAGAAAAGGGATTTATAACAGGAAATATCAGGGAGCCCTGGCCTTCATTCTGAGCTATCAGAACTAATCTAGTTGCTGTGCTTTCAAGTTGGGAACCAAAAGTTAGTGAACACTTTTGACAGTCATCTCCATTCTGCCCTGCTGTGTCTAAAGACACAGATACCCCACTGGCAGATGGGATGATGAGAGCAAGGAAGGCAAAATCCAGACCACCCATTTATGATGCAGCTCTATATGATATTGGTTTGATTTCTTGTATGTCATAACTCACTAGACATTTTTTCAGTGAGCTTCAACTAAATAATTTATGTTTTCTGCTAATATAGTTTTTTCATATGGGTTAGTCTACATTTCACCCTTTAAATTATTTTTAAGCTGCACACAGGTACTTGGACAATTGAAAAACAAATGTCAGAGTCTCAACAAATTTCTAGTGCACTGGTAATCAGTGCATCTGTGTATACATATGTATATAAAAGTACCAAAATGTTCAGTTTGCTTGAGTAAGATGCAGAATATTGGAGGGGAAAGGCTGGAAGACTGGCAGGAGTCACTGCCTGACCAGGCTTCCCTCTGGTGTTCAGCTTCCAGGCACACAAAGAAGGTGTGTGTGAGCCAGGCCCAGGACTGCAGTGGCCTGACTAGACTTCTGCAGCAGATGTTTAAATGGCACCTTAAAATATCACTGAAATATCATGAAATCACTACCTGCTCATGTAATAATTTCTTATCTGCTTCCCATTTGCCTTTTTTTCTCTTCTTTTTGTACTATAAAAAGATTCAAACATCACAGAGGGGAAATTCAAGTGTGATAGGTTTCCTTTAACCTTTAAAAGCAATCTACCCTAGATAACAGTTTATTATATCTGGTGAGAGAGTGTGCAGCTCTTCTGATGCTACTCTGATAGACCCACAAAGACAGAATAACAGAGATTTTTTTCATTACATTTTGTGGCTTGTATTTTATTTCATAGGAACTGAATATTAATATTTCACAAACTATGGTGTAAGAGTGGGAGAGAGGAGACTCAATCCACAAGTTACCTTTTGAAAATCTAGTGTTAAAATACTGGTTCTGTTTATAGTGCATGGCATCTCAAATATTTTAGTGGAAAGCTAAAACTGAGGCACACGAAAGACTTGCATTAATTTTCTCAGGAGGTAGCTCAAGATCTTAGTAGAGTCTCTTGCACCATTTAATCAATACCATATTCTTTCCTCTTTTCATCCTTCCAGTCTGCAGCTCGGAACCTGAAAATGTTCAGTCTGATCCAAAGAATTATACCAGTCTTCTTGTTACCTGGGAAAGACCTCGGGTTGTATACGACACCACAATTGAGAGATTTGCTGTCTTTTATCAAGAGTTGGACGGAGTAGACCAGACTAAGCATGAGTTTCTGACAGATGGGTATCAGGACTTGGTAACTGTAAACTCTTCAAGTTTCATAAGAAGGGGTGATGGCATAACATCTCACTGTTAATTATCTTAAGGGATTAAACTGTAGCTGGGAGCCAAATCAATAAAAAATTACTTCTTTGGCTGCAGCTCCCAGAAACTGCAGTTCATTTTTTGGTTGTAAAGCCTCAAAGACAACTTTTAAAAAATTAAATAAAGGCCTCTCTTGCCCAGAAAAGGGTAAACATCTGCAGATTGCTGCTCTGATTTGCCTGTACTGGGTCCAAATGTTTATGATCATACCAATCACAGAGTTCCTTAGCCATAAACCCCTTAGTCAGTTAATAGTGATCTGTATTTCATTGCTCACAGATGTGGAAGAATGACCTACACAAGCAACTAATATGATTCAGTTCAGTCCTACTGCTGTAACTATTAAGTTACTGATTACAGCTTCCTGTTATTTTACTCATGAGATTTGTTCCTGTAACCCTCTTTAAAGATTCATAACTTATCAGACATAATATTACCTAAGCTTGTGTTCAGCACTAAATAATTACACAGTTTGGTATCCTTCATGTAAAAACTCACAAGATTTATTTTTTTCAAGTTGACTGAAGAACATTTGTGACAGTAAAATATGAAAAACATACATTAGAATACTAGAAGAGCTTTATGGTTCATATGAAAAATGTGTTACAAAAAAGAATAGTATTTTCAAGTATTTGATACTTATTTGCAGGTAAATGATTAAACGTGTCTTCTCTTTTAGGGAGCTATTCTAAATAATCTGCTGCCCAATACAAGCTATGTTCTTCAGATAGTTGCTGTTTGCTCTAATGGTCTATATGGAAAATACAGTGACCAAGTCATTGTTGATATGCCTTTAGAGGACCCAGGTAAGTGGTCTTTTGAGCTTAGTGATCACTTTTAGCTGAAAAATCTGGATTTGAACTTGTTTGTTTGCAAACCAGTTAAAATGCGTGACTATCGAATTATGCTAAAATGAAATTTCAAAATCACTGCAGTTAACCTTCAGCATGTTCCTTGCTACTGATATTTTACATGATGTAATTCTTTTTAAGCATTACCTATAAAAGATTGCATGTTAATTTTTTTAACTCTAAAAATATTCTGAAAAACACCTACTTGATTTCAAATCTCACAAGTGTGTCTTTAAGCAATGTAATGTAGGGAAATAAAACCATGTTTGGTATTATTTCTCTATGGCTCAAGCATCATCCCAAAATTAATCCACACAGCTAAATTATTAAGGAAACAAGTAATACAACCAGAATATGTGACTTATAAATCTGTATTAATGATTTTGAAATTTGATTTCCTATGAATACTTGGCGTTTGATTTCAAAAGACTTGTGGTGATGGAATTCCCTTGCTTCTTAATGCTGCCTCACAAAAATCAAAAGGCCTAACAACCAAATCTTAATGATTTCACAGCCAGATTTACTTCTTTCGCTTGCTGGTAAATATGAAATAATTTGAAACTATAGCATGAAGCTTGATATTGTCCTTAATAATTCCTTAAATTCCATGGAAGTTTTAGCATCAGACCCAGTTCTTATGAAAGTGAGTGAGAGCTATGATTTTAACTAAGAACTAAGTAATCATAGAAAAAAATCAAAGATTTTCTGATCATGCAAGGAACGCTTTTTTATCTAAGGGCCTGGATTTTGTTGTTTATTTATGTATTTTGTAAGTTCAGTTTTACACTTATGTAAGTCTGTTTAGCTACTGCAAAGTCCTTAGTGATGTTGTGTACTTGGGAAAATAGGTCAGTTCAAGGGAACCACATTCCTTTACAGTGAGAAAGAATATGATTCTCAACAATCTCTGCATGAATTATGGACTAATAATGGTCATAGGCTTGTAATAGTTTTTCTGTAACAGGTTTTGTCTATAGGAGGAGGACACAGCATCTGGTATAGTACGTAAAATTTTTCAATAAACATTTAACTTCTCTTTCAAACACAAAGCATTAAGAAGAATGCATTTTTGGAGTCTTATGCTGATATCTGCAAGAATTTTCCTATTTCTCAGCAGTTTTCTAAGAAGTCCACAACAAGGTCCTGACATTCTGCCTGACATCTCACTTTTCTGCTTATCCTTAACCTATCTCTTAGGCACTATATTCCTCCACTTACTTTCCAGAATTTGCTGAGTTTGTGTTTAAAGAATTTTCTCAGATGAGAGCTCATCTACTAAGCCGCCCATCCATTTCTACATGGAATGACAAATAAGCAGTGTAGTGTTGTCATTATTAAAGAGTAGTTCAACAAATCAAGTCAGTGCAGTGCTGCCATCACAGCTGTAAGACTTCTGAAAATAGATATTGCAGACCAAAATCCAATATAGGTGGTATCCGTAGGCTACTGCTGTAACCCTGCTCTAAGGATGAGTTGCATACCACTGTGTTGTGTGTCTCCCTCGGGAAGGAGAGGTGGATGCAGAGGCAGGAAGAGAGACAGCAGCACTGGGGGCTGGGTAAGCACTGCACAGTGCAAGCAGATAGTTCTGGTGGAAAAAACTTGGCAAGTGGACAGTGGGACATTCGGCAGCCTGCAGCTGGCCAGCTGTGCAGATACAGCCATGCTGTATTGTTGCTGAAGTCACACAAAGGAGTGGCTTTGCATTCATTCCAGGAGAAGGAAAAGTGAGAGTCTTGCTTTGGAAATACATACTGGAAAATTAATTTCACCTTCCAGTATACCAACAGAAATTTCTCTTGAGATTTGTATGCAGTTCTGACTGAAGGTCTGGTACTCTCCAGCCTTTTTACACAGATGCACCATTAATTTCTTAGTTCCTATTTTAAATTTTACAAATTGTAAATAAAGAGAGGAGGAAGATTTTAAATAAAAATTAAATAACAAAATCAATATTTTGCATGGTTCACAAAACAAAAATGCTTATTTGGCATGTTTCCTACCTGAAATGAACACAAATTTATTAAATCTATTTTGGTTCTTTTATTTCGACACTTCCACAGTGGTACCTCTGAAAACGTTGGGTGAAGAAGATTTAGGGAACAATTCCTCCCATGTAACATGATTCCTAAGGGTGCACGTTGCTCTATATAAGTTGTATAAATGCTGTGTTAACCCTGGATACAATTTAAAAATATGAAAAAGCTTCCATTCATTTCTAATATGAATGTTTATTTGCATACTTACTTTTACTAATTATTTACATCTGAATTAACCACTGCAAATATTTGAAATATTTTCATATTTAATTTTTAATATTCCTAATATTAAACAAAAGAAAGATTTGTTCAGAGCAACTTGCTGATTACAACTGTAACTTCAAATTGGTTTTGTGATCTGCTTTATAGATCTTGAGGCAAAAGGGGATTTCTTGGAGCTCCTGCTTGTGAATTTATGAAAGAAAAGTTATCTTCACCATGAAGACATGAAATAAAGTTGACTCACAAAAAGCACAAATTAAACCTTTTCGTTTTCAAGAATTACTCTGAGTAAGCCAGTTTAGTTAAGATGAAATTCACTGCAGTCACCTCCAGATCAATTAATATTCATGCTAAGAGCTAGAACAAGGCATGACTCATGCAGTACCATTAGATGGGCCTTTTCCAGGAAGAATTCTGCCTTTGGAGTGGCCACGTCTAATGAGGGAAGTATCTGTACCCAAATCTGGTATTTAAAAAGCTCAAGACCATTGTTTTAGATTTTTTCCTTTTGAGATACTTGCAAGAGAGTATTTCTGATGCCTTCTCCCCATCTGCTCTATGGGGTTCCCATATGGGGTTAGTGAGGGCTCTGCAGGCACTGGTGATCCACAGACAAGGTTTAAACCATCTTGTTCTCAGAAGTGCTTTGTAAGAGGAAGGACCTCTCTCAGGCCATGCTCTCTGCCTCAGTCTGTGAAAGCCTCAGGAGCTCTGATGTGACTTTGGGCAAACCACCATAGTGGAGACCTCTGCTCTTTGGGATTTTCCTAATCTCTTTGGAGTGGCAGCCTTTCAGCCTGTAATATAGCGTGTGTGCGCACTAAAATTGGTTACAGTTAGCCTCCACTTACTAAAAGTCACCAGATGAATTACGGGATGTAGCTATACAACCTCCATTGAAGGAAATCACGTACAGAGTGTTTTAGTCAGGTTTGACAGAAGTCCAACTTTTTTTACAAATTTTTTTATTTGCTATTAGAATTTGATTTGAATTACTATTTAAACACATGTTTTGACTCTCTAAATAACATCTGTATAGCTCTGAAGGTTCTGCAGTAGTTTGTTGTGCAGTTAATGCTGGTGTTACTTACATGCATTTGCTGACACAGGAAATGAAAAACAAGACTATTAATCCCTGCTCCCCTTCTTTTGTGTAGACTTCAGCTGGTGTTTATCAAAAAAAACCCATGCTAGCTCCTGCATGGCAGCTCATGCTGTCGGCAATGCCTTGTGAGGGTCTAACTATGCAATTTGTTTGTAACTCATCTTTGATTTTTGTCCTAAAAAACACTAAGCATATATTAAATGTCTAATTTAGGGAATACTTTTTTCTAATTTTGTGCTGATAAAAGTAGAAATCTGATAACTAATTTAATCAAAAGAAACAGATTTTACATTTGTTGTTGCTGTGCCATTTATTACATGAGTCGGTACAGAAATGAAAACAGCTTATGTTATGCCCATTATTCTACAACTACAAATCAAATTGTTTAAAAAGAGTTTTTTTAAGATTTCTATTGAACATAAATGTAGGGAAATGGTTACTTTTTTTGTCTTTGTTCTATCTTTTTTTCTTCTTCTATTGTTAAAATGGACTATGAAAAGACATCTACAAAAATTTCTACCTAATGATTTAATTATTTTCTTTAAAAATGTAAGCTAGAGAATAATCCATATGTGGTTCCAGAATAAATAAACAAGCTTGTTCATCAGCCTTCATCAAAGGGTTGTGTTTGGAGGTTGCAGTTTTTCTTGGTTGGGCCATGTTCATATATTTCTAAAATCTCCTGTCAAATCAAAAGCTCAGTAACAGGATTAACAGAACTTCTGTGTGTGTCTCATACTTTTGACAAATAAATTTTCTATGACCAACTAAATTTAAACAGACTTTATAAAATTCTTTAAGATTTACAGTTAATATATAGAGAGAGTATATATATATTTGTATGCTAATGCCTCTCTGTGGAGAAAATGGCAAGAAACTGTAGTTTTGTGCTGGTGGAATTTGAGAGTATGTGCCCTACTGTATACTCTAGAACTCTAGTACAATCAGAATAATTTATTTTTCTGATGGAGTCTGATTGCTCAAGAATAGTGACCACAAAAAGAATGGGTAAAATTTATCTGTATTATACACATTTTTCAGAGAAGTCTGTTGAATATATAATACATGGCATGGGTCTACTGTGCGAAGACTTTCAAATTAATGTCTACAATATTTGACTTATATCATTGAGAAGCCAGGGAATATCATTTTCTCGACCACCCCTTCTCCCCTCTGCTCCCCTCCCCACCCTGCCCCAGAGCCTCCTAGGCTTCCGGGAGTCAGAGGTAAGATAATTTTTATTTATCTTGCTAATGAGAAATCTGTTCAGTACTTGGTAATTTATAAATTTTTGTCACAAAAGAACAATTTAGGAAGATTTTTGTGCAACATTCTTTAGTCAAAATTTGTTTGCTTGCTTTAATTTAAAAACTAAACTGTCTGAACTGCTTATTTTGATAAACTTCATCTAGCACATGTTGCATATAGCGCATCTCAATTTGTTTTGAAAGGTAGATACGGACAGACCAAAGGGAATACAAATTAAGTCATAGAGCCCCATCTGACTTTTCAGAGGTGTGAAATATGAAGATGACATCCTTACACTAGTGTATCAAGGAAATTTCATTTGGAAATTGTGGAGGAAATGCAGACATGGAGCTGTGTGTGATGGTATTGTTCAAATTGTTCCCCACGCTGAAACTGGCATTTTCACTTCATGCAAATCAGCTCTCAGAATATGTGCTAGTATTTGTGTACAGACAGAGCACTACAACATTACTTAGGAAAAAGCCTTAGAAAGATTCGGCATTGGAATGGGTCTTTCTGTGGACCAAAGGAACAGTAAGATGCATTAGCGCTGTGGAAGAGCTTAGATTTCCTCACTGGAGACCTGTACCACTTCCTATCAGAGAGTTGTACATTTTCTTCAACCTGCTTTGAAGCTTTTCTTGTTGACCACCATCAGAAGTACAATATTTGATTTGACAAAAAAATGCAGAGAAAAAGAAGGCAAGAGATTACCTCTGAATTCAGAGAGAAGGATTTTCACCTGGGCTGTAGGAGAATTTCTTCATCCTGTTTCAGCTGTTATTTATTTATGAAAAATGGGCATGACTCAAAAGCCTTTAGAGCAGTTCTTCAGAGAATGCCCAGCATGTGTTTATTCGGGTCTTTCTGTGGGGTGTGATACAACTGGCTTCATGTCCTTAAATAAAATCGAGTGGAAGTTTGAAAGAGGCCATAAGCACTAGCATCTAGGAAGGGTGGGTCTCTTTGGTCTGCTCTGACACAGGCAGGCAGCCTGCTGCACACTGAGTGTGATGGCATGGCTGTTGCTCTAGCACCTAACTCCAACCCTGGGTGCATAAATAAGAAATTTGCTGTATGAAAATTATAGAACAGGTAGTTTTGCAAGAATATCTGCAGAGTTTTCAGATTAAATGCAGAGAAATAGTTGATTCCCAGACTTACTGTTTTTATCTCTCTACATTTCTGCATTAAACTGTACTTTCTCATGGAAAATGTTCTCATAAACTTGCCTTTCCCTGGCCAAGATGTGGTTCCTCAGTGCAAATCCAGCATGTGCTGCACTATCAAATTATAGCCAGGCAAAATTGTTGTGGCTGAATATGTTCTGTCTAGATGCATTAGTATTGCTACCCTCAGTTCTCAACCCAGCTGTTGACCACTCTGACAATCACAATCGTATAAGACATTTTGGACACGGTCTCAATAAATATATTAACTAATCAGTTGAGTCCTTCCAGAATTAACAGTTCTGTCAATTTAAAATGTTGGATGATACGGTGTGTATTTTTGTTTTATAGAGGCTGACCTCATTCCTGAACTGAATGAAACTGAAGAATATGAGGTATAGCATTCATTTATTTTTAAGAGAGTTTTTAAAATAAAAACACTTCAACTAAATTGAAATCATATTCTGTGAAAATTTACAAATCTATGTCACCATCTGAGTGTATTGTCTACATTTATGTATACATACATATATATGCACATATATAAACTTTGAGCTATATTTCTCCCTAGATAACTCTGGAGATACCTCAGTATTTAGTTCTCTAGGTATGGAGATGCATGGTGAAGTAAATTTCTAATAATATTCCTAAATATGTTTAAAAATGGGGCATCAGGTTACAATCACCTCTGAGTGAAGTCTGACAAAATTGTTCTTTTAGCGGAGTTAAAGCTGTCACGCAGGGTTAGGCTTTCTATGTTGTTTAAAGAGAAGTTTGCAATCGCCTTATGATCATCTTATCATGTAGTATACTGAAGTAAGGGAGGAAGGCAATTGTGCTGAAGAGTGAGATTCATGTGTGTCTGCTATCAGTGTGCTATCGTTTGAGTAACTGTTCCAAAATTCTTGGAGGGTATTTTGTTTCTTGAACTCAAGTTAGACTTTACAGTATAGCTCTGTTTTACACAATTTTTTATGATTTTATGATAATGTCTGTAGGCTTCATATGCAGTAACTAGGTTTCTGGAGTCCCAACAAGGAGAAAGGTAAAAATACACAATTAAGTTTTTAACAGTTTCTAATACCAATTTTGCAATATGGGCAGTTCCTTCAGTAAGACCTACATTTGTACCAAGTAATCCCTCAGAATTTTTAATTTATAGTTGCAATCTATGACCTCAACATTTTCACTGTGTGACCCTCAGAGTATGGTGCTAATAACACCAAGGTTGTGGGTTTGATCCCTGTATGGGCCATTTACTTAAGAGTTGGACTTGATGACCTTTGTGAGCCCCTTCCAGCTCAGAATGTCCTGGGTCTGTGTAGTGAAGTAGACAGCCTGTGCTTACCTGTCTGTCTGTTTACCCTTCCTTCCATTTGTGGACACTGAGTAACCAAAAATACAGTAATTTCTCTGATTTAAGCTATGTTTTTAGATTATTATATTGCAACTGTCAGTTTAGTAACTGAGTGCAAGTGAACCTCAATTGATTTTTACTTGAATTAAGAAAATTTAAAAGTGCAGGCATTGCCCTACAGAAAGTAGATTTTCGTAAACAGGGCCTGTGCAGTCCTGCCCGGGTTTGAGGACACAGAGTCTAGGTCTGCTGTCCCTGCACTTTAGATATTTAGCCCTTAGAATGAAATCCAAACCTGAGGCACCCTATGTTGTGTGAGAGCACTAGAGGTTCCTGGTACAAAAAGGGACTACAGTGTGAAGCAGCTGAAGCCTCATGTGTAAAGCCCTTGCTCTGGTGAGCCTGGGTAGAAGCCAACAACTCCTGCACACTGAGTGCCTCATTAACAATGTATTTAGCAGCTGTTTATCTTGGCCACTTTCTTTCAGAGGCTGTTATTTTTAACAGTCTTCTCCCTGCTGTGTCCCGTTCAGTGCAGGAGTGGGACATCTACTCAACCTCAACTATAGTGGAGACAAGGTGTTGTTAGAATGGTAACTGTGCCCCAATTTCCTGTTCCTAAGTGTTTTCCATCAACGTTGTGCTTTTGAAAAAAAAAAAAAAAAGGTGGCATTACCACCACATCAGCAAGCCAGATATTCAAAAATAAAAAGGAGTTGGGACTATATTTTGCAAAAGGCTCTGCGCTCTGTGTGCACGTCAATCAACTCCCTTCAGAAACTGAAGATGCCCTTCAATCTAGCTTGCAGGGTCGTGCTTAAACAGGTTTGATTGTGATACACATCTGGATGGGGGCACAGCACAGAGCTGCAGGTTCTGCTGTGTCTAGGTCAAAACAAAAATGCTTGCTGAGCAAGTTAGATGCTTCCATGTCATATTTTTTGTTTAGGTCCATGGAAAGTTGGAGAGGGAATAAAAAGATTTGAACTTAGATGCGCAAGGACTGCCTAAGTCCTGATTGCATTTAGGCTTTTTTTTTTTTTTTCCTTTTGGATCTACCCTTAAAGTCTTACCACCGATTATACACAAAGGGTTATTACTGGTAGTTATTCATATTCAGCAAACAAAGGGTCATAACAGGGACTAGGAGATAACACTCACAACACTTGTGAAACACAGTCATGCTGGCCCACCTGAAATCTTCTTTTCCAGAAAACTGAAGATTCAGCAGATTTGAGGACAGGTCATAAATCTATTTTACAAATTCTGTTATTATTACAATACAATAAACATCAGGATATTAGTGCAAATATCTAAGACATTCTGATAGCAATGCCATTTTTTCGTTGATGTGTATACAGTATATACTGTCTATTGCATATGCAGTTACATTTTATTAGGAAAGAGGTAGAACGTTTTTAATAAAGTAAATACTATGAGTGATTTTTGTCTCTCAAACACAACAAAAGTAACACAGTATTTAAGAAGTTGTTTGGACACAGGATTTTTTTGTTTGTATTGCAAGAAAGTATGTTTTTCAAGAGAGAAGAGGATACCTGTTCTTGCCTAAATACTTTGGTTTAAGACCAACAGTTTTCTCATGTGCTGTCTTAACTTGCCCCTCTTGTTTTGTGCAGCCAGGAAAATGTATTGTTACAGTTTTAGTTTTCATTTGAGTATAGAGTCTATAAATATTTTTAATTGTCTTCGGCTATGATATTTTTTCAAAGGATGAAGTTGATGAAAAGGAAACAGAGGTGGATGAAGAAACTGCAGTAGTTCCTAGCACTGATAGTACAATAAACCAATTGAGGAGAGATTTCCAGGTGATTACATCCAGCTACAGTCAAGAAAAAATGGAGACAAAACCCAATGAAGCTAAAACAAATAGATACTTAACAAGAGAAGAAATACATAGTAAGGACAAAGTTTTCAAAGCAGTTTATTATGCTACTTCCCCACCTGTTGGTGAAATTTCTGAAGAGGAAGATCACTTTTTGGAGTCCCAAACAATTACTAGAATTCCTCCTCAGCTCATTGACTCCACCAAAGGCGTAGAAGAAGAATACATATACCTTTCTTCAGGCACCGAACCAACAAGAATAACCACTACTGGCCACAGTGACGAAGACTTCTTACGGTCTCCTTTTAAACCTGAGGAGGCATCTGATGACTTTTGGAGTTCAGTTCCTACCACTTCTTCAGCACAGCTAGTTACAGAGGAAACCTCCCAAGAAGACACCCTTCCTTCAGGAAGTCCAGATATAAGTGCACATGATGTTTTTTCCCAAGGGTCCATTAAGTATGTTTCAGAAGGCGCAGCACCCTCAAGCTCTGATGAGCCTCCAAAGCATACTTCAACTGATGGAAATTTATGGTTTCATAATACTACAGATCCAACAACTCAATCTATTGATACATTGGCTAGTAGGCAATTGTCTCAGACCAGTTACACTGATGCTTATGTAGAGGGATTAAAGCCAACTACAGTGCCCTATTCCAGCAGCCCAGTGGTTTCACAAGACACTTCAGATGCGGATTTAGAATTGCCACATTATTCTACCTTTGCTTTCTCCTCTGCTGAATTATCACCTCACTCTATCTCTTCAAGCTCTGGAGAATTTGGTTCTGCTTCTGCTGCCAGTGAGGTACTCTCTCAGACAACTCAGCCAGTCTATAATGGTGAGATACCTCTTCAACCTTCCTACAGTAGTGAAGTGTTTCCTCTAGTCACCCCTTTATTGTTTGACTCTCAGATGCTCGACACTACCCCTGCTACATCAGATAGTGATGTGACCTTGCATGCTACACCTGTATTTCCCAGTGTTGATGTGTCATTTGAACCCACCCTGTCTTCCTATGATGATGTACCTTTGCTTACATTTTCCTCTGCTTCCTCCAGTAGTAAAATGTTTCACCGTTTGTATACAGTTTCTCAGATGTTTCCACAAAGTGCTACTCCAGCTGTTGCAAGTGATAAGGTGTCCCTGCATGCTTCTTTGACGTTGGCAGAGGGTGATGCATTAATACAGCCAAGCCTTGCTCAATATGCTGATGTGGTGTCACATCAGACCACTCATGCTGCTTCAGAGACGCTGATATTTGGTCATAATAGAACTCACATAATGTTTCAAGTTGAACCATCCAGCAGTGATTTAAATATGCATGTACTATCTACAATGTCTGAACTTCCTTATGCCTTGTCTGGTAATGTGGGCTCCCTCCAAAGCTTTACTGTTTCCTATGACTCTGCAGAATTTGTGCATGATTCTGTTGACTTATTTCGTCAAGATCCTTTATTTAGCAGCTATAACAATGTACTGATGCATAAACCTTCTTCTGTAATATCACAAGCCGATACTTTGCTGCAGCCTACACACTCTCTATCTAGTGACATGGATTGGTCTGAAGCATACTCTGGTAGTGAGTCCCTTTTGCCTGATACAGATACTTTGATGGTACTTAACGTTTCTTCCTCTGATTCTGTAGATGAGATTCCATATGAATCATCTGGGTTTAGTGATGTTAATAAGATGCTTCAAAAAGGTGATGTTATACATGGAGATGAGAGAGAACTGAAAATTTCCTCCTCTTTAAGTGAAATGTCTTCCAGTGCTGAAAGTAAAGTGGTACATGAACTTTCTGCATCTGTTTCTAATAATGATGTAATTACACAGAATATGTCTCTGCAAGAAAGTCCACTTCCTGTTTCTAGCACAAAGGGAATCCTTCCAGTCTCTTTTGCTTTTCCCACTACTGAGGTATTTGATCACGATGTTAGTAAACTTACAGAAAATCACCTTTCTGTGCAGCCTTTGCATGTTACAACTCCGGCCTTTGATGACACTTTGCTTAAACCTATGCTTAGTGCAAGCTCAGATCAAGCTTTCTCTGCTCCTGCTTATAGCAAAATGTTATCCTCGACTCAGCTGTACTTTTATGAGACCTCAGCTACATTAAGTAATGAAGCATTACTGCAGTCCTCCTTCCAGTCTTCTGACGAAGGCATTCTGCTTAACACAGTTGCAGTTGTGCCTAGTGATCCAATATTGGCTGAAAGTTCAAGGGTTCATAAAGATAGTTCTACATTTGACCAAATATTGCATCAAATGGCACCAGGTTCTGCTACAACTGAAATCAAGCTGCATTCTACATCTCCACCTTCTGTTGTTGATATGATGTCAAACACTTTTAGTACGCCCACAGCGTCACTTCAAGGTTTATCTGTTTCTTATGCAAGTGAGGAGTATGTTTCATCCAGTTTGTTTAACAGTGAAGTTGTTCAGAAGGTTATGCCTTCATTGTACAGTAGTGATGTTTCATTCCAGCTGACCAGTTTAGAAAGTACCAATGCCTTTCCCCTTCAAGCAGTGAATGCCGTAACAACTCCCTTCCTAAGAGGTGATACATTACCACATGTAGCTACTCCTACAGACAGCCATATCTCTTTGAGTGTTTTTGAAAGAAGTGAGGCTGCCAGTGTCTCTTCAAGTTCCACACTTGATTTTGGTCCTGTTAATATGCCTGCAGTTTCTGTTTCTGATGTGTCCATTCATCACACTCTTCCTTTACCAAATGCACATATTTCAGTTACAGCTGTTCCTTCCAAAAGCGAGATCCCCGTAACTTTGAGTAGGTTGCTGGTTCCTTCTAGAGAATCCTCTGGGTTGTCTCCCAGTATCATGACCAGTACTGATTTTTGGCCTCCTGTAGCTGAGGATGACTACGACGAATATGATGATGACTTCCCTGTAAGTAACTGTATCTCATGTACTTCCCATAGAGAAGATCAGGATATGGTAGTAGAGGATCAAGATACACAGGTAAACAATAACAAGGATCAGAGTAACCTAATTATGAGCTCACATTCTGAGAAACCTGAAGAAGAGAAATTTTCAACTGCTGCATCAGACAGTCAAATAAACCATGCTACGGACAGACGTAATTATACATCCATATCAGCTTTGACAGCAAGTGTGATACCTAAGAAGCACAACGACCCAGCAGTTTTGAAGAACTACATTCAGATGTCTAGTGTCCAATTGCAAAACACATCAGAGTCTAAGTCTTGGGCCGTTTTTACAAGTGATGAAGAAAGTGGTTCTGGCCAAGGTACCTCAGATAGCCTTAATGATAATGAAACTTCAACAGATTTCAGTTTTCCTGACCTTAATGAGAGAGACACTGAAGGGGCAGTCGAAGCAGGTAACTCAGAATTAAATCCTGGATCATCACAGTCATCAGCCTCGTCTGTTACTAGTGATCACTCATCAGTATTCAACATCTCTGAGGCAGGTTAGTTATGGATAAGTCTAATGAATACCATGGGATGCTGTGAGGGGATACTTTTGTACCATAGAGAATGAGAAGGTTTATATACAGATAATAAAACAGGAGCATAAAAGTGTCAGTGGGTGTGATTAAGGAAGCATTTGGGGAATGGAGTGCATGCTGAGCTGGCTATCTTGTGAATGCTAATTTTGCCTACTTAAAACTGCAGCTGAGATATTCTTCAGCAAGAAGATTCATGCTCTGCTTTTGGGTAGATGCATACTGTCAGCAGAAGTTGAGTGGTCCAAAATTTAAACCAGAATCTTTTCAGTGCTAATTGTTTAATTTTAGTTTTAAAGGTTTGAGAGGAACTTAGGTTCTCTATTAAGTTCTTTATACAAAGAGAATTGCTGCCCTTATGGAAATAACACCAGAGTAAAACATGCCTCTGCCAGAGGAAACATACCTCTGAGATTCTGTTTTAAACTTACAGCAGCACATTGTTTTGTATTTTCTAAGAGGTATTGAACAAGGAAGAAGATGCTTGTTTGATTCTGATTCATCTTAACTTAAAAAAACATTCATTTTTATTCTTACTGTGTATGCCACTTTCAGGTTTCAGTGAAATGCAGGATTTTTGTGCCAGGTTTGCATATTCTCAAGGTAGAGCCAGATTCTCCCTTACCTGTTTATACTTAGTGTTGTTTTCCAATTTATTCTTCTTAAAGTCAGTGAGAGTATTTGTGACATGTGATTCCAAGGATAGAGTCAGAAGGCAAAACTTTCTGTTGTATTTAAAAATGCACTGTGGACAATCTGAATTATTCAGACACACAATTTGCATTGCTTCTTGTGTTAGAGAATTGAAAATCCAAGAGTCAAGTCAAAAACAATCTATGATTCTTGAGAGAAAAAAGCAACCAACAAATAAGATTGAATTGGTATTTTAGAAAATAAATTGAACTTCCATTAAATACTCAGAGCATCTGTAGAGGGCAGTATCACTCAAATAAACCCACTCAGGAATGGAATCCACAAAGTGTCAGCCCAGACCTACAAATAAATACACAGTTGAATCACATGAATTCATATTGCTCATGAGCAATGCAAGCATGAAAAGGTAGTAAATTGTCACTCTGTATGGCAAAGACTAGTAGAACATGAAAAATAGAAAATAAAAATTGAAAGAAAATAGAAAACATATTGAAATTAGTAGGAGTCCTAACAAAATAGGTATTACAAAACTAAATCAATAAGTGAATTAATTCAATGGATAAGTAGTTAACTCTTGTGTAAAATGCATAAAATTTATTTAAAAATAATCAAAAATAGTATCAGCATTTCAAAACCTGTTACTAATATAAGTGAGTGTTACCATAAAACAAGAGTTTATATAATAAGTTTCACTTGAATTTTTACCAATAGTAACTCAAAAAGGATTCTGCAATACTGAAGAAGGAGTACAACAGTCTTGTTTTTTCTTCTAGATATTATTGAAAGACACTATGCAGTATCATTTCATGTACATTATTTATTCAAATAAATGGTGCCAAATGCTGTCTTTTAATAAACTGAAAGTTCAATTTTAGCAAGTCTAACATGGTCTACTGTAAATCAAAGACATATTTGCTTGAGTAAATTATAAAGAAATGTAACAAAAACAAATGGTAAAGAACCTCTCAGGTGAGAACTTATTTATACATTACACTGGATTTACCAGAAATTGATAAAATATTTTCTTGTGACCATTACAGAAAAAAATTTCATTTAAACTTTTCCCAGCCTTGTAGTTGGTGATGCATAATTATGCTTGTTCTGAACTAGGACTTTCTCTATAAGACCTCTATGTCTACCAAGCCTTTCAACTTGGGTTGAAAAACTAAGAGAAATTAATAGACAGAAGTATGTGAATGATCCAAACACGTCAGTTATTAGAAATAAAAGAAATCTACTATAGATGAGACTCTTTTCAGCTGCCATCATTGGAGCGATGTCCAAGTAGGCAAGAAATGCCCTGTTACAGGAGATGCCTGCACTTCCTTAATCATAGGAGGAATCCTAATAGGATTTGGTCATGCAGTTTGAAGGAACCCTGCCACCACACAGATAAGATTGGGCTTTATGCTGTGAGTTAGTCCAGAGTCAGATAAGCAAGTATGACTGTTCCAGTGGGATTGTTTTATGTTCTCTCATGCATATGTATAGTTTTTTCAGGAAGCACTGATTTTAAACCACTCACTAGAAACTTGGGGACAGAATATTCAGAGGTAACTTGTGCCTTCAATGACTTTGCCCACTGAGCTGCAGGATTTAAAGAGCAATGATTGATGTGGGTGTTGAGTGCTTTGAACTAAAACCAAGAAGACATCTGCAAGATCAGAGCCTAGACCTTTTTGCATATAAAGTCCTAAAAGCCCCTAAACTCAAGCAAATGCAAGCAAAGCAGAAAGTTGCCTGGAAACCTGTACTGGGTGAAGCCATCCATTTTTTGGCATCCTATTGAGAACATATTGTTTGCTGTCTTTTTTATATTTTCATTTTTATTTAAATCCAACTTCCCTGCTTCTTCCCTTTACATGAGAGCTTTTCATTGGTCTCTTGAAGTCCCAACACAGTGCAGCTGATTTCTAGACAGCAATATTCTGCTCCTATACAGAAAACTCATTGAATTAGGATTGTTCACAAAAGCAGAAAACATTCTAGAGGTTTCATTCTAACAATTGCAAAAGTGCTTATTTCTGCATTGTAACTCATATAATGGTCATGGGTCACAGATCACATGAACTACACAGATTGGGAAAAAAAAAAATTAGTTATATTATGTCAAAGTTGCAGCTTTAAAGTGTTTATTTCTTGAGGTATGGCCAAGGTTAAAAAAGCAGGATTGGTGTAATCCATCATTGTGTTTCCCACTTTAAAGAAATGATAAAATATGTTGTTGTAATTTTCACACAGATTCCTATACTCAAATATTTTATTCAGCCAGCATTACATGGCTCACAGAAACATGAAATCTAAGCAATATCTAAATAATAATTTGATTACCTGTAAAGATGGAGATAGGAAATTTGATTCTGGCTCCAATATAGTTGAGGGAGGAGATAGAACAATTGGATTGAAAGGAAGCAGGATGTATCTATAAGGCAAGTTACAGAATGGGCAATGGATTAAAATACAGAAAGCTTAACTGCAATACGGCAAACACATAAGAACTATTGTAAGAAAATTTTCCTATTAAACAATTATTAGCCAGGGAAATGATTTGCATTATATGAGTGACAGTGTAATATCAATTCCAGTGCACTTTGCAATATTATATATTCAGATTTTTAACTCATTTGACTTTCAGCTAATAAACAGATGAAAATAAAAAACTTTCTTCTATATTTTAACAAAAATCTGCTATTCTTACAAAGAGAAGTTTCCACTGCTGGAAGGCTGAGTCACATAATCTTGAATACTTTGCTTTACCCTCTATCTGCTTATTTTCTGTAAACTGGTTTGCAAATGTGTACACTTTCTGCAGTTCATAATTAAAAACAGAGGTAAGTGATATTAAGTAGGCTCATTATAAGACACATTCACTTGTGCTGTGCATTTCTCAGAATTTAAGCGTGGACTGTTTCAATTTTCTCTGACTGCAGAGGCAAGTAATATTAGCCATGAGTCTCGTATTGGTCTAGCTGAGAGTCTGGAATCAGAGAAGAAGACAGTTATACCACTTGTGGTCGTATCAGCCCTGACTTTTATCTGTCTAGTGATTCTTGTGGGTATTCTCATTTACTGGAGGTAAGTTGTTTTTCCTTTCAGTTCTAAAAAGCTTTGATTTGAAAAATGTGATTGCCATTATTGAGCTGGTTTATAGGCAGGAGACTGGATCTTGTCTCTCATCATGTCTTCATATTGCTTTCAGTGCCGTAAAGATGACAAAATAAGGTGATTTCTGCCCAAAATACTCAATTGCAATTCTGTTTGTTTGCAGGGAGTTCAACTAATGCAGATAGCTTATTTTCATATTGAGAGATCTTAGTAAACAATTGCTTGTGACTTTTAATACCTGTAAACCAAGTGACTTAACAGAGCACTGGGAAGAACAAGAGGGAGAAGAAAAATAAATAGCATGGCATGGGGTTATTTTCTTATCTTTCCAAACCATTAACAGTTAAAAGAGGTAGTTGTCAATTTAGAATGAGAATCCATGGCCCTCAGCAGGACTATGTGAATAAGCAATGCATATAGTACTATAGGAATGTTCTGTAGCTGACATTATAAGCAAAATGGAAATTGGACAGTTTAGTGATACTGTAACAGTGCAACTTCTTGAGGATCACTTACTAAGTAGCTCTTGTGAGGTTCTGTGATTAAAGAGGTGCTCTACTTTGTAATTCTGCCAAAGTAAACTTAGCTCTCCCCAGCCATTCCAAGCTTTCAGCAGGGAAGTAATGGTGTATTTCTTGTGCGCACACATACCGTGGTTTCCTCACGGGCCTGTTTCTCTGATTTAATAAATTGATAAGCCAATAAGAAAAAAATTAGGATAAAGAGAGTTGATAGCTATAAAAAGTCATGATAACATAATCACTGAGGGCAAAAAAACCCTGTATCCACACTGTGAAAAAAACAGACCAGCTAGCATGGCACAGATCTCTTCCACACAGAAGAAGCCACTCCCTCACAGAGGGTAAAAACAGTGGTTGCATTCACATCACGTACTGGGCATGGTGTCTGCCCTCTGATAACTCCAAACTGTGTCAAGCATTGCATGAAACACTGCAAGTTGCCCTGAGCTAAAAGCACACCAAGAATCTAGCTAGCCATGTGGCAGTATGTGGAACTGCTCCAAGCCTTTGGCACTCTTTCGTTGGTTCTAGTTAAGGCCAGTCTTCCTAGGGACATGTATGCTTAAGTTCTCAAAACCCATGCACTTTCTCAAGTGTGGAGGTTGTCAGGGAGGAAATGCAGCAGTGGTCCAGACGGGGGAAATAAGCTCAAAAATTTCCTGCCAGAGAGGTTCTTGTTGTTCATTGATTACCAGAAACCTGATCCTGTTACTGCTTCTGCTGTGCTAACACAGAAACCAGCGGCCAGAAACAGGACCTTTCTCTTCCAGGACCTGTACAAAGAAAGGGGAAGACACACACGAACATCTCACAGATGCTTCCCCCTGCCCCCACTAATCCTACATAATCTAAAATGCAAAAAAACAAAAATGGTGGAGAACCAGTAACTAGATCCAGACTGCACTTTCCGGGCTAGTGGTTAAAGACACTTTTGAACAATGAATTTTCAGAAGGATTTTTTTCTGCTTTCCAAAGTGATAGTTAATTGCCATAATAATTGAGCAGCTCATTTCTTAGTTTATGTCTAGTTCAATAATCATACTGTCCATCCCAGGATTTCCAGCTAACCACTTGCTTACTGATAATCTTTTCCTGTCTTTCACGTTATGCAACATAAATGTGCATATTCATCTTCCAAAGGGTTTCATCCCTAATTCTAAACAGTATTTGAAATCTCTTTTATTTGCCAAAGAACACCATCCATTTAAAACCCAGACTGTACAATGTACAGTTCTAGTAATCCTACACATTACAAGCTTGTTTTTGTTGAATAACAGTGTGTTCATTTTGTATTCTTTCTCTGGGAATGAACAACTCTGTAAAACAGGTCTTTCAAAATAAAACAAAAATCCCATTAACAATAATATCTTCTTGGTTTGAATTTAATCTTTTCTTTATTTCTTGTGTACTACAAAATAAAACTTGGAGCTCTTTTGTTGTAAATCATCAGCAAAATTCTCCTGGCATTATGGTAACACCAGCAACTGGTTTGTTTCAGGGGAATGAAACATAAAGAGTATATATTGTAGGTAGGACTTTGTGGCCCTTTTCCGAAGTTCCCCAAACCCTCAGTCCTTTTTAAAGCCTGGAAAAAATTAATATATTCACTTCATTGCTATGAAGTTTTTATTAAGCCTGGAAAATATTTTTTATTGTTAGATTTAGGTTATTTTGAAATAATTGATGCATGCTGTCAATGTTTCTATCTAGAATACACTTTTTTTTTGGGGGGGGGCAATTATTTTCACTTATTAAAGTTCACAAAAAGTTTAGATTTACAAAAAATCATCCTATGTTCCTCAGTCAACATTAGTCAAAAAGAAAGCATTGGTTTATCCTGGCTGGTTGTTTCCCCCATTAGCTCCTAATTTGAATAGGCAAAAGGTGTGTTATTTGGTTTAAAAAACAAATAACTCCCAAGAGCAACAAGTTCCAGTCTCTCAAGGTCAAAGAAAGACAAAATTATTTTGTTCTTCACTTGAATGACTTGCATCACAAAAATAATTCTGTATCATCTGTTGTTTGGGGTTTGGTTATGGGTTATCATTTTTTGATAAAATATTCATTTCTCTGATAGGCATGAAAAATTCTAATGGCAACATTGTCTAAAGACTGACTAATTGCCAGTAGGAAAATACTCAGTTTTGAACTAATCTGTTTTGTGTACCTTTTGTAATTCAGTTTTTAAGCAATTTCATTTTTCTTTCATTTCTTCAGCATGATTAAGATTAAAGTGGAATAAAGGAGGAGATTCTTTTGCCTGTTTAATGTCCTTGTTGTGCAGATTGACTTTTTTTAAAGCTTTAGAGAGAATTTTCCCTCCAAATCTAGAATCTATCCATCTCTTAGTATCTGCCTACTTGACTGAGTCCTTGCAGCAGAGATGCAGCAGGAATATTTGAATGTATTTGCTGTTTTTTTCTGGATGGCTTCATTTTTACTATTTTTCTTAATTCATCGTATTTGTGCAGAACAGTTTTATAATGGTCATCGTCAGAGCTTGGAGAATAGTAAAATGGTAACAGCTATCAGTGGGAGTTGTACCATTCAAAATTCTTTTTCAATAAATATATGTGAATTCTAGTAAAATACTAGCTCTAATAATACGGACTGCAAACTGCTAATGCAATTCCAGCTCCATTTGTACCTGTAGACTTACTGAACATCAGCTGACTGTCATGCAGGCGGTTAGACATCTTGTGACAGCAGCACTTCAGAAATTTCCAACCTGATGACAGACAACACCCTGAGCAGACATTTAAATTTGAATTTCCCTCTACCACTCCATATCTTTGAAACACAGCTGTCAGAGAATGTTCATTTTCTTATTCATGATTTGAATTGATGCCTTGAGTCCTGTGATAAGTTTATGGGAACAGAGCTGAGAACCCTCTCTAAGGATCATTAAACTTGATACTGAAATCAGATTTAAATTTACAAAGACCACTGTTGTCCATCCATGAAGGAAAAACTTCTAAACAGTGGGACATCAAATTATAAATAAAAGTGTTAATAAAATCAGGAAATTAAAATTCCAGGTGACAAACACATAAAAATTAATTCCAGCCATTCAAAAATTAAATAATAGGCATAATTTGATCCATTGATGATCCATTTGTAGATCCTTTGCTTCCATCAGGTCTTTACATTTTCTGAACTTCCTAAAAATAAGTTCTAGTAAGTGTTTGAGAATACCTATTGGCAGACAATCCTGTGAGCTAAAAAGATCCTGAAGTTCTCAGAGAGGAGTGACCATGCCTTTAAGACCATTCTTGGCAAGCAGTGGATGTGCAAACCCATCCTCTCACAGATGCCTCTTTACTGCCGAGGTCAGGGGCCTGAATACTAGAAAAACTATGTCCTCCACTGTCTGAGGCTTAGTCTTGTCCAAAGGAGTTTGCATTGAAGTGTTCATTCAGGTCTAGTGTCCCTCCTGTTAGACCAAAGTGCTGCTGCAATATTCCTTCCCTCCTGTACACATCCAGGCACTGTAATTAATTCAATGGCTTAGCACATCTCCATATATAAAGTGCGTGTTCAAAGACGTGCTGTGTCTAAATTACAAATTACAGTTTTAAGTTGAAGATCTAAATGCTGTGATGAAAGATGTAAATTAAATAATCAGGTTAACATTGAGTGATGCGACCTTTGTCTGGAAGCTTGAAATAGTCATCACTTTTTTCATTAACAACAAGTGATAATTAACAATATGTGGATATTAGCATTAGGTTTAGTTAAGAAGACTTTCACTGCTGATGCAGAAGCAGATGGAGTGCCTATTTATGAGTCTTATTACAGGTTAAGTCAACTGCTATGAATTTGTCTCCCAAATGTGCCAAGGGTGTAATTTATTTTCAGCCACAATTAACTTGTTAAAGATTAAAAATACATTTGCTCAATGACAGATAATGAATGTATGGCATATTATGAGGACATTTTAAGCACTGCTTTAGATGTGAAAGCCATTATGGTAATTAAATTCTTTACAGCTCAGTCTTTCTCAAGCAAGGAGGTGACAAAATTCTGTAATGTTAAGTTCATAAACTCTAAGTATGATCATTGTTCACAAGCAGCAGACATTCAGGAGAGGCAGGACCAGACTTTTTGGTCTAAGTGTTAAACGATTTAAAGTACTTTGGTACTTGCCTACATTTTGGACATTTCACACACGGTCCTGAGACCTGAGTCTTATGCTAGCAGTGAGACGGCCTCTCTCCCCTCAGCAGCCTCTAACTGGAAGGCTAGAGACTCTAAAAATTAGAAAGGTGTTCCCAGGCACATCCTGAATGTGTTCTCCATCTGCATCCAAAATTGCCATTCCTAAGTAAAACAAATTATGCACCAGGTAGTTTTGTTCCAAATATCTCATGCAAAGCCAAAGCTTCTCTGTAAACACCACAAATATACTTTTAGAGGATTCTAGCTTGACTACAAAATTTATTGTCATGTACATTACCGAACTATTTTGCATGCCACAGTCTTCCCTTTGCTGTAGCTGTCCACTTTTTCATGTGTTTTAAGAGAATCTATGTTGTACACAGCTAGAAAATTCCCAGCATATTCCAAGATTATAGGCATGTTTCCCAGAGGCTCAATTCAAATAAACTTACCAAAGCCTTTATTATCAAGGCTAATGATTCTAAAAAGGATTAAAACAGTCACACACTCCCTACTTATTTCTCAAAGTATTTTCAAAATTTATTTTTGATTATAATAATTATATGAGGGGGTTTATGACAGCAATAATATGGGAAGGGTACGGAATTTAAAACCACAGTGATTACACGAAGTAGCAAAGAATCATACAATAGCTTCAGCTTTGAAGAAGTAGAATCTTGTAAATATGAGATTAATATTTTTGTGATGCATATATTTCTTTTTAAACTTGATGATTAGTGAATAATATTCCAAATAGATTAAGTGACCCAAGTAAAGATTGTTATTGGCATGTCTAATCATATGGAAATTTTTTAATTAAAGAGGCTTTGCAAAGCTTACAGCAGCAGTTGGTTATTCATTCCCTTGAATAGCTTGGACTCTTAACAGATGCTGTTCCTATTATCTTCACATCTGGATTACGGCACAGATAAAAATAACATTGTGGGTCATAGTTAAGGTTGATTCCGTTTCTATTCATACTTCAATGTTTTTGCAACAAAGCTGTCATCTCCTGGAGTTAGAAATTCCCCTGTTTCTGTCTGTCAACTTTGGGAAGTCCTCCTTGGTTAAAGTTCCCTCAGCGTTGTGATTACATGATGAAAAAAATTGTTTAATCGCCGTCGTTCCATCGCCACTGTTTGGCTGTTACAGGGCACGTTGTCTTTTATTGCATTTCCGTGTCTGCAGTAGGATCTATTGAAGGACTGATCTCATACACTGCTCCATCTTCAGGCTAGCATATTCACATGAAAGGGAACATTAATTATGTGTATGGATTTGGATAAGCCAGGAAGACAGTGGCATTTTTTGTACTTGGAATTGTGCAGCATCTACATTAGCTCCTGACGCAGAGTTCCTCTGTCATCTGTCAGTATGTCTGACGCGTGCTCTATCTTCTGCCTCTGGTATAGGTAAAGTTGCATTAACTATGTATTACATTGAGGTAATGTATCTTCAAGCTGTATGCATAATTTGGTGGGGAATATTTATATTAAAGCAGCAATATTTGACATTCCATGAAAACTGGTTTTCAAAACTGATTTTTCTTTCTGACTCAGTGTTGCCAGAATTCCAAAAGATCTTAGATGATGATTTGGTGGGCTTTTTGGTTTGGTTTGGTGTTTTTTGGAGGTTTCTTTGGGGTTTTTTGCAGTATTTATTTTTGTTTCTTTCCCTCTAGGAAATGTTTCCAGACTGCTCACTTTTATTTAGAAGATAATACCTCACCTCGAGTGATTTCTGCTCCCCCAGCTCCAATCTTCCCAGTCTCAGGTATTTCTGGCAACTGTTCTGTGGATTGGTGTTAGCTGTTGGAAGATGCTGCTTTCTATGTGTCAATATGAATTCTCCACGTACTATACCATCTGTAAAACAGAGATTTGTAACTTCTTGTACAAATCTGTGTAAGCACAGATGCACTTGCCGTCGGCAGAGACTACTGTTCCTAAAACACTCTCCTGTAGTTAACACAGAAGACAAACATCCTCACCTTACAGAGTTGTCTCAAAGATACCCTGTACCTTCTAACTGTTTGAAGTTTAGCCTCACTAGAGTAGCTCCTAGTAGGTCCTAGTGCAGCCATCTGAGCTACACCAAAAATTGCTCTAGTTCATTGTCTCAGGGTAGAGGATTACACCAGCAACATATTCTGCTGTATTTCTGCCTTTAATTGGATTTGTCACCATTGTATAGAATATTTCCTGTTCTTTTTACCAGCAGGCTGCGTATATGCCTCATCTGTCTGCATTTCATTTGCAATTACATGTTCTTAAATGTATATATTTCACTAGCATAATTATTATGGTGAAGTCCTCTGTGAGCCTCTCATAAAATGATACAGAAGTTCAGAATATTTTTAATAGTGTTTTCTGGTTCTATATCCACCACATTTATTTGGAGAAACTATTTATTTTCTTTCCTCCTGAAAGGTATCAGAGGAGCACATGCTTCTCAGCTTTTTCAATCTCTGTAGATAGATTAATTCTGAAGCAGAACCTAAGCCACATTTTCCCCTATGAGACAAGGATATCTTGTTCTGCAAGTAATGTTTCTGCAAACGGTGCTATTGCACAAGAAGATACATTCCCATGGAATGACTAAGGAGGAAAATCAATCTGTGTAGATAACTAGTAAACGCATTTAATTAAATAAATGCCAGACATTAGGCTTCTATTGTAATTGAACTGTAGACATCTTTAAATGCCTCTTGTATTTACTGCTGTTGTTAGGAGATGCATAACCTTTTACTAAATGGTTAAAAAGCAGAGATACAGCTTGATTTCAGAACATGATTATATATGAATGTCAAGTGGCAACCACTATAGGAAATCTCTGTTCTAACACTCTATCATTAACTATATCACAGTACAAATGTATAATTTTTTTGCACTTTTTCTTGACCATCTCACCTCAGGGAATAAATATTTTCCATTGTCATAAACACATTTACAGTTATCCTGAGTGCTTAAAATACATGCTTTGAAGCTGGATGTTTTCCTTCTGAAATGCTGATAAATATTAAAGAGAAAAGTTTTTCCAAGTGACTGAAGATACGTAAAATATTTTATAGAAAAAGCTACAAGCACTGAGGAAATAGTTTGTTATATTTCACATGCAACAGATGTCAAGTGAGAAGATTTTGTGTTTTCTATTGCGCAAGTGTTGCAGCAGTGTAATTTTACAACTGAGTCTAATTGTGATATAATACCAGCAAAGAGTGTAGGGCAGGAAGAGTGTTTCGTAACTGCTAAGTTTAAATTCTGTGGCTGTGACCAAAAGCACACTCCACAGATCCCATTATATATTTAGTTTTCATTTCAAAGTGTTTCATTGGCAGAGAGAGGAGACCTGCAGTTATTCACAGAAAATGCCATGGCACTTTGCAGAACAGTTCAAAGATGCATTCAAATACTAATGAATTACAGGGTAGTATTCAGACCCACTATCAAACTCTATGTAGTTTGAAGTGATATATGCCATCCAGATAGAAAATACGCTCCTGTATTGAGAAGTGATTAAACTGGGAGATTAGCAGTGGCAGCAAAACAAAACCTGAGATCTCTTTCTCTGTTATTGTCCTCACTCTTAGGGTCATTCTCCTACCCTTCTGGGGTTTTTTTGCATATCATTAAGATAAACACTTTATGCCAGGTTTCATCTCCAAAGTGTGAAGGTGGTATTACACATTCATTCAATTTCTCTTAGGCTTGACTGGATTAATTCACTTTTTGTATTCAGATCCAGTCATGTGAGTGGAAGACCAGATGGATCTTACTACAAATCAAAAAATTCTTGGTAACTGAAAGCTAAAATTATTAGGTGGGCTAAATGCTGAACATCTGTTGATGTAAATAACAGGTCCTTGTTCAATGTTTTTGATGTTTTGTTCGCATATGAAATGGTTATGAAATTACAGTTGTGAAATAAACATCTTTTTAATCCATAAAAGGTTTTTTTTAAAAAACAAAACAAAACAAAACAAAAAACACATTTTTTTTCAGAACCAACACTATGTGGGAAAATGTCATCCTTTAACAGATAATGAACAAACAGACAACTTCATTTACATGACATCTTCGCAGGAAAGAGAAGATTAAAAGTCCCAAAAATTTTTAACATGATCCCTGATGAATGTTGTACACAAGGGTGTTTTTCTGTATTTGGGTATAGTCAAATGGAGATGTCCCGGAATATAAATATTAGAAGGAAAATTCAGAGTCAGTATCAGGACCCCAAAGTTACATGAATCACATTTATTCCTTGAGAATGTCGATCTTCTCTTTGTGGGTATTTAGAAAGACTTAAACATAAATCTTTCACTGAAAACTTGAAGTACGAAGCCTGATGTGAAAATTTGCAGTCAATACTGCCAGGATCAGTCCTATTATCAACAGGTAATCATAGAATCACAAGGAGAATGAGGGAAAAATTCTGTACTGGAAGTAGTCACTAATGCAGTAAAAGATGAAAATTAATTATTGTTTCCTTTGTATGCCAATGCAAACATGCAACACGTCAGTTAATAATAAACTTATAATCTTGCTTTAATTTAATAGACTTGAGACTATGCAGCCAGTCCACATACTGGATCAGAGGTCCAGTGCAACACTGATCAGTGTAAAGCACCCACACAACTCTGCCGAATCATTCATTCTTACTTTATCAGTATTATTCAGAGCTCTACTCCTGCACCCTCCCTTTGAACATCTTGTAGCAAACAGCTAATCCTCCCATTTCTCCTTGACTTCACACGGAATTCTGTGTGTTCTTCTATTTACAGACAAGCTCAGCATCTTGCAGAATCAGCACCTTGATTTGGGGGGCTTAAAGACAGACCAAGACCTAGCAAGGCATTTTGTTTTTCTTCTTTCCAAATAATCATATAGAAACATACAAGTGTTAGACAACTATTTTAGGAATGTTAATGATGTTAAAGAATGTTTTATTTTTGTGGGAGTTGTATATCCAAAGTTCATGCCAAAAATTTTATTTCAGGATGTTGTGTGGATTGCCTACATATAAATTCTTTATATGTCAGTGGCTCTTTATTCTTCATAAATATATTTTTTGTCTTTTCCCACCCCTAAGATGATGTTGGAGCAATTCCAATAAAGCATTTTCCAAAACATGTTGCAGATTTACATGCAAGTAATGGTTTTTCTGAAGAATTTGAGGTATGGCTCTATGATGTCGTCTTTCTTCTTAGCACATACAAATAATTTAAAGTTTAAATGCCTGGAAACAAATAACAAGGCATTGTGTTCTATCTTGGGCACCATTTTCATGAATGCATGTAAATACAGGTGCTGTGAGCCCAGTAAGGAGTTTATGCATAAAGACTGGGGAGATTTATAAAAGCTAACAGGACTGGAATGCAAATGGGTGTGTTTATTACTGTAATAAAATACTGAATGATTGTGTGAATAAACTATGCAAAGATAATGCAATGTATATGGCTTATAGGATACAGTGATAGATCTAAAGATTTGCCACTATTAATGACAATTGAATTTTGCAGAAGCTACCCAGATTTGCTTGTTCCATTTACAGGGAAAATAAAATGGAAGTAGTCATGAGTACATGTGGCAAGGCTTCTGATAAACAGGGGAGCTAATGTAGTCTTCATATGGGGTAGTGAAATACTCAGTTTCTTTACTGAAGTATATGGTTCATAAGAGATATTTCAAAATGTTGAAACATACTCTCTAATCATGTCATGTTATTATCACCATATTTAACTGATGAACTTCCTTGTTTTTCACATTCATGTATTGCAACAATTTTAAAGACAGATATGTTCCAACTTCATTCAGATAAACATTAAAAACTCAAATACTGTAATTAAAGCTATTAACAATTATTTTTTACAGGAGATTTCTAAAAAAAGTCAGTTGGGATAGAAACAAGTTTTTTAATTGATCTATAATAATTTAAATATGACTGTAGTATCCCTGCTGCAAAAACAATAGTGAAAGTAGAAAATTCATAGTTTATGCCATATTTTGGTTTTACTTCTGTTTCCCCAACCATTGCATTGTGATCTAATGGACTAAAAATTTCGTGTCCTTTATGTAACCTCCATCAACATTTCTTCTTCAATTTAAATAACATTTAGGACATCCATTTGATTGTTGAACCAAACATGTAAATACTTGTGAATGTCCAGTGCATATTCATATATTAACCATGTGCATGCGCACTGACGGGACTGGGCTCCAGCTAGACTGGAGAGCAGATGTTGAAGGACTGTGCATAAATGCAATGGTTACAAAGCTCTTTCACCATTAGAGAGTACAGCAATATAGAAATCAGATTGTTCATTCTAAATTGATCCTTTCCTACAATTCTACTTTTCCTAAACTACAACAATGATCCAAAGACAAAATATACTGCATCTCACTGACTACAGCTGCACTGTCTGAAATATTTCATGCTAATCTTAACTATCACCAAAAAAAAAAAAAAA
>VWZG01007171.1:154105-230834 GCA_013396735.1 Grallaria varia
TTAAAATTTGGCATTTTTTTTTTTTTTTTTTTTTCCCCCAGGAAATCCAGAGCTGTACTGTAGATCTAGGTATTACATCAGACAGCTCTAATCACCCCGACAACAAGAATAAGAATCGATACATAAATATTGTTGCTTGTAAGTAAAGGCATCACCTGGTGTTATGTTAAAGAAATAATTATAGACAAATATAGATTTATATGTTATTAGAGGAAGCAAAAATACTTCTTACACTTAAAGGTCCAGCTCCTCTTTAGCAAAGCACTTGGAGAGGAGTAGTGTGAGATTTCACATCTCTTCAAGTTAGTCCTCTGACATTCTTCTGCTTTAATGAGGATGTGTTAGCAAGACATATTTGTGTCTTCTGCAATGACCCAAAAGGAGCTGGGAGGTTTCATTATAATGCCATTATAAAGCCAAAGAAGCTGTGTTTTGATTGCCAAAATTAATCCTTTGATCTAGATAATGATGATTTATCCTCTTTAGGAGCTTCACAATCCCTGGAGATATTTACTGTCACATTTAAACATAAATGTAGTGGGTTTAGGTTGTATTGTGCCCTGCAACAATGTAATAGAACAGCTTCATTAGCCAATGCACACGTTTTCCCATTGCATCACTCTCCCAGACTTTTCTTCTCTGAAACACATCTATTCCGTTTTGTTAATCTCTCTTTGAAGCCTCTGGGCTTTTGACCAGTTTGATGGCTTGAAATATTTTTTTAACTCTCTGTAGCATTTCAGCTTTGTTCTTATTACAAGAAGCTCTAAATTAATTATATGTTGAGCACTCAGCATTACTAGAACTTAATAGGAAGAGATGGAGTCAGCCCTTCTGGCAGAAGACAATGTAAACCAGCAGCAAGAAATGTCATTCCACCTGGCTAAAGATACCCCTATAAGGACAAAAAGGCAGGGATTTTCCTCTGCCACTATGTTTATAGCTGATCATACAAAAGGTGCCAGCCCAGCGGCTTTTTTGCCAAAGGGCAATGCATAAGCAGCTTAGGGCAGCTGAACTAGCAAGAATTGTCCTCTGGAACTGACTCAAGTCTAGTTCTTATAATCACTGCAACCTGCAGAAAGCTTCGGCTCACCCTAAGGTAGCCACTGCTGACACTCTTCAGCTGACCAGCATTTTTAAGATCCCATTGCTCTCCAGTGTCCACTCTTTTAACTTGGAATTAATGTGCTTCAACACTGGTGCCTACTCATTTTGAAACACCCCACTCTGCAGATCTGGCAGTCATGACGCAGGACTTAGGGAGGACCCATACACCTTGACAAGCAGCAGCTAGAGGCTGTAGGGGAAATATCTCAGAGTGCCTAAAATGACCCAAGGTGCTGCTGTTCAGGCAAATAGATTCTGAATACCTTTAAACTTTGGATTCATAAGATTATTTTTCTATAAACTAGAATTTTGAATCTGATTCATACTTAAGCAGAGGATGTTTGCATATGTGATTGTTACTGTATTAATCTTAAGCATTGTAAAAATATATTTTAATATTTGTAAGGGCATTTCTTGTGGAAAGAATGTAATTCTTAAAGAAAACTGCTTATTTTCTCTCTTGTTTTACTACAGATGATCATACTAGGGTTAAATTAGCACAGCTTGCAGAAAAGGATGGAAAACTGACTGATTACATTAATGCCAACTACGTTGATGTAAGTGCCTTTTTCTATCTGCCAGACTATTTGTCTGTTAGCCTTTTCTGTAAAAAAAATTATGTATGGAGATGAATAGATGTAGTTTTTAAAAAGTAGCACAATATTACAGATTTTGTTAAAAAAAAACTTTCATGGTCCAACTAAGGCTTGCAAAGTTAAATCATGGGTAAAACTCCAATTCTTCCTTGAATCCATCTTGATATTGTAGCAGCTGCAGCTCAGTGAAGGGCCTTTTGAAACAAAAAATGTTCTGTCACACCTGAGTAGTTTTAGAAGTATTTCTCATCTAAGTGGTTAATTCTTCTATCTGAGATAATCTCATGAGAGGAAGAAGCCGTTTGGCTGAGAGCCTCACCAAGATACCATTACCAGTTTTCATTACCTAGTTATTTATATGTTAATGGTCTTGATTCATTTTTAAACCACTATCGGAACAGATGTCTGTTAATCACTATCATGTCAATATTCTGCCAGAACATGGGCATTTAAGCATATATATCCTATTGTTGGAATGATAAATGTTGACATAACAGTTGTATCCCTATGTCATGTGGTACCACAGTGTTTCTGTGATTTGGATAGTTACAAATTTAAAAGTGCTTTAGAGCTTCTGAGAGTCTTTAAAAATAGATTCATAAATGTCATGTACTCCTCCCAACCTCCTTTTGCTTGTGGACAGTAATTTGACAAGTGTCATTTGTTGTATTTCAATTTAGGGCTACAACAAGCCAAAAGCCTACATTGCAGCTCAAGGGCCACTAAAATCAACAGCAGAAGATTTCTGGAGAATGATATGGGAACATAACGTAGAAGTTATTGTGATGATAACTAATCTCGTTGAGAAAGGAAGGGTATAAGTACCTTTGTCTGCTATTTATTTCTCTGATGTTGATAGATCTACCTGTAGCAAACTTCTGTCTTGCTTTTAAAACTCTAGTTTGGACATTTATTGAACAAAGAGCAATAGTTTGCAGTAGTTGCTTGTGCTAGGATTGTATATACAGAAGTATGAAGCTGAGGATATGTAGCATGAAACTAAAGCTAAAAAAAAAAAGTCTTTTACTAAATAAAAGACTTTTTGTAAATAGTATGAGTGGACAAACTGTGGACCTGGTGCCACATTCTGCTGGCAATCTGCTCACTATCATGCTTTTTCTCAGGGTTACCTTGGACCCTGAAAAACATCCTGGAAAGGAGAATATAGTTCAGGGGAACTTCTGTGGATATTCACTATCAGCTCCCTGTTAACATCCAGTGGGACCCACAGTTCATTTTCTTCTACATTAATAGATACACATTTGTCCAGTGAGACAAAAAAAGGTCAAATCCCATCACAGAGTGTGTGTTTCTCTGGTTATGAGATGGGAGTATATATGTACCCTGGGGTCACATTAGGAGATATTGCTTCACACTTGCCAAACACTGGCAGCATTGCCTAAAAAAGAATGTAAATCTTGTCATACAGTCCATAAAGCATCTATCAGATGAGACAGACACAGCACTTGCAAAGGCTGCACTGAGAGTACCACTTCATACATAACACCATGCAATAAACATGCACTCTTCTATATGACTAGCAGAACACTGAACATCACAGCTCTCTGCTGTGTATTCTGACCATACACAGGCTCACTCTCACCCTCACTGATCAGATATAAATATATTCTGCCCATGCTATAAACTAATCAGAAGCCACATACAACTCTACTGACTTGAATGTTTTCCTATTTTTCCTATAGATCCTGTTATTTGCCTTAGTTTTTAGAGTGGCAAGTTCCACAATATTAGAGACCTTTAATTCTGATTGTATTATTTAAACCTCTCTTTCTTTGAGTATTCCAAATAAAGAGCATCTTTGCACAGCCATCTCTCTTTACAGCACAAAATAATTACATTATTTGTTCTGCACAGAAGATCGTGTTTATTATAAGCTGGGTATATTGAGAGTCCCTGTACGGTTTTGTGCTTGTCTGTGCTTGACTTAAATTTGAACATTTCACATTGCCAGTTTGACATTTTGTTTTCTTTTTCTCTGTTTTTCATTTGCTTTCTAACAGAGAAAATGTGACCAGTACTGGCCTGCCGAAGGCAGTGAAGAATACGGGAACTTCTTGGTTACTCAGAAGAGTGTTCATGTACTTGCCTATTACACTGTGAGGAATTTCACTCTTAGAAACACCAAGATCAAAAAGGTTTGTGGCATCCTGAAAACATAGGTGGGCAAAAGGAAGTTTTAAAAGTATTTTAAGGCAGTTGGCAGCTCTTTTCTGCTGTGTATGTAAGGCTGAATCCTGTAGGTCTCAGCCAGCCAAGATGCTTGTCAACTTCAGTTAATTTGACCAAATCAACAGACTGCAGAGACACTGGCCTGTAGTACTGGTATGAGGTAGGAGCATCAGAGAAAAAGCAGTGATCACACTGGAGACCTGATGTGGACTTTGCCTGGGTGGTGAGCAGGATGATACATTTGCACAAAGAGAGCAGCAAGAAGAAAATGGGGGATGAGTTGAATTATCCACCTCTGCTCTCCATTTTCCTTTTTAAAGACAGGTGAAACCACACCTTCTTTTATTGCAATCAGAACCAGCCTGCTCTCAGCTCAGCACTGGTTACTTTGAGGGGGATTCCGAAAACTTAATATATTCCACCCACATAAATGTCTGAGGTATCTAGCCTCTCACCCTCCCTGTTTAGTTAATGGATAACATGCAGCATCTACTATCAATTTATTTGTTCTACCTATTTTAGGAACCAATCTTTGAATGAAATGACCTGCTTCCTGAAGGCATCCCTGCCTCTGAGTTGCCATTGAGGGAGGGAGCTTAGAAAAGCAGCCTTCATGAGGCTACTCGCCTTCTGATCACTGAAGCTGGGTGAGATTAATCCTACTCCTGTTCATCCAGCAGAGGAGCAGACTGGCAGAAAGAGCTGGTGACTCTTAACAGCAGCTGTAATTTTTTATCCCTCCAGAGTTCTTAATCTTTCCCTATGGCTTTCCAAGGGACAGTGCCAGGTCATTTTTCCACTCCATGGTCAAGCTGATGGGACAGAAGCACTGGCCCTTCCTCTCCTCTTTGGTAGCTGGAATATTCAGAGGCAGGTGGCATGCTTTTAGCTAAATAGGGACACTCCCAGTTCAACAACCATCAGGTATGGAAATAAAATCATGAAGATGTGGGCTGCTTATATATGGAATTATTTTTCTGTTGCAGGGTTCCCAGAAAGGGAGGTCTAGTGGACGTTTAGTAACTCAGTACCATTATACCCAGTGGCCTGACATGGGTGTTCCAGAATATACATTGCCTGTTCTCACCTTTGTGCGGAAGGCATCGCATGTGAAGCGCCACGCTGTCGGGCCTGTTGTGGTTCATTGCAGGTGTGGTTTTTACTGCTGCAAGGTTCACTCCACTTTTGTTTTGCAGAAAAAAAGAATTTTTCAGTGGTGGGCTAGGCAAAATTTCACTCTTGCATTTAACAATTCCTGATGGAATAAAATTAGTTTCTTAGCTGGTATTTCTCTCCTTGTTAAGGCAAATTAATCAACTGTCTGTGCCACTTCTATAAATCTCTGTTAACAAGATGAGGCTGCTCTGCACTGTGTTCTTTTTTTTTGCAAAAATGCTTTTCCTTTTACTTTTCTGCACATTTCTTTACTGCTCTCTTGGATGCTATGAGCTTACCAGATACATATATAGCAATAATTGTTTCATTTCTGCAAATACATTATTAGGATGCTGTTGGCTCATGCTTTCTTTGGTGCAGGGATACTCTGTAATCCTAAGAGGAGCTCTGTCCACAAGAGAAGACTCACTCTCTTCCGGGCTGAACTACAACTCTGCTGTTTTTAACATTACTCTGGGCTGTAGCAGTCATTTGCAGTGGAGGAGCATTCTGGGGAACGGTTTGAGGTCTGCATGTGCTGCAGTGTGCAGGCAGGTGTTCTGTCAGCGTTCACTAAAACTGGCAGCTCAGGGAAGAGTGGTTAAAAAGGGCTTGTAGGGCCTGGAATGACTTCACAATGCCCGTGGAGGACCGGGTTATTGAAAAATATATAAGCAGGTTCTGGTTTTCCACTGTAGTACCTCACCTTTGATGGAACATTTGGAAAGAGAACCTCCTCATGAATTCTGTCCTTCTGGAGCTGACTCTGAGGAAGCCAACAGGTAAAGTCACCTCACAAATGCTGCAAATGAAGATATTTTATTTGTGGGATGATCTAATCTGACTGAAATCTGTTTTTAGCTTGGAAAATGAAAATTCCACATTTTGTTGTTCTGCTGCTATCTACATCCTACCTTTTCATGGGAAATTCAAAATAGCCCAAAATGTCAAGTCTGAGATTGCTGAGAGATCAGCAATACACTGAGTCATTTAAATTGAGTTTTTAAAAAGCAAACATTGGTAAGTTATGTGGCTTCGGTCAGACCTCTCCATTGGGTCATAGGTATAACTCACCTCCGTCTGTAGGCAGTTAGCTTTTAGCTAACCCTATCCCATGCAATATGAAATCTCAAAGGAGTCATCTCATGTTTAAAATGTAACTTTTATTTATCTTTACAGGCTACATGGAAGACAGAGATGATGAGCTTCATTAAACTTATTTTACCTATTTTTATGTTTTGGTACTTCTCATGTTTTGTCTTTCATAACAAGTACAGATGGTATCTGGTAATCTTCTTTGTGTCTGAGAGTGTATTAATAACTTGGACCTTCCAGTTTCGTATAACATTTGTTTAGACAGTTTATTACAGCAATCAGAGCTCACATTACTTATGCTCTGTGCCCCATCTGCGGATGAAATGAGATGACTGAATTAGCATGTATGGACTGAGCTTGGACCTGCCTGTAAGGGATGATGCAGACCGAGCCCAGCGCTGGCTCTCAAGTTACATGTAACAGTACATGTAACATTCTTTCCTAATTTAGAGGGGAATTACAACCAACTAATTCCTGTATATGACTAGATAACAAAAACTGACCTCTTGACCTTGTGCTTCCTACAGATATTTTATGAAAGAAAAAGTTGGGCTTTAATCTTATGATACCACTGGGTTTATGCTAAATTAATCAGAGTTCATAACAAGAATTAGTTGATTAACCCTATCTTCTCCATTTTACCTTTTTTAAGAAGGGTTTCAACAATTGCTTGCCATCTTAGCTGTGTCTGAAGAGCACTAAGCTTTCTCCTTTACAGATATATTCTCAGCAGAGCTTCCATTCCCTGAAGCTTTCCTTGGTCCAGTATCTTTGAAATTTCCTATATCTGTAATGGGTGGCATAATGCAACTTGCCCTTTAAAGCAGGGTTTCAACACAGAAGAATTTGAGCACATTAACTGTCCCCAAATGCTGACATATGCCACCCTTTCTCGGTATACTTGATAAAGTATCCTAAGGAATATCAGAAGCCTGAAAAACGCAAACATGCAGGAAACCCCTTAGTTCTACTTCAACTGATAGTTTAAAAATCATTCGAGAAAATTATCTTTGGATCTATTCTTGCACAGAAAAAAAAGACTATTATCAGCCTTGAAGTTTTAGCAAAGTATATATATATATAGCAAAATAAATTCATTTGTAGAGGAAAATCTTCCCTATGCAGCAGTTGGTTGAAAAAGCTATGTGTAAGGAACAATTCTTTTCATTAGTGTTTTACTTCAGACTCAAGGCTATTTTTTTGTTTTGTAGTGCTGGTGTTGGAAGGACAGGCACATACATAGTGTTAGACAGCATGCTGCAACAAATTCAGCATGAAGGGACAGTCAACATATTTGGATTCTTAAAACATATACGTACCCAAAGGAACTACTTGGTGCAGACCGAGGTAAGAATAAAATATAAGTAGCATGAGACTATTACAAACTATTTCTGTTTGCAGGAGCAGAGATGATGCAGTCCCCTTTTTGGCACCCTCAGACAGACTGGCAACAAGTCATCAGACTGGGTTTTCCCTTTTGCTTCCAGTGGTTTTATAGAGACATCCTTCTAGGCTCGCTTAGAGCAATGCACTAGAAATTACCTTTCTGTGGGCTCCTGTCTGTTTGTTAGGGAGGACTCAGAAGGAAGTCTATATAAATCATGGTCCCTGCAGTAGTGCTTTCTTGTAGGACTTGCATTTTTGTCATGGAGTTTTTTTCAGGAAATGCCATTGTCAGGTGTTTGGATCTTCACTGAACCTCATCAAACAGTTTATGTTAGACAATAAAACCTGGGAGAAAAGCTGCTTCAGACAGAAAATTATCCATAGATGCTTTAAACTGGATATTATAATGAAAGACCTTGAGAAAACAATAAGAGCAACAGCAGGGCATTTGATAGTCTATGCCAGGTTTCAGAAATGGGTGGTTAGATTCCCCAGTGCCTTTCAATAGCATGAGGTAACCACTAACTTGTTCCAAAGGATGTAAGAGAGAAAATAGAGGATAGCCATAGGAACTAGTGGTTTGACTCAAGACTATGCTTGCATTTTTAACTGTATTCTGTTAACAGAAGATATCATCAGTAGTGGGGGTTTGGTATTTTACATATATATCAAGTGTAATTGTCACTTGTTCTTGTAAATGTGTACTCTCACTGCAAAGAGACAGCCTTCGCTGCAGGGGATAACATCTGAGAAAACGCCCCTGTGAAGAAACACTGACCATAGCAGAAGTGGCAGCTTAACCAGAGGTAACCCGGGGAATCTGAAAAAATTGAGAGGTCACATTTGATTTTCTTGTCCTAGGAGCAATATATCTTCATTCACGATGCATTGGTTGAAGCGATACTCAGTAAAGAAACAGAAGTCCTTGAGACTCACATTCATGCCTATGTTAATGCTCTCTTGATACCTGGACCGACAGGAAAGACCAGACTGGAGAAACAATTCAAGGTGAGCTCTCTGAGATAGTAACAGGAAAGTATTTACATTTGCAAGCCTGAATGACTTGAAAGTCGGTATCTCAACACAACTTCCATTAGCTTTCTCTACCTAAAATTTAACTGCTGAACCTAAACTCAGATTAACTACAAATGCATGCAGTCTGTTGGGACAGAAGAATTAGTTCTCTTAAACAAGGAATCCACAAACACCCCTACCCCCCCCAAAAAACAACGAAAAAAAAAAAAAAACCTTCAACCAACAACAACAAAAAGAGCATGAGAAACAGGGCAGTAAGTAGATTTTTGAAAATCTAACTACATGCCTTTGCAGGAAGATCTCAAAGGTAAAACAACAGTCTGAAAAGATGTCCTTTTGGAAATAATGTCATGAGCTATATTGATCAATCATTGTATTCCCCTCAAGTGTACAGCACTGGCTAGAAGACAGACTCCACCTTCAAAGACATGTTTATTGATCTAGGGTTCAAGAACCATTGGAAATGCTAAGAACAGTGAAGAAAAAATATTCTGATGACTTGCTAAGTAGTTTAACCAGATAAATAGATACCTAAAGTTGAGACAGCAAGCCTGCAATACATGCACCCTTCTGTTTAATGCAGCTTATGAAGTTAGCTTTTGTACAGTTGCCTGATTTCTTTTAAATTTCATTGTTTCAGCTATTGAGCCAGGGTAATGCACAGCAGTGTGATTATTCGACTGCACTCAAACAGTGTAACAGAGAAAAGAACCGAACTTCATCCATCATTCCTGGTAAGCTTGTTCAAATTGGCTTCCCTGGGTGGCAAAATGTTTATGAACCTTGTGCATCAAACCTTGAAACTCTCCTCAACAAAAATTAAAGACATCTGCATTGGTGTGCAGCAATGTGCTGTAAAGTACTTCTAGTGAAGAAATTACTTAAGAATTACACATAGGGAAACAAAATAGGTGGCTGAAAGCAGTTTGATGATGACGATGGATGGAGCTTAGTGTTATATTGTTACTGTGCAATATGTGATATAACTGATACAATAAGAGCCGCTGCAACACATTAATTCATAACTTTATTTTACAGTGGAAAGATCTAGAGTGGGTATCTCATCACTGTCTGGTGAAGGGACGGACTACATCAATGCTTCCTATATTATGGTAAGTCAGTTAACACATTGGTGAAAAACAATGCATAGCTGTTTTCAGAGCCACCAAGTGTCTGATTTAGGGTGGCACAGTCCTGATTTTGAAAGCTCCTTGCTTCTATTATTCACTCTGGTTGAAAGAGTCACTTTCCCCAGGAAGTACTATTACCATTATTACTGGTTTTAAGTTTGATTAAGTGCATTGCATTTTAACAATCTGTAGAAATAGAAATCCCATCGTAGTTTTAAAAACTGGAAAAGTTAAATGGCATCTATGGATGGATCTTTTGAGATGAACTAAAAGTGTTAAGTAACAAGTTAGTTTTTAATGGCTGTGCTATGGTTTGCCTTCCTCTCTGCTCATCTTACAGAGCATTTGCAACTCGCATAGCCCAAGACACTATAGCTCATCAGCTTTCTATTATCTTTTTGTTCTCTGGGTTTTCTTCAACTTTTTTGCCCTTCATTGCCTGAGAGGGAAGCGTTAATGCCTCCTGGACACTCAGGAAAGCTCTCTGCAGTGGTATATGTACATGATCCTTCATCAGGTCCATTAGTGCAAAAGAACTGTTTTTTGTGGTAAGAAGTTCATTTCAGACATCTGTACAAATTAAGAAACTGCTTGGAATTTTTGCAGATCATTCAAGTATTCTTATATTCATTTCAGTCAGTCAACTCCTCTGGAATTCTGAATAATGTATTATTACTTTAAGTTGGCTGTTCCAGTCTCCACTGATTTCTTTTGTCCTTTTTTTTATAAAATTTTTCTAAGTTTTAAAAATTTGTAATTGGATTTATTCTTTTCATACAGAAAACACTGCAATGGAAGTTTTATATTTCTCTAGTATTTGCAGGATGCCAAAGACACAATCGTACAATGTATTTTCTAGGCTTCTGGCTCTGTCCACTAGAAGCTTCCTTTAATCATTAATAGTCAGGCATCAGTTCTGAGTCCATTGATTTTTATTTTTTTGCAGGGTTATTATCAAAGTAATGAATTCATTATTACCCAGCATCCCTTACTACACACTATCAAGGATTTCTGGAGAATGATATGGGACCATAATGCCCAGCTAATAGTCATGCTTCCTGATAGCCAGAATATGGTGAGTTTTGTGTCTGATGGTTATGGGGTTATGTATGAATTTTACTAGTATTACCATTTTGAAATATGCAGGACTTGAGAAAACACCTTGGGTTTTTGAAAAAAAAAAACAATTAAAAATTAAAAATACCAAACTGAGTGGAAACCCCCCACTTTTCTTTATGAAAAGAACCAAACAGTAGAAGTAACCATTATATGAGGTTAGCTGTTGCTCCAGGACTTTTACTTCGGATGTAATATGGCTTCTTCAGTCCTGGGTAAGGACAGAAGTGTGAGGTTGTTCCTGGCAGGATAGCAGCCAATGGGACCTGAGCAGGGCCAGGAGCAGTGGTGCCAAGCATTCCCTCACATATAAAAGAAGCCCCTGGGGAGCATGAGTGGCCAGGAGTGCTAGCAGCAGTGTGGGCACACAGGACATGGAGCAGCAGTTCATGCAGAAGAGTGTACAGGAAGGGCACTGAAGTCCTGCCAGCTCGACCAGGGAGCAGTGGTATCCGCCCAGCAGACAGCCAAGGCTTCTCTGAGCTCTGCATTCACCACAACTGGAATCCTACTCTGCCTTCCCTGAAACACATCCAACAGGACATATGACATGGAGGATTCCCTATCCATCTGACCATTTTGGTCATTCAAGCTGTTACAGGATTTTCTTTAAAAAACCAACTTTCCTCAATATTTCTGCTATCAAATAGAAAGGATGCTCTCAGGAGAACTTCTTTATGCAATTTCAGATAATCCCCAGACCACTGACATGCTGCCTGCAGGCTCCTGTATTACAATACACTGGCTCAGTTTACCCTGTGGCCGTGGCCTGTGCACAGCACAGCACAGGACAGCCTAAAGGCCAGGCTGGATGCATGGCACAGTGTAACCCAGCAGGTTGACTGCCAAGTGGATCCACAGGGTACAGTGGTCCTTGGTCAGGATCACTACAGAGATGTCTGAAAACCATCACTTCCCATGATTGTAATCTCACTCATTGACTTGTCAATTTAAATCTAGCTGGCTGGATTGATTATACACATGACACAGTATGTATTATGTTGGATTTTGTATGTTAAGAGCTCAGCATTACTTACCTTTATGTCTCCTTTTTTTATTTCATGGAGGCTGAAGATGAATTTGTATACTGGCCAAACAAAGATGAGCCTATAAACTGTGAGAGTTTCAAAGTCACTATGATTGCTGAAGAACACAAGTGTCTGTCTAACGAGGAGAAGCTCATAATCCAAGACTTTATTTTAGAAGCTACACAGGTAACACTGTCATAAACATGTAACTCGGGACTTGATTTGTTAAAGATAACGACTACATTTTGTTACATTTCCTATGATAAATGAGTGATAAAAATCCATGTCCTAGAAACACTCATGGAGGGAGTAACTTCTATAGGTAATATGATATGGGGAATAGGGTATTCCAATCTCCACAGCAGTGGGTTTCTGTGTCTGAAGACTAGAGCCAGTCTGGACCAGGGTGAGGGAAAAGAATAAAGCCAGTCAATATTTTACAAAATTGATTTATGGATGTTTGTTTGTTTTTTTCACTTGTTTAGGATGACTATGTACTTGAAGTGAGGCATTTTCAGTGTCCAAAATGGCCAAATCCTGATAGTCCTATTAGTAAAACTTTTGAACTGATCAGCATCATCAAAGAGGAAACTTCCAACCGGGATGGGCCCATGATTGTACATGATGAGTAAGAACTGCAGCTTTCTTGTTTGTTTTGATGTTTTTCTGTAGAACCATCATTTCACCTCATTTAGTGTGAAAGCTGCTGAAATGAGGCACAAAGTCTGCAATTGACAGTAGTGCTGCTGCTTCTGTTTCAGCTGCATCAAAAAGAGAAATTTTATCATTTTCATACTCTGGATGGTTATCAGGGAGAGCAAATCAGTCAGCACTTCATTTTCTGTTACTAAAAGAAGACTGTTTAGAGAGGCACCTTGCTCTTCTCCAGCTGTTCAAAAATGGCCAAAAATAATGAAATATTGAAATACTGAAGGACCCAAGGCCTGGAAGATTTGGTTGGTAGAGGACTGTAGGGAAATAACTCTAAGAAGTTGTAGCCAGGTGCCTTGAAAGTTTTGTTAAGCCACTGCTGGGCAGACCTATTTTGAAAATTGCAAGTGTCCCATGACAGAAATTCATCTTATCAGTTTACCCGGGATTTTGCATATTCTCCAGCTGTAAAACTTGATCCAGTTTCTAGAGATTTTTGTTTTGTTTTGTTCTGTTTTACTTTACAAAGGCATGGAGGGGTGACAGCAGGCACTTTCTGTGCATTAACAACTCTGATGCATCAATTGGAAAATGAGAATTCAGTGGATGTTTACCATGTAGCGAAGATGATAAATTTGATGAGACCTGGAATCTTTACAGATATTGTAAGTCATAAGCAAAATATATGCCTTTTTTTTCTATGTGTGCATTATTAGCATGCTTATATCTTAGAGCAACATTACTGAACCACTGGCGTGCTTAGTTACTGCATGAGTTAATCAAAACTGTCTTCCAGAGGTGCTATAGTGGACCTGCTGCCTATTCCAAAACAAAGAATTTCCTGTGAAAACCTGTCTTATGGTTATCAAGTGGTCATATTCAAACTGTGCAGAGCTGCTGCCATCATCATAAAATCTGCATTATGTCATGTAAATTAAGGTTTTAATTCACCAGGAATAAATCTGTGCTCTAAGTAGACCCTAAAGTAGTTACCTTCATTTTTCATTTCAGGATGGACTTTGATTTTTCATGATCTGTTGAACGGTCACTTGACAGCCTTGTCACTGTTCTTGCAGAAAGAAAAAAATTGTGACAAGCATAATAAATAAGAATTACTTGCTAAGGCAGGGTTCTACAAATAAAAATTTGTCACAGAAATGAAAATCATGAACCCTGTCCCTTTGGTCAGATCTTTACACGTCTGACTGCTAGAGCTACAAATGAGTGCAATAAGGAGAACACTTGAGTACCATGTTAGGGTTAGCATTATCAAATTTTTGACAACAAAACCAGGATATGGTACAAGATTGACAGATGTGTCCGCCCCTTGCCCTGCCTAGGTAGCCCAGACTGAGGAGACTGGCCATTCAGTGGAGTGAAAGTGGAACTCTTCCCACCTCAGCAGAACCATCAGGATCTTTCACTCCTCTTGCCCCAAGATCCTCCAGCAAATACCTAGGCCCTTTATCTCAGATTTCCAGATTCCCATCCTCTTACTGCAGATTTTCAAATTTGTGGCTCTTTCTACCCCTTATCTCTTAGTTCAAGCTAATAGTTCAGACCCCAAGCCCCACTCTAGTCCATCTTACTGTTTCTCACTCCGTCCATCACAGAAATTTGTTATCCTTATATATCCATCCTAGAACCCATAATACTTCTCTGCCTTTCCAGAGCATCCACTGTCAGCAATGCCTTTGCTGTGCCTGCTCTCCTTTCACAGAGCATCCCAACTCCTTCCTTCTTCCCAACCCACACTGCAATCCAGCTGGCTTCTGGCACTCCCCATTTCCCATGCATCCAACTGAGACTCTGCCCCTTTTTGGGCAGTGGCCTCCTTGATGAGTCTTCTCACAGAGTCTCATCTGTCTTTCTACCTCCTGTTCCTGGCAGGATATTCGAAAACATGAACAGTAACAGCAATAACCGAAAAGAAAAAATAAAGACAAAGTCTTCCTGGATAGAATTCAGATGACAAAAAATGAGGAAAAAAAAAACCAACAGACAAACAGTAGCCCTAATCCTGACCCCAGATTTGCAATTGACTTTAACAAGGATCAGATTCAGCATACAATATTTTTTTAAAAGTACAGCCTTTTCCCCTAGCTGTACTGTGTTCCCTAATGTTGTGCTTTACATTGTGTACAGGGGGATCCATTAGTCAGAAAATCAATAAAGCTACTAAGTAAGTAAAAATAAATTGCAGAGCACAGTACAGTAACAGACTGACACATCAGCTATTAATTAGTTTTGAATAACAGTGTCACAGGATAACTACTTCTGACTGTATCCTCTTTTCTTTTCCAGGAACAGTACCAGTTCCTGTACAAAGCTATTCTCAGCCTTGTCAGCACAAGGCAAGAAGAAAACCCTTCAGCATCTATGGACAGTAATGGCTCAGCTTTACCCGACGGAAATGCAGCTGAAAGTTTAGAATCTTTAGTTTAAGTAACACATCAAATTAAACATACGCATCACTACATCACTGAAGTTTACCGTTATTATTTTCAGTTTTATACTTTGGGTGGGGAAAATCTGTCCAGTCTCTCGCTATATAATCAGGTCCCAACCGTTGCTCAAACCTACAGTCATTTCTGTTACATAACTTTACTGTGGAACTTTTATCATTAACAATGCGTGCCTTTTCTTGATAGATTTCTTGTAATACATTGTTACGTCTGGACTAACTTGATTGACTTTTACAGTGTTTCTAAGAATTGAATTGTGGTATGTTTCTTTTCAGTATTAGTTTTTTGATTTATCTGGCTTTACTTTTAACTTAAAATTACAATATTTATAGATGTTAGGGAATCCTCAATTACAAACATGTAATGGGTTTAGTATTTGATTTATTTGCTGTATTTATAACAACTTACATTTGCTAGAAATATAACTTTTAATATAGTAGAATGTAAATAAAATACTGTTCTACATAACATTCAACATTTTAAGACTTCAATTAGACATTTAGAATAGTAATCTGATACTGTAAATACTGCTACTTCTGTAGTGATTCATGGACCAAATTTATATTTATAATTGTAGATTTTTATATTTTACTACAGAGTCAGTTTTCTAGTTCTGTGTAATTGCCTTGTTAAAATTATGTAGTCAGTATGCTTTTATTTTAACAGTCTTCTGATATATAATTGTGTATCTTAAGCAATTTACCTTCATACAGCTGCATGTGATTTTAACTTTTTGTGGGAACTAGAAATCACTCGTTTTGAAATGAGTTTTTATGAGAATAACACTGTACTTGACATTGTTAAATTGTTTTTACCTATGGCATTGCAAAAAATAAATATAAATATTCCAGTCTGTGCTGAGCAGTCTTCCACATACAGTAGAGTCTACTGTACTTCCACACTGTCTTCACTGTCATGTAGGAGAATTTTTACTTACAAGAATAAGGACTTAAGGCTGACCTGCAGATGGCAGCTCTTCCCATTGAATCTGCGAGTTCAGGAGACACTTATGGAAAACATTTATATTATTTAATCTCTGCTCCACTCCCACCCGTACCCATCGAGTCCACATTAGCTCCTTTTTTGGCCTCTCCTTGCGCATCTCCCAGTCTGGTCACCCACAGGCTAATGGGCTATCCCAGGCCTCCCAAATGCCTTACCTGCCCCCTCCCAAGACTTCTCCTTGCGGACTTTACTTCTGATCATTCATTCAGCTGCTGAGCTCTTCGCTGCCTCCTTTGGCAAGTCAACAGCCAAACTCTGGGTAGCAATAAACCAAGTAACCACTGCAAGAACAGAAGCAAAATGTTTCGGGTTGGCCACTCCATTATTTTCTGTAACCATCTGAACTGAGAAAATACTGATTGTACTGAAAATTGCAGCACCAAGGAAGCTGGAGGAGCCTGGAGCAGAATAAGGTACACGTTTTTGTAAGACTGTTGAATGACACGTGCATGTTCTTCACAATGTTCAGGCACAAATTTGGTGCATACAAAGGTCTGTAATGGTTGTGCTTTGAGAAACGGAGCATCTTCTTTTTCCAGGTGGCCTGAGAGTTCCTTACTTCTTCCTCTAAAACACTCAGGCTGGCCAACACACTGCATTTGCACAACTAGACCAACAAAGACAGCGATATTATATACTTCCCCCTTCTCATTCAAAAATTTATCTTTAGGGGTACCTGTATGAGAGAAGTTAATTGTGATCTTAGGGCCATTTGCAAACCATATTCCATAACCTTATTAGCAGACAGTATAATTCTGCACTTCACCACATTAGCACACAACAAGAGAAACAGTAGTGCTCATGTGCTGCTACTTCGGCCTTTTCTTTTGGAAAACTGACTTGTTGCCTTATGTATCAAAATAAAAAGATGAAATTATCTTCTGTTAATATATTTACAGTTTCATATAGCTGTATATAAAAAGTAATTTTTAGACCAATTAATCCTACTATGTTTTTCAAGCCTCTATGGATCCAAACCAAAAAGGAATCCTCCTTTATAGAATCCAATCTTGATATAACTGTTCCTTTCAACCTAAATGTTTTGCAGACATTTTAAAATTATAATCCAAGGAATCAGCTGTTATTCAAGGTTTCTTCTAGAGATGTTTGTAATCACATTCATCATCTTAACATGCTGACAAGTTATTTAAAACATAAGTGCTTAGGATAATCTCTTTACTCACACATATTGGTTCTGATCTAGAAAAAAATAAGAATCATAAAAAAAAATCTGTAATCTTCAACTGTGATGGATTACAGATTTTAATAAATGCGTGTCAGTTCCTCTCTCAGACAAAGACCATATTCTAATTAATTTTTTTTCTTGTAATCCAAGCTACAGACTCAAGAGACATACAGCCTGCCTTTTCAAACTGGGTCAAGTGTGGAGAAGATGTTATGTATCTCCTGCAAGAAGTAAGATATTGATAAACAACATCAGTTTGAAATGCTGGGGTTTTTTCTACAAAGCTTTAAGTCATGTGTGGCAAGGAAAACTTGATTAGTGAGCTTTCTCCTAAGAAACCATATGGGGGTAGAGATTAAAAAAAAGAAAAAAAAGATAAGTAATTTACCAATACAAGCAACTTTTCAGTGATTGTAATATTGATATTTAATACCTGTGGAAAAGCTTTACACAAATCAGCAATAAGTGATGAACAGGAGTCATAAAAACTCATCACTATCAGTACAACAAATTAGCTACGGACCTTAGTATGACCTTCAAAGATCAGTTGACAAAACTTTTTATCACAGTGCTTTGCCTGGCATAGTTCTTTGCTATGGCCTAGAATAATGTGTAATTTCAGATGGGTTGAAATTTTCTGTGGGAAATGCTCACTTCAAGATGAGTACAGAAAATTTAAACTCATTTCTCTCTCTAATCATTCTGAAGCATAAGCAAAGCAAGGCTGGGGAGATGAGGAGCAATAATGTCTTACTGGGGTTAAAAACAGAAACAAAGATCCAACTGCTATCCTAGGTCTGAGGTGCCCTAGATTAAAGTCTTAGTTCCCTGCAGTAAGGCTCAGGTCTGACCATCCACTTCTCACAGGTTTATGCTCTGGTGGATTAGGGTCTTTCAAAGGGACAAGAGAGAAGAAGAGTCTCTCTCAGGACATTTGACCACATTACAACTACTCCCCTCCACTTCCGAATTGCATTCTTTCCTTCCAGAGCCAAAACAAGTGGGGGCGGGGGGAGGGTGGAAAAAACACCCTTCTGGCTTATGGAATTCGTTTCCTTGTTTCAGGAAATTCACAACCCGTACACTCTAATTTAGTCAGAGTGCATGTGAGATGGCCTTGATTCGCCTTGATAAATTCTGCTGGACACTCAAAGCTAAATTTCTTTTTTTCTCCATCTCCTCTTCTTAGTTTTCCAGCCTAATCACAACCACTATAGCCCAGTTTTTTCGCCTTTAAACAGCTCTTGTGCTGCAAGCCTGCTTATGCCTTTTGTCTGGCAGTGCCACTTTTGTACTCCAGTCCCCCAAAGGGATATAATTCTCAACTGTAGGAATATCTGGGGCTTGAGAGAGTGTGAGACAGAGGTAAAGGAAGGCAGTCTGAGTGTAACGGGGCTCAAGCACCCCCATCTCCAAAAGAAACTGGGATCTTACGTGTCATGAAGAGCTGGCACCAGCTTTTTTTTTCAAAATGAAAAAATAAGAGACATAAAATGACAAACAATCTGTTTCTTGGAGCCTGATGTGAACAAAGAGCTTAAAAGCCTTTTGGCCCAGTGTTACATTCAGGTCATGAAGCCTCAAGCTTTACTAAGTGTTGCACTTTTAATTTCAGGCTCCAAAAGATTTTGCCTACACAAACCCTCATAAAGCCATCGGTACCCTGAGTTTATGTCCAGAGAATAACTACACATTTTTCTCTAAGAGACTTCTTTTAATTTGGTGAGAATATAAGCATTTTGGCAAAAAGGGTTTTACAGAGGTAACATGGAACTTCACAAAAGCATTACAACAGATTACTGACACTAGCAAATATTGCTATAGAGAACCTTTGTTACACTTAGCAGACACAAACTCCATGCCACTTAAAGTGAGGAACCCATAACTTACAGAAAATAAGTGTTTAAGCTACTCACAAGTAGATTAAAAGAGTAGAAGAAGATAGATAAGGAGATGAAAGAATAAAGAGAGAAAAAGTGGGGAGAAAGAACATTGTTAGCACTCAGAAGGTCACACGCTGGCGGCTTCGAGGAGAACAGGCAGGTCCCAATGGAGACCTCGTGCTGCCTCCTGATCTGCTCTGGTCACTGCAGGCGCTCCCCCCCGGTGGGACCTCTGGCCCACTGGCCACCCCCTGTCCCCTCAGCCAGGGTGAGGGTGCCACAGCCACTCAGGGGCTCTGGGGGCAGTGTGGGTGGTCACCAGGCAGGCCCTCCTGGGCTGACAGCCCAGCCACGCGGCTCCCGTGCCAAGGCCAGCCCTTCCCTTACACACACACTCAGAGATGCACCCCACAGGGTGGTTCTCACCCAATAACCACTGGTCTGGTGTGTAACACCCGGGCAGTGATAGCAGAAGCCACACACTGAGCTGAGCAAGGCCCTCAAGCTGAGACAGGCTGTGAGACACCAAGCTTTCATGTCTTCCCAGGGCACAGGGAGATTTCACACATCTACTGTTCCGTAGATTTCCCCTTCATTCAGCAGTTGTCCTTGTGGCCAAGAACAAAACATGTGCGAAATAAAATTAATCTCCTAAAATTATAGCTGAAAATTATGTCTAGATACAGATACCCATGTATGTATGTATATAAACATATGGATGGGGATGTTTAAACAACCCTTGAAGAATCTTCTCCTGTGAGTCTAGGAAGAAGTCAAGGTATTCCACGCACATAGAAAAGTCCATATGTAGACACACTTTCAATATAACCACCTATGTAAATCAAATCGCATTCATGTACATCTCATCAAATTGTAAAGATGACATAACAACAAAGTAGAGGATTTCAGATTTATTTTTCAAGCAATTGTGTGTATTAGATACAATTATCTTTCCAATAATATGCAAAGAGAACTGAGTACTATAATAGTCATACAAAAAGATGAAAAATAAATTCCTTTAAGTCTAAATATAGAAAACAAAATGCAGGATTGCACTGGGAAACAGAAATATATTCCGATACAAAAGGTTTCAAAAATAGTAGCTGTATTTCTAGAAGGAAACACTGTAGTGTTCATTCTTTAGTGCTCAAAAAATATTTGATACTTTTAAAAAATTCCAATTTTTTTCACACACTGCATTTCCAAAGCAGAAAGGCAAGTATGGTGCATACATATATAGAGTCACAACCCCCTGGTTATGTATTTGTGGGCTAAGGGAGGGAACAGAGTATTCTAAAGTAAAATTCTGGTCTTACCAAGAACCGGACTGGAAGGGACCAGAGGATACAAATATAACTTTAACCCTTAGTTGTAGGCCTTTAATCTGTCTGGAGAAGGAGGAGGCAGCAGAGAGCAGGACATTCATTGCATTCATCCCAGCTGCCTATACCAGCCCTGCAACAGACTAACAGCCTGTAAGGTCAGTGAGAAGTGAATCAACTTTGTGGAGCGAAGATTTTGTCTGACATATACATGGCATTGTAACAAAATCCAAATTTGACATTACAAAAGCATTCAATGGTTAAATATAAAAAGTCCTTCTCTCTGACAATAATACTCTGCCCTTCATTCTTCCTTCTCCCTTTGGCTCCTTTCACCTAACTCTGTTGCAGTTGCTACCTCATTGCATCTACACAAAGAAAATCCAAATCCTGAGCAGCAAAACTTGGAGATCAAAACTTGAATTATTGTTATGGCTGCTTTTCCTACTGTGCAAAACAACACCTGGAATTCCATTCCCTCAGAACTGTGATTACAGCACTATGGTTCTCAGGAGGTAAAAGGCTGTGCGTTTATCAGCAAAGTGCACTTGTGAGCAAAGTTGAAAGCAGACGACTTCCAGCATCAGTATTCAGCTTTAGAAAAGGGAAGCTCTAGGCAGCTGCACAGGTACCCATGCAAATACTATCTGCCCACAGCATTAGACCTCAGCGATGAAGTCTAGGCCATGCCTGGATTGCAATGTGCTGTACAAATCCCTAAGCAAAAGCAAGAGAAGCAGCCCTGAACAGGAAGGCAGCAACTGCTTCTTTGTAACAGAGAAGCTGCACTTGGGCTAAAGTTCAGTTCTGGACCAACGTGACTGAACGGCAGCTAGCTGGGGCTGGTACATCTGTGCAGCACAGCACTCAGCCCCGAGTGAGCTGGCACACTGGCAAACTCCCATCAGTCTAGAGTGGCACTCTACTGGGCTGTATGCACAGGCTCCCAAATTACACTTGAAAAGCCTGAGAGCAGGACAGAAGCTAACTAAAAAAGTGGAAACTTATACCTCTAAACCATTTCAAAGCTGCGTATACTACACAATCTATTCCCTTTGTAACAGTACTTAACCTGGACAAGGCACACGGTGTAAGGGGAAAGAGTAAACCTGTCCTTTGGAGCAGCTTCTAAGCACGTTAAATGCAGAAATACAAGAGTAACTGTAGAAAGCCTTTCCTAGCTGCAGAGCTAAATATTAACGTGCCCTCTCCACAGCTCAAGGCAACATGAAACAGCACATATTTCAACATATTGCAACCAGCTTCCACTCTGTAACAAGAAAGGGTATGGGGGGAAGCTTGCTTTAAACTTCCTCCCTCTTCCAATTAATTTAAATTTACACTCATTATAAGGGGCTTAAAAATATTAAGATCTAAGTTTGAAATATTTAAGAAAACATTTTCAAGATTTAACAGGATCTTATTTGCTAGTAGTGCAGAAATTTTTAAACTATTTCTTGCATATTGTTATTGTGAAAACATTCACAAATACTGTTAAAGGGAAAGGAACAATCAGACTTAAAATTTTAAGTATCACGTATCACTTACATATCCATTATTCTCAAACATTTTTACCATGAACAATTAAACCTCATCAGTGGAATTCATTAACTAGACTTTTCCACCACAAGAGAATCCACAAACAGATTTTTCTTTCAGCTTAAATTTGTCTTAATAATAAGTGTATACACTTAGAAGATAAACTCTAATAACAAAACAAAACAAAAAACAACAACAAAAAACAAACAAAAAACCCCAAACAAACAAACAAAAAAACCAAAAAACAAAACAAAACAAAAAAAAAAAAACAAACCTCCAAGATATTTTAGAAAAGATCTAAGGAACTGATGCTGAAACACGGAAACACGTACATGAAAGTTTCACAATTTTAAGAGGAAAATACCACAAATACCAAAATTCATGAGTACCTACAGTTTCTACATCAAAGCCAGGTGACTGGTTTTACTAAGGCAACATCTGTGTATGAAATGGCAGGTGCTGCCTTTAGCTGGTCCAAATTGAGATTCTTAAAGGGAGGGGTCAGGGTGGAACCACAAAAAGCCAAACCCCAATTAAACCTACTGCTTCCAATTACTGTTTGATAACGCTGCGAGTACTGTACACAATGCCTTCTGACCGAACACGTTCAAGTATTGGTCCATAAATGCTCTTTGTCAAGGGTGTGACCATGCCTTTGGCAACTATTTCACCTGAATAAAGGTAGAAAAGAAAACAGCGTTAGAGCTCCACTAAGTGTGCTCACCAAGGCTTCTGAGGGCAAGGTCAGAGCTGCTGTGCTGGACTCAGCCGGCTCCAGTGACAGGGCACAGCTGAGCCCCTCAGCCATGGACAGGGGGGATCAGGGAAAATTTATTGAAGGGCAAAACACTGAACAGCAGTGAGGAAAAACCTGTGAGAAACAGCCCTGCAACACCTATGTCAGAGAAGGATGGGGAGGAGGCGCTGCAGGCGCTGGAGCAGAGATTTCCCTGCGGCCCATGGTGAGGACCTGCTGGGGCAGAGGAAAAGCATGAGGAAGGAGTAGCAGAGAGAAGCAGTTATGGACTGACCACAGGCCCCCATTCCACAGCCCCCTGCACTGCTCAGGAGAGAAGTGAATGGAGAAGGAAATTTGAGCCCAGAAAAAGGGAGCCAGGAAGCCAGGAGAAAGCTGTTGTTTAAATTTGTCCGTTATTGGTTTTTTGGGGGGTTTTTTGGGACATTATCCAAACATGTTTTAATTGGAATTAAATTAATTTTTCTTCCAAGTTGAGCCTGTTTTGCCCATGACAGTAACTGGTAAGTCATCTCTATCTTCATCTGAACTTATGGGCTTTTTCATCTTGTCTTCTCCCTCTGTCTTGCTGAGGAGGAGGGAGAGAGCAGATGGGTCTGGCAGCCAGCCAAGGGCAACCCAGCACAAATGCAAAGATCAGTATGTAATTATATAAATTTTCATTGTTTTCTTTTTGCACATATTTAAACATGCAGATTTATCAATACTGGCATTATGTTCTTACACAGCATCAGTACTCTACCAAAAAATAAGCAAAAACAGTTTGAAACATAATGGAGTACAAAGTTTGAACTTAGTTCATAGAGCTGTGAAACTGCAGTTTAAAAGTTTTAAGTTGCTGGGATTTTTTAAAATAAGAACAACGACAAAAAACCAAAAATAGTTTTGCTCATTTCAGTTAGCCAGGAGAAGAACAAAGTTCTAAAGATTAAGAGCAAGCACAGGGAAATCATGCTATTTCTTTCAACAGAGTGATGACCGGGAAGTTGCTTGTTTATATATACACAATATGATCAGGTAGGCCCCAAATTTTGTCAATCAAGAAAGTAGCTAGTTTATTCAGCACAGGTGCATGTTAACCTGTTCCACTGTAGCATAATCAATTACAAATTATCATACTAGAGATTTCCTCTGTACAAGTTTAAGATTAAATTATTTAATATATTTGTGGATTAAGTAGTAAATTAAGAGTTGTCAGTGAACATCCAAATATGCAGATTAGAAGTTCCTGTAAAGAAGTGTCTGATAAATTTAAAAAACCAAACATATAAACACTTTAGAAATGCTATATATCTGTTTCCTACAGCAGGAAGATACTAAGGGTTGAAATACTGTTACTGAAGTCGCAATAGCCACTTACCATCTAGAACCATTTTAGCAGCAATAGCCGTGGGGTATCCTACTGTTTTAGCCATTGCAGAATATCCTTTGTTATCGCCATAGACAACCAGATCAATAAATTTGTCTTCCAAATGACCAGAAGGATGCCTGAGACCTATTTCATTTCTCATAACAATCATATCTCTCTCTCCAGTGCCTAAGAGAAAAGCACACAAACTATTCATTATTTGTATTTTAGTCACATAAAGATGAAGTTTTTGAGGAGCCAGGCACTACATATACACAGCATGTATATCACGGAAGTGACTGAAGGAAAGGACTATCAAGGAGGACAGAATACTAAGATGAAACTAAAAACATACAAGGAAAGAAAAGGATAAATTGGGGAAGTAGAGAACATCACAATACGTTAAAAAAACCTCACATGAAGGTTTATTAATGAAGACGAGCCAACTAATCCAATTATGGCTGATAAAAGATACAGACTTGTTCTACTCAAATCCATGAAAAAGAAGAATTTCTCACATACCAAAGGGCAGCTTCATCTCCATGTGCTTTGCAAGAGCCCCCACAATGGAATCTGCTGCTGGAACTGGTTCATCTCCCAATAAACCCAGCCTGGCAGAAAAAATGAGAAATGCACATATCATTGCCTATCATCAGTTTCATCTCAGTTTTATAATTTCCAACTTGTTGGGCACACCAATTTAACAGTCTCAACATGGGCCAAAATGGCTAGAATTGCAAACACTTTTTTTAAAACCTTTAAAAACCACAGGCACCATTTTTACCATTCCACTGCCTCCAGCTGACTTTTGTCCTTTTCCAGTTTGCTAAATACAGCTTCTTTAAGGACGTGGTGCTCAGCAGGCAACTTAATTCCAACCAGTTTGCACATGAGTTCTTTCTGCATTAAAAGAAAAGAGGTTCATGAAGGCCTGACATCTGTTGCCACACCTTTTCAGTCAAGGTTTTCAGAACCCACTGCTCCATTAAGCTCAGTTGAAACTCAAGACTTCTGACAAGACAGGTATGTGTCCAGGAAAAGTGAGAAAGTGTGAGAATTTTAATCCCAGCAGGTGAGAATATGGCATATCTTTTCCTAAAACACTTTTCACCCCTCAGCTGCTTCCCCCCGTTTTTCAGTCTTATCCCTTCCTCTGGCAGTACAGAAAGAACACAGAAAGCTGCATAAACAAGGAACACTGGGAGGATGTTAGAAAAGCCACCTGGAGACTGACAGTCAGGAACTTAAGGATATGATATCTTTCAGTTGGTCTAGAAAGGGAAAACGTCACTCTCAAAAGGAAATAAACAGATTGATGAGATGAGCAAAGCTCTGACAATCCTGGGAGTATTACCAAAGAGCTTTCTTAAGATTTTTGTGCATATCTCAAGGTCATTTTATGCTACTTAGATGCTAATTGCTTGCTTCATTCACAGCAAGAGAGATGATAAAGAGAACTATGAGCAAGACATGAAGAAAGGAAGAACTTCAGAGTCTCTTTAGAAGCCTGCGATAGCCCATCCCTTCCGCTTCCCAGGCAGAGAAAATAAAAGGAAAGTACCAAGATGTAAAAAATTGCTGAGACAATGTTTGCACTGAGAGTAATGAGTTTAGAGTTATTTTCACAGATTAAATAACACTGTATACTTATTCATTGAGGCTAGAAGGACTGGAGATTCCAGACATCTTTGCAAAGAAAACTTGAAAATATCAACCCTAAAACTGAAAGTGGACAAAAATCATCCCAGAAAAGGAAAAAAAGAAAAAAAGAATTCCTTCAAATGCCACACAAAAACTCCTGGCATGTACATTAGTCAGAGACAAGCAAGACTTTGACCTCTCCACCTTCTGCTTTTTTGGTTCCAAGAACACTCGAGACATTCTGAACTGGAAATAATGACATCATCAGAAAAACACTGTGTTGTCCTCAGACCAATACACAGCACAAGCCTGGCGTCTTTTTCCAGATTAATGCTTAAAAAAAACACAGAGATGAAGACAGGTCTGAAATTTGTTCACCTGAGTAATAAACAGTTATTCTCTTAGGGGTTTGTGAAAGGGAAGAAAATTTTTCTCAGAAGACAGACAAACAGACCTGAAAAGTAATAAACTCTCTGCACCCCATACTGAAATATGAAGCTCCCTTCTTTCTCCACAGAAACAACCAAAATATTCATTGACAGATGTTAACACCAGAACATCAGTCATGCCTTGGCTGAGATAATGATGAAGTGAGGCACCAAAAATCAAGACAGTAAAAGCAGCATAACAGAAGATTAAAAAAAAAAAAAAAAAAAAGAATGCTTGTACAGAGTTTAAACAGAATAAAAAAAAAATCATGTACTCCTTTAGGCATGATCTCTTACTTTTACACTGAAGACCATGAGCAAGTACCAATATGGACACTGCACTGAGGACTAGACTCTGAGTAACAGAAAATTTCAGACAATTCATAAAAATATGGCCATGGTTTTGTCTAGCTGAGTCCTGAAAGCTTCCAATGTCTCTCAGGGAACCTGTTCCAGCACTGTATTACATTCCTCCTGAAGAAAGTCTTCTAATTTCCAGGAATAAAAATCAGAGAAGATCAGGATGCAATACAAGATTCCCAATGCTAAGTACTCCCAAGCTGAGCAGTAACAAAACTATCAATAAACCAGAGGAGAGGAGGAACAATAATCAGAGTAACTCACCCAGGTTAGAGGTGGTGTGGTTGAGCTTAGCAAAGGGTAAGGATCTGGGTTAATTAATCCTAGTTTTACAAAGCCTCCCATAGTTTTGGAGTATCCCTGAAATAAAAGAATAGCATCATTAAATATAATACACACTTGAAAATTAGGTATTTCTGCTCAGTTTGAATGTAGTGATAAGACATAACCATGGCAGTATTACCCATTATCCTCTTGGGAAGTCAGCCACAATAACTTGATGCCAGTGGGGTTACTGCCACAGAGCAGTGCCTTCCCCAGCAATCCTCCTACTTTTCAAAACCCTCTTAATGACTTATTCTTCCATCAATACTTCCACGGCAAGTACCATTGGTTCCTGAGATCAAGGGGCTCAGCTGGCCAGAGCTAGATCAAACTCCAGCATGACATTACATACAGGGTTTTATCAGCCAGCAGGCCCATAAATAAGTTACCAAATACAGAGAACCCAACACTGAACTCTGCTCACCCCAGTTTTACACCACTGTGATTTTTTGTATCACAGATCAGATACACAGATTTCTTATCTTTGAAAATCAGTGCATTTGTCTCTCTCCTTCAGGAATATCAGAGAGACTACCACAACAGCAGTGGAATGGTATTTAAAAGGAACTGCAAAGATCTGCAATAGTCTGCACAATAAAAGAAGTCTTAACTGATTTCTGCTTATTTTTGTTTGTATCCCCTTAACACTCCCACACCACTGCTGCATACCTGAAAACACTTACATGCAACTGACTAGAAACTCTAAAAAAGCAGAACGGTAGAAATAGAGCACTCTGAAAGAGGGCTAATTATAATTAGGAACCACTTCCACCAGCACTACGTTATCAGCTCAGATGGCCTTGCAGTGACATCCTTCTGTGTGACACCTGTTTTTAAATTTACTCAATTAGTTATCTAAACTTGATCTTTAAAAGGTACTTTGAGGAGATGATTGCTGCCACACTGAATAGATTGCTTTCTGCTCTGCAGAACAGCAGCACTTGCAAAAAGCCAGTAGTACCTTCTGCCCTGCTGAGTGCTACGTGCTGGCATACAGGCACCACACAGGTAGAGGTATGGCAAGCTCTTCCACACAAACCTACCAACACCACCCCAGCCAAAGTGCTGGACCTGCTTTGGGGGGTTAAGAAACTATGGCACTAGCCATAGAAACAGCATTTTTGCAGCACATTGACTACCACTCATCGTGTCACCCTGACATTTTTGTAGTTCCTCGTGCTAACACTTTTACAAAAGAAGAAAGTTTTACCAGGCACCAAATGGAAGAGTAGATACTGTCATATTAAGACATCATGATGAGACAGATGCCTTCCACATATTTTTTGCTTCTGAACAAGAGATCATATCTAGACTGACAAAAAGACAGCTATTGCAATTTGTAACCCTTATTCCCCCACACTGGCCTTCCATCTTCTTTTGCTAAGCAAATCTCTCTCCGTCCCAGAAATAAAGAAAAAATCCCATTGTATTGAAATGGAGGGATTATGACAGAAAGGACATACACATTCCTCAGGCCACAGACAACTAACAGTAACTTCAATATCAACCTTAACTCAATAGACATATTAAAACATCCATACAGGCTTTTTCCAACTTGCATTATGAAAGAATAAACCTAAAACCATATTGAATCATAATATATATTGACTGGCAAAATAATTTAAAAAAAGGAAATCTGAAAGAAAAAAGATTATGTTTTTCTGCTTTGTGCACCTAACAAACAAAAGAAAAAGAGTCGGTCAAAAGAAAAACACATTTATCTCTTAACATTTTACTTAGCTGGCAGAAATTATAGAGCTTCTGAAATTCAAGACTTCCAGTTACTTAATGAAGAACTTTCTCAGCTTCATGGAAAACCACAATTTTCTGTAATATTTTCACGTTAGGTTTTTCATGGGAATATAAGCAACAATTTGTAAGCTCAAATTTTTATCAAAGATAATAGATCAGTTCTTAAAAACACATAAAACATCATATAAACCCATCAGAATTATTTAGTTTTTCAAAAATCTTCTGTTGATCTGACACCAAATACAGAGCCAGAAGAAAAAAAGAAATGCAGATACAGACTACGCAAGCCCACTGACCAGCTGTCTAAAACTAGTAATATCTTTTCTTCTGGTTTGCAACGAACACCTGTTAAACACAGCAAGCAAAGCTACATTGAAAAAATGAACTAAGTGCTTTCAGTTATCTCACAGCTGGGATAGTGGAGAGGTCATAAATAGCAAGTGCAGAGCTATAAAAGGCTGAGTTTTAAATACAGTTACATTTAAACATTCATCTCTTGATGAAAACAAGAATTGTTAATAATAACACCAACAACTTACTTTGTATCTTAAGGTGCCTCTCAATAACGTACGAGCTGTCTGAATACCATATGGCTCAGCATATTTTGTACTGTCTCTGTTAGGAAAACCTTCAAGATTTAATCCTGGGAAAAAATCCATTGGAGTAACAGAATCCAGTAACGCTCCTCCAGCTGGAATATTGATAATCTAAAGTTTGTGAAAGAGTAAATAAGCAAATATGATTTTGGTGTATTCTTATTCAATTTATTTCAGAACACAAAAGATAAAGTATGCTCAAAAACATGGTTAGTGTTTCAGGTGCAAACAAAGGCCCAAGCTAAATTGCCAAGGGAGATTCTGCCCCACAGGCTCCCTGCTTTTTGGTCCAATCATTTATTATCTTGGAATTTTTATGGGGGAGGAGAAGGCAAATATAAACAGAATGGTGGGGTTTTGATTCTTCTCTTCTGAAAGATTACAATAAATCAGGTGATATCATACTGATATAAAATTCCTGCCCATGTGTATCTTTACTTGAGGCTACAAAGCACGCAGAGAACACACCACTGAAAGGAAACAAAAAAGACATTGACTAGTTCTATTATCACTCCCAGCCACAGCCTTGAACTCTGGTTCCTTCAAGCAGCTAATGCCCACATCTGCTACATAGCATCAATAAAAACTCATTTTCTGACTTCTGAGCAAAGGGGCAAGGTTTACTTCTAGAAGCAATACTAAAGCCATGAAGCCTGCAGCGATGCCAAAAGATCTTGTTGTGTTTGCTAGGCAAGATAGGTGTGTGAAAGAATCCTATACAATGGTCAAAGACAGATAAGTATTTAGTGGCAAGGAGACAAAATTGCAGAATTTACTGACAAGCTTGCCTAGCACTCTCATAATGAATCACTCATATGCATAATCTAATTTTTCCTAGCAATGGGTGAACTACATCAGAATTAAATCAGAAACACTTTCACATTTTCCAAGAAACCCTTTCATCTCAAACTTGTAGTATGTGTTGTTGATTTTTAAATAATGATCCAATGTACAGTCCCTGAATCTCCCCTTTCTTACTCCAACAAGAACAGTAGAGCACCAAAATGTCGCAATATATAAAGTTTTGCAGACAAGAATTTAAGCAATTAGCTAAATTTTACAGTGGTTATACAAGGCAGCCTCCTTAGCAATTGCAGTAACTACTCTGAGAAAGTGACAGTGAAAACAGTACTAGAAAGCAGAAATGTGATAATGGCTTGCAATAGCTTTGCACAAATCAGTTACAATCCTTCCATAAAACAGGTGCAGTGACATTTGAGAGGTTTCACAAACAGCAAAACAGAGCATATATAAAACACATCAAAAATGATTTCATAAAACCCACTCAGTATTACAGATTGCACCAAAAGAAAAAGAAATCAAGAGAACTGCTATACACTGTGCAGGTACAAAATAAAGCTATTTGGTTTATGATCATGACTAGATAGAAAAGCAAGTAAAAGGATGCACTCTCACATTTGTTTCACAGGGCCAGAGGCAGGGAAATTAAGTGGCAAAAGCAACAACCAACGGGGATGGAAGTTGAACCCAGAAAACGAACTCCAATCCAGTGCTTTAGTCATTAGAACACATTCCTTCCTTGCAATCAGTTTCCACATAGTATGTAAGAACTAAGGCAGTAGTGGCCAGTCAGCATCATGCTCCAAACACAGGACCAAGTGATGTATGCAACTGCCACCAGCTTGAAAAGTAAACACAGCACCTTACAAATACCAATTCCCTCCTTAGCCCAATACCACCTTCTTTGTCTGGCTTTAAATAAAAATATTCATGTTACTTCACCTCTCCATCTTTTAAGTACGTAGCAGACTGAACTGTATTCAGTAACACCCCTTGTGGACTCCAGCTGAACTTGTATCTCAGAGGATTGTCAGAGTGCTCCGGAGCTGGCAGGCCACCGCAGAAAGATGTGTAGGATATAACCTGTCAGATTTATCCACAGGAAAGAAACAGTGAAGGGAAGACAGACCAGGATGCAAATGATACAGAACTACCCTGCAGAATCTCCATTAGTTCTTAAAATTTCTTTTGACATTATCCCCCAAAAGGGCCAAATCAGAAGAATCTACAGCAGGGAGCAACAGTGCCAAGCTGTCCCACTGCAGGCACTGTCCATAAAGGAGAGGAAACCACAACATACAGTGGGGCAAGGCCACCTTAGTTGATGGCCTGACCAACTGACACAGTAGTTACCAAATTCCAAGCATCAGAAAAAGTAAAATGTCCAGAAGACTGTTACACATTATATGGCATAAAAGAACAACTTTACTAATAGAATCTTGGCAGAACTATGCACTACCTGTTAATCTTACCGTAGCACCAACTTCTTTTGCCTTGTCAATACATTCCATTGCCAACATATGGTCAAGACCAGGATCCAAACCCATTTCACTGACAACCATAATACCAGCAGCTTCTACACTAAAAATAACAGAAATATAGAGCCATCATTATTACTGGCCTTTTATTCTGTAAATCTGTCCAACAAAGGCCCAGTGAACCTTCAAACCTTCCACACAATAAATTCTGGGCTCTATTTGCAGTTTGTGGGGAAGAGAANCAGAAGCAGATGTTAAAACCTGAACAGTGATAACTGTCTAAGAGCCTTCAAACTTTTGCTTCTCTTACTTCACTTCAACGCCTAGGGGCTGGTAGAAAAAGAAATTCCTAACAGCTACTCCATATCCCACATTCCCCTGGACAGTGCTATAATGCAGGAAGGTAGTAGTGCTGAGGGCAGCACAGCGATAGTCATAATTGCCCTGAAGAGCTCCTGCAGGGGAGAGAGATTGAAAAACCTACTTACCCAAATTACACGTATTTGGGTTTTTTATAATAGTTCGTACACTTCCAGAGGAGCAAACTTATCACCACAAACTGAGGATTTATTTTAATTTCAAAATCACTTTGTGTTTTGAAAAACGAGAATGTTTCATTTTGGTTTGTTTTTTTCCTGAGAGCACTCCATGACCTCAGCAAGAAGGGGAGGAGAGGCCCCCAAATCTTTCTCACTATCTGCAACACTGGTTCTCTACCTGTCTAGCATTTGCTGTTTCATCTTTTGTAAAGACACAGCATGTACAATTCTCATCTCACTTGAAGGTACTTCAGATTTTCCACTACCATGACTGTGAGGAGCACCTAGATGAAGCTCCATGTCCAAAACAACTTCCAGGCACACAATAAGTAGGACAACAGAGAGGAGTTAGAGCTGTCACCAATTTGAGAATAATACAATGTGTCTACCCGAAAGGAGGGCATGAAGAAGGAGATTACTGCAGATAAAATAAGCCAAAAATGAGTTTTTATTAGGGGAAGGTGAAGGATGACAAACAAACTTGCTGGTGGAACAGGACAGCCCAGCTGCTCGACTTGAATATCAGCCCAGCTCAAACATTCCAACAGGTCTGAGGGGAGGGAAAATTCATTAACATGAAATTAGATGATGTATGCAGGAAAGTACATTTCAGTGTTTAGAGCACTAGTACAACCAGGCTGGGGTACACACTTACTGCTCTACTCTGCCACAAGCACCTTTGAGGAAAGGTACTTAGTCCTCCAGCACAGAAAGGAATGGAGAAAGAATGCAGAAAACAGTAATTCACACTAAGTATTGCAAGTGTAAGTGACCTCAAAATATTCAGATAATGCACTAAAGAAGAAAGCAACACCAGGGAGATGCCACTGTCACACCTACCTCTCCTGGAGTTCTTTCATAGCTGGTGTTAAGTAGCTGGCTGTTACCAAGTTCACTTTGTTGTCAATACATTTCTTAGCAACGAAAGGGTGTGCTGCATAAGGGAGCAAACTACAAATGAAGGAGAATTATGCAACATCAATATTCAACCAGTCACTTATGCTATCACTGGAAAGACAATCACAAATGTTTTTTGTATGCCTACAAAAGAGCTCAAGTAATAGCTCATAAAACCAGTCACACCCTCAGCAGTTTCATACCCATACAAGTGAAGAGCTACCCTATCAGGACAGCATTGTTGCACGCACTCAGAACAGGGCACCGAACAATAGGGAAGTCATTCTTGAAACAGCATCTTTTGTCACACTTCTCTGTAAAACACAAACTACTGACCTCTTTCCAAAGCCACCTTCTAAACAGGCATGGCTGCAAAACCATCCTTGAGAAAGCCTGTATTACAATGTTCTTGCTTGAGCACTGTGTGAAAAGCAAGCTCTACATGGAATGGAAACAACACTCATGACACCCGTGGCAAAAGAAACAAAATGGCAAGGACTATGAAGTAATTTCCTTCCCTGTATTGATACCTGGAATGAATTATTTCTTAACGAGATGTTCAGGAGAAATGACCAAGATGTCAGAATTTTGCCTCCTCTTGTGAACATGCAAATTTGATCCCAGGCCTTCCTTAAGAAAGGAGGCCACATAACTAGTGAACACTTCCAAAGAGACGCTGTAGCCAAACCCCCTTTTAAAGTCTGGATGCCATGCTACATCAGAAGGCAATGGCCAGTTACAGCTATTTACATATACAAATATGACACCAGTTCTTAGCCATTAAAAAGAAAGTTACTGTATCGATTTAGGTCAGTCGACTAGGAGAAAGAAGCAGCATGAATTAGTTTTGAGCTATCATGCTTTACACAGAATTCTGACCTGATCACAAGGTCGTGTTTCTTCACCAGAGAGGACAGCTTTTCCTCGTGCTTAAGGACATCCATATGAACTGAAGTAACATTGCTATATTTTTTTGTCAGTTGTTCAAGTTGCTCCTTCATGACAGATACTGTTTTGAAAGTAAAATGTATAAACCATTACCTAAAGATGAAGCTAAGGCCAAAGCATACCCATGTATAATTGTGCTATACTTCCCAAAGAGAAACAGTTGCATGGATGTTTTTATTTGCTAACAGTTGAAAGAGAAATTAGGCATAAGATACCTTACTCCCCATAGTCAATTTTATTATCAGTTGCCAGTGCCAAACCAGTCATAACTCAAGATTAAGAATCTACAAAGAATACTTGCTCTCAGAAGTAAAGAACCACTCACTGCTAAATTGTATGATGTAGACTTCCAATCTATTAGCAGCTTTGTGGGAATACTTAACAAAAGTTTTAAGTGGAGCTCTCCCCATCAGCAGACTAAATCAACACAAATTATTCACACAAAACTAGAAGTTATCTCCCTTCTTTTCTACTTTAATGAAATATTCTGTTGCACTGACTCCTGAGGGAAGATTGCAGCAGAAAAATTGCATGCACAACAAGTTTCAAAAGTACACTGTGTTTGGATTACCATCATCCTGCTGAAAAACAACCATTTACAATTAGCTTGACAATTTATCCTGATGTCTAAAGTATTTTAGGTTACTACATAAGATATATTTTTGCCTGGTTCTATAATGGCTCTTTCTCTAACATGGCCAAATAAATGCAGTGGTGAACTATGTGTTCAACTAGTTTTTTATGGTAGTAGCTATTTCTGCAAAAGCTCCAACCACTTCACTGAAAAGCAAGAAGCTGACTAGAAGTTCAGAAGGGGAAAAAGCCCAGAGAGGAACATTTACTTTTTTTTTTTCAGGCTCTGCTTTGTTTAAGTGAGACAGGAAAACATTAACTAGTTTCAAGGTCTAGATGAACATGCAAGTTGAACACAGCTAACTAACAGATTACTAACTAACAGGAAACAAACACATACTCGGAAAAACTTACTCCATCCCTCATTCCACATAGCCATACGTTTATAGATGTCTGGTTTCAAAAGAAAACTTTCAAAAACTCTGTTTCAATACACTTTAATAGTATTCCTATTTACAGCAAAGAACAGAGTAATAGCTTAAAACAAAACCAATTCACATCATTCACCTTTTTTTTTAATGTAACAAAGACAGAAACATTATGCTTTATCTTACATCAAATATGACTAAAAAGCCCAGATGCAATCCAACCAGTTTTAATATTTACCTATGGCTTAGTCCTACCAATCATGAATATGATAATACTGTAACCAAATGGGCTAAATCCAGTCTCTGCCTACCTTCACTTCACTCATGTTATAAGGACAGCAGAACTGCAAAAAAGATCCACAATAACACACCCAGTGCCACATCTGACTAGTTTCCTGTCCCAGCTCACCACACTGCCAGCACAAAACAAAGAGAACACAGCCAGGAAAAAGGAGTGGCCAAAGAAGCGAGGAGGTGGCGCACAATCTTCTGGAGAATTAAAAGCCATCAGCATTCATCATTATAAGAAAAGCAGAACTGAAAGAGAGATCCACATAACTCAGCCAGTAATTGCCACATCTGACTGCTTTCCTGTCCCAGCGCACCACGCTGCCAACACATAACAGAGAGAACACAACCAGGAAAAAGGAGTGGCCAAATAAAGCAGCAGGTGGGGCACAGGCTTACGCAGAATTAAAAGGATTTGTGCCTCTAAGTTAGGGCCTTATTTCCTTATGACCTTTCTACAGTCAATGGGAAATACACATTGCTGGAGGGTGATTCTCTGTACCCTACTAATCAGATTGTGCTGAGAAAAAAGAGCTAGGCAAAAATCATGTAAAAATTCAAACTAAAACCAGTTTATTACATGAAGGTTACCCAGTTAAGGTTTTCAATGTTTGGATTTAAAGTGGTGTAGCCTAAGAGTAAGAAACCAAACATGGCACTGTGATGTGCATTTTATGCTTTCTACACCTATTTGCCTGCTGTTAAATATTAAACAAGTCATATCTTTGTATCTTTTTTCCTTCTGAGCTTTTTGTTTGTGTGTGCTGTAGAAACTGTATGTTTTTAAGCCACCCAGATAAGAGGCACCTGCTATGTTTGCTCAGTGCTTGGCAAAACGGATCTTCCAGTTCACCTGGTTTCCCTTCCTGCTACTGTATTGCAGGGACTAGATGCAGGCTTTGTATTGACGAGGGGATGTTCACTGCACATTGCTGTAATCCTTCCCTGTTCACCACTTCAGACAGCGCTGATACCTAGGGTGCAGATTTCCTAGAGTTCCCCTCTTCTTCCTAGCAAATCTTTTCCCAGGGGTTAAAAGTACTATGGTTATCACCACGAAGGGTAGCAAAAGCAGACAAGCATGAAAATAGAATGAAGGGGGGGAAAAAACCAAAGCAATAACAAAAATCAACAGAAATACAACTGTAAGTTTTAAGGGAAACAACCCCCCAGCGAAGTATCTTTCAGGCAATACAGCCCTTGTCTTAAATCTGGAGTCACAGAATTAGGATGAAGTCATCATTAAGGGTTCAGGAAACAGTAACTGAGGTACCCAGCCTGAAACATGCTACAGATAAAACCAAAACAGAGGAATAAACAAGCAGGCATGTGGAGCTGACAGGAAGGTCGGGGTCTGAAGTTTTACCACCATGACACTGGTTCTAAAAACAGCAAAGACTTCGCCCATACAGATGTCTATAACAGCATATTTATCTTCTTGTTGTCTGGGGCTGAAAACAGTCAAACACCAACAAAAGTGACTGACTAGCTACAAAAACAATCCCAAGCCCAAAGCAGGTTAGAAGGAAAAATACTTCTAATTTCCCTACAGGTTACACATGCGAACAGTAACCTTTTAATGTGGCTATGTCATTGTCAATCAATTATATAAACCAAAAACTCTCACAAAGCTACAAAATCCTTTTCTGCTGTGAATAACAAAGATTTTCTTTATCTGTTCTCAGAACCACATCCATTTATTATTTATGAGAAAAGTTCTGCCACATTAGCAGGTTTCAGTGAGACATAGTTTTGCAATGAAAATAAACAAAGTCTTACGTACCAACTGTAATGCCAATGTTGGAATCTCTAGTCAGATATTCAAGAACAGGGCCAGAAACATAGCCAGATCCAAGCAATAAAACCCTCTTCTCACCACCCATCTTCAGTGCCTGAGCCTGTTCCCTAGAAGGTGTTACAAGCAAAATTAAAAACCGCACAGACGGAAACTGTAAGCTGCTAAGGTTAACAGCAGTATGTTTTAGTAAGTCTACAAACCAAGAGCTCTATTCAGACCAAGAGTCAAGTTCCTAATTATCTGATCCAGGATGGTCTAGTACTGCTTCCATTCTTCTGCTGCATAACTTCTCTTTCATACAACATAAACATGATCAAATACATCAATATCTCTGTTGCTTCTCCAATTGCTAGTGGCTGTTCATCAAATTTTCCTCAGCTGCACTTTTCCCAATGACCAAATTCCTGTAACCTGATCACTTGACAACCACCAAACTGTCTGGGTCATGCCGGGCTGTCAGAAAAGGATTCCAGTCTCTGACTTGGTCCCTTTACATCACAGGTAACTGTTGAAGTACACAAAGCCATCCTGGTGAAAGTGTATTTTGTGTAAGTTATAATAGGCTCATATTAGTCCACCATCAAACATGACAGTAAAAAAAAGTCAAATAAAAGTTAATGCCCAAGTAAGAAATCATCATTGCAGACAAGGACTCATTTGAAAACTATCACAGAGTGTTTCAACAAAACCAATACTACTCTCATAAGTAAATTTAAGTAGATCTCCTGTTGACTTTCAATGTAAAATGTATTCACATCTGATTTTTCATTTCTTTTTGCCAACCAGAATAATGTAATTCAGCAGTTGTTTAAATATCCTCTCAGAAATGCATGAATTATAGTAGGAAAACACATTTTGGTTGTTTATAATTACTTTTTCTTTTAGCTTAAATGCACATTAAGTTGTAAAATTAGGATTGTAAAACTTTGTCTAACATATCATAACTACATAAGATAAAAACTATTTGGCAAATAAAAAAAATCCTTAAAGCACTATTTATTGTTGAAGAAAGGGAAGCTGTTCACTCCCCTGCTGTTTAATCTGATTAATGGAGATTGAGGTTTGGTTTTTCTGATCCCATACTCTGAAAATAAACGTCAATAAATAGGTAGGACATCAAAGATAAAGACTTATGGGAAACTTCAAAAGCATATAAGCAAGTTCCTCAGTTTCCCCTTTATCCACTAGGATTTTACACAGGCATTGTGGATTATGGCACAAAAAGAATCCTGACCTCTAGCTGACATGCTCATGTCCACTCTCCTTAAAGCTATTGATCTTAGAAGAGGACTAATAATATGTCTACTAAATAACATTTAGTTCAGATTACTTTGGGGCTCCACACAACATCCGTAAGTCATTTTTGGTTGTGTTTTTTTCAGGCCAGAAATGACCATAACAATGATGGACAGTGTTGCAGCCTGACAGAGCAATACCTAACAGCATGACACCAAGAGCACTCTTGCCCAAACTAAGTATCTGAGTACATATAGAGGAACAAGGGCTAGGGAACAATAGCACTGAAAGACTAAGAGTTAAAAGAGTGCCAAATACAACAGTATCATCTGTCTGAAGCATATTCCAGCCTATTATATCTGAATATTCATAAAGATTGACTTACTCTTCAAAATTTCAGATGTTCCATCCTCTCTTTCTCCTATTTCAGGCTTAGTTATTTTTTTAAAGCCATTCTCTTCAGTTCATTAAATCTGAATGGTCTGTACCAATGTATCAACTCTCCAATCTATCTAAATTATTACTACAGGTTACTTTAAATTTTGACCTTCATAAAAGTTTTACAGATTTGATTTTAAAACAAAAAAAAGTCAAACAACGATTTAATACATTCACACAAAGTCTCCTAAACCCATCATATCCTTTCATATTGCAAACCCCAGGACTTTCTTCCGTCTACCAATTCCAATAGAATGCCTTCCGCAGCTAAACACTCATGGGCAGGGTAACAGAAAAATACCTCTCCATCTTTTAGAGAGCAGAAGTGGTATGCAACTTGGAATGTTGACAAAAGGGAGGACTTCCTCTATGAAAGCAAACTGTAGTTTGCAATCAAACTTATCATATTTATTAAAAACTTTCAAGTGTCTAGAATGAGGTCACACTTGGATCAAACATAGCATATCTACGCTAGGACAGGCAGAAACATAAACTGCCAAAAGAGCCATCAAGTATGGGAACAGAATCTACACATCTCCAGAAAAGAACATTTCAGATTATGCTTACTTTATATATGAGTTTAAATAATTCACTTCTCTTAGTCTATGAACAAATAACAGTAATACTAGAGGTCTACATTGTTAATGTGACATGCCATTGAAGCTGTGGATGAGAAACCAGTAGCCGTTAAGAGCAAATTAAAGGTGAAAAGATGGAGATGAGTTTGGTAAATCAAACTGCTCCTGCATTCTAATGGCACCCAAGACAGTTCAGCTCATACAGTCTGGCTGCCCCATGTCTGAAATGCTCATGGCCTTGAAAGGACATGAGCAATTAGTCTAAATAGAGCCCTCAGAAATTAAACGGGACACAGCATAATACTTGTTAATGTAATAACAAGTCACATAATTCCTACAGGCTCTGAGCAAGAGCCTATCTCTAACTAAACCATCACACTTTAACCAGTAAAACCCTGCTTTCATTTGCATCATCTCCAAAATCCGCAAAGTAAAGGAGTGTACTGTTAGCAGGTCCCATTTTTCCGACAGCTAAGTGAACAACACCAACGAACAAAGGAACATCACATGCAAAACACAGATCTACAGAAATATCAAAAATCTACCCACAAAAACCCCTTTGGGAATGAAGTCCCCAGATTCTCAGGGTAGTTCACACTACCTAGTTCACTGCAAGTGATTATTGAGGAAGTAAAAAAGATCAGATCATTGCACTGTGTGAGGAAGAAAATTTGCTATTGAGGCAGCCTTTTGAGGGGGGTCTATCAAACAGCACACAATAGAAACCACTGTGAGCTGAAGTCTTTGAGAAGCAAACACCATGTTACTTTGTGTGGAAAATGTACCTACAGTTCATCATGCACAAGTTCATAACCAGAAGTCCCAAAGTTCCCCAAGGAAACTGGAGAGGCATGGGATGCAGAAGTCAAGACACTGTACCTTTAGTGCATAATGCAGTGCTGAAGGTCAGACCAATTTAAACTTTTATATGATGTACAGTGCAGCTGTCATTGACCACATACTTGAAGCCAGAGGTACCCACTTACTGTCAAATTAATATTGTTCATAAGTAAACTATAGGTGTTTGTTAACAGTAGGGAGTAAGGGGAAGGGAAGGGATATCCATATTAATTATACTTTTGTTAGCTTAATCCACTGAATGCTACTGCTGGCAGATAACTACTGAAACAGGGTTTGGACGAAGTGGTAGCTAAAGCTGCAGCTACAGGAATATAATGAAAATTCTGAGAGTCTCACAGAATCTCCTGAGTACATCCAGTCACAGAACAATGTTACACAGCACAGCACTTGAGCCATACAAGATGTAACTAGATTCAAGGTATATTTGAGAGCCTTTTGCTTTCAGCCATTCCTTTCAAATGACTGTATGTTACAACCATTTCAAAAGGGCAAGGAATAACAGAGAAATACTGGTATGTGGCTGTTTTCTGCCCCTTTCTGGTAAAAGTTTCATAATTCAAGTAAGAGAAAAATTACCAGTTTCTCAACTTCAATATAAGTTATCAACACATGTTAATGATTTTGGCAACGTGCATGAAAAAATAAGGAAATCATCACCCATCAGACTTAGACACAGTGAAATACAGATGCATTCCACTGAAAAACAAAAGTAAATAAATGCAAAAGGGGAGACAGAACAGAGACAAGGGGAGATTTTAAAAAGCTATATATTACCTGCTCTCTCTCAGTTTCTGTATATATTGATACTTAGGTGTCAGTGAACCATTGGATGCAATCACTGCCTGAAAGTATACAAAACACATTTGAGGGTTTTATCCATCTATATTTTTGAAAGCAGAAGAAGACAAGGAGAGTGCCAAATTGTAAAACTTACATCTCGAACAACAGGTGAGTAATTCTGTTTTTCAAGAGGTTCTGAGCCTTCTGATAACAGCTGTAGAGATAAGTTATTTCAGCTCAGGTAATTTATTATCCATTATTTTTCAAAGCAAAACATCAAGATTTCAAGCAACACTTAAATGCATGCAACAATACCAATATCTTATAAATTTTAAATTCTTCCGGCCACAATCAGTGTCACTTGACTTTTAGCAAAATATAGGAATTCAAACAGCAATCTGATTGCAACAGACTGTTGAGTGCCCCAAAATAATCAGATTTAGACATCTACTGTAGGGTCCAGAAGCAATAAACTACCTGCCAGAGCCTGTTTCCTGCCTACAGAAAGTGTTCTTGACAAATTCCTGAGACATCCAGGTCATTAAGGTCTCATTTACATTGTGTTTGAAAGGATTGATTTCAAAAGCTTTTTTCTTTTTTTGGAAGTACAAAGTCAGTTATGTTCTACAGCAGATTCTTTTTGATTGTATATAGGAGACCAGAAAAGCAACAAACAAGCAGATCAAAACCCAAGTCTTTTACCCTCTTGTTGGACACGTAAGACCTTACCATTTCTTCAATATAAGGGAAAAGCATATCACCAAAGTACTCTGTTGCTTCTATAGGAAGCTGAGCTGGCAGATTGTCAATGGAACACATCAGGATCCCCGAGCCTTCAACACTGAAAGAGAGAACACAGCTCTTCTAAACTACTTCTTGGTACCTGAAAGGTACCACCTTTCAGAAGTGTTCTAAAGACATGATTTTTCAATATAATGTTTCCCTGCACAAATTACAATGGAAAGCGATAAAAAGTACAAGCTCTCCTACCTGTCATGAGTAATATGCTGGTCAGCATCATACATACAAAATGGATTGTCAATTGTTGTACACTCCGTCATAAATTCTATAGATCCACCAGTGTCTGCTGAAATGTCACATATTGCCAGAAGTCTAAAGTGATTAAACAAAAAAGACAATGGAATAGAGCATTATACAAATTACTAAGAAACAGATATAAAAGACCACAAGTGAACAGGAAAAATAAATTTGAGAAAATTTATCCAACTTGTAACCTCATTCATCTTAACCAATTTAGAAATCAACAAATCACAAACAATGAAATGTAATGGAAATACGGCCCGACTGTTGTCATCAGATATGCATTCACATCAACAGCATTCATATTTCATGTGTAACTTCTCAAAGACTGGGAGAATCCATTCATCCACCATCTTTTCTCTCTACACGATGTGCTGCCAACACCTCTCATACATTATCCATCGACCAATTCCCTCAAACTGTCCCTGAGAAAGAAAAGTGTCAAGAGTGGGCAGAGAAGAGACAAAGACCTGATTCCTCAGCAGGATACATTTTTATATCCTCCCAAATCCATGCCTGAGCCACTCTCCCAGAGAACTATCACATGGTGCTGCAGAATTGCTACAAGTGAAATGAGGTGTCTTACTTGTGTGGTAACTCAGGACAGCCCTCCGTTGCACCACCAGCAGATCTAACTGGCACGAGCAGCTTCTGAGTATCGTGACGACTTAGCAAGCGAGGAGTATGTTGCTCCCAGTATATGCCATTAATTAAACAAGTTGTGTAGGGTGCAACCTGCAAAGAAAGTTACAGATGCCTGATATTCTCATCTAGTACTTTAAGAAGCTGAAAGCAGTGGTCTAGTATTTCAAGTTAATGCTCTCTCGAATAATGAATATGCAGAAGTGTAATAACTACAAATGCTGTGGAAAACCTTTCATAAAAGAAGAGATGCTCACATCAATGTGAAAGCGAGAAGTGTAATTTTCTGGATGTTTATCATAGTCTACTGGATCATATATTCCATCATGTTTCCTCACAAGATGATGGTGACGACTTAACACTGTCCCATAGACTTTTCTGAGGTCTGAAGTTGAAAAAAAAATTTTAAAAAGTAGCAGTTATACTTGCAAAAAAAGGGTTCCAGTGTTTTGAAACATTTTATTGTCACAGCATACCTCCAGATCTGGAAACTTCCTTTAACTCATGTGGTTCCACAAACTCACATGGGAGGGCATTGAACATTTCTTGAGCACCCTGAAACCATGAAGCAGAATTCAGAATAAGCAGGGCATAAAAGTAATGTAACACTGCTCATTTGGTGTTTGAAAACAAATATAAAAATGCCACGCACAATCTGAGAGTCCTGCCAAGGAACATCTTCAAAGATGTACACACTGTTTCACACATACCCACACTTACCCAAAACCAAGCTGCCTGGGCATTACATGCAAGGAAATTACATCATTCCCCACTGCTGCAGAACACCTAACACACAATCAAATGGCTGGTTCATATTTCTAATGGTTGAGCTGGGAGGCCTCAACTCAGCCACAATAGATGGTTTTGCTGCCAGTCTGACGAACAGTTTCTCTTTAGGGAAGACCCCTGAAGCCACTCCTCATCAACCAGGCTGTTCTAAAGGCCAAGAACTACCAGATGACTTCCCCAGTGAGCTGTGATCACAAATACAAGCCTTTCAAACACACCATCCTTCAGTCTAGAAAGAATATATTTATGTTGTCAGTGATTTCACTTTATAGATGGAGCTTTGTTAACTGATCTTGGTTACCAAAACCAGAAGTAAGACTGTTCCCTATGTCACAGAAAACTCTAAAGCCCAGCAAGCCAATTCAATGCTAAACAGATATAAAAACTCAGCAAGTATTGGAAAAAAATTAATTCTTTCCCCCATACTTTAATGAGGTGCTTCAACATACCTTGTGAGTCAACAGTGGAGGGAGAGAGAGAAAGAGAGAAATCATGCAGGTGGGAAAGAGGAGCAATCAGATTTGATCCATTTTTCAAGATAAAAAAGTGTGTCAGCCTTTTCAGGCATGATCTCATCCTAAATGTTTTAGTTTATGGTACTTAAAAATTCTTGCTGGCAAAGGAAATTGTGAAGTCCAAGCAATAAAAATAAACTCATCAACCCATTTAACCTGGTACTTATTAAATGCCAAGGATTTCTATTAACAACAATACAGAATTTCCTCTTGAAAACAATTCTTACCTTAGAAACATTACCAGTGCCTGTAAACACAAATGTTAAGGGCCCCACTGACTTTGGCATCAATCCCAGTGAAATTTCATACCCGGCATCCCGTACTGCCTGCACAGCCTGACTGCTATTCCTGTAGTTATGTGCCATCCCAATGTGCTGAAATCAAAGGCACAGAACCGTCACAATATTTTCCACATTCAAACACAGATAATCAGCAGAAGCCCAAATGTCTTTTGCTAAAGACAAATACATACACATATACTCTTACCATGAATGGAGTGTGATGTCCCAGGGCTAAAAATCGTAAACCTAATCCGTGCAGAATGTTGATCATTCCTATTTTTTAAAAAAAATAAAAATCAGACCATCAGTGTTAATTACAAATATGCACAGTTAGAAACTGAAGAGTCTGACTGAAGCCTAAAATTGTCATTGATCTTTTTCCCAGGTTTAAATATTAATATTTTACTCATTAAAAAGAGTCTAATAAAACCAGTAAAGGAGAAATTCAGTAGAAATCCATGACCTTAAACCTGCTCTTGGCCCACCTGATGCATTTCAGCATTATTTAATACTCAGATACCCTTTTATGAGATGCATCCACATCACCAGATTCCAAAGAAGGAGATAATAGACTCTCCTAAAGAAACAGAGTTAAAGTTCAGTAGAAACGAATGAGAACCATGCCCCAGAGAAATAAGTGTATATGTATTACAGAGTGACAAACAGGTGGCATCAAAATTCTCAGGACTGACAGTAGCCTTTTTCTTTTCCAAAAACCTAATCAGTTGATCTCTTGATATTTAGTCTGCTCCAGATTAGTTCAATGGACAAACAGGGCTTCAAGACAACATAAAATATCAGATTTGTCAGGAATCCATAGGAGTATTTGACATGTAGTCTCATGAAAGCGGAAGGCACAAACCAGAGTGGAAAAAAGCTGTTAAAAGCAAGAGTTAAAAATGCAGGTAAAAGCACATCACAAGCCTCAACTTTTAGGAAACACAGACAACCAGAAGTATTACAAGAAGTCACTTGTTGCAAGCCTGCCTTTACTTTATGCACTATACCTGCTACACCAGCCCACTTTCCAAAGGCCACAACTCGCATTCCTTTATGATCAACCATTTTTTCATAGTCAAACAGTCGAATTTCCTGAAAATACATAGCAAACTGAGTATTAAAATTTTCAGTGAATGCGGTCAGGGGCACATCGCTCACCCAGGAACTACCTTTTCACATGCCTTTGTCATCCTTCGTCATGGAGGCTGATAGATAATATAAGAAAGGCAATTAAACCATAACAAGATTTAAGTATAAAAATAAAAACATAATGGTTGCATTGAATTCTTGTTTTAAAGTCTGTGCACTGCCTGTGCCCTCTGGCACAGAGCTCCCCAACATGCCACTCCAGATGCTGCAGGCCCATTCACATCCTCTGCCAAAACACTGCTCACTTCTGAGTGAACTGGCTGCCTTCCTCTGTAACAACCAATACACACTCCAGCTTAGTATATTTCAGACAACTCTTCCTGCTCAGACAAAAAGAGCCTCTCTTGAGCACACCATGCTCACAACTCATCTGCCTTATGCATACGAACAGAGTAACACTGCAAGTAGAAGATTGTCTGAGCAAAAAATACTCAGCTCCTGGAAAGGATACTAAAGACAGCCCTCGTTAGCCAAACACGCTACTGGAATGCACATGCTAGAAGTGACCGTCCTAGGCAACAAGCTTTTGATCACACTTTAGCTTTAGATTCAGCTTCCACCTTATGCTAACTTCCAAATGGTCTTCACTATGACACAATTTACCTGTCTTAAAATCTCATCCAAAAGGGGCATGTTTGCCTCTTGGGCTTTAATAGTGTGAGAGAAGAAGGCATAGTTCTTCTTAGGGATTAATTTGTCCTCTGGAGGTCTCTTCACACCTATTATCAGAGAAGCCTCAGAAATATCTTCTTGAATAATGGCACCTGCTTTAACATACTCCTATGAAAGAGAAAAATCAAAGTCAGTTTTTCTGTGCTACTTCATATTCAGATCTCAGCACACAAACAACTAACACCCAGGAAAAATCGATAATTCTGCAAAGCAGAAACAAGTTACAGAAGGTGATATGGTTATAAATCTCTTTGATAAAAAGGTATCAAGTATCAGATTGAATTACCATGCTATTATCCTATTATACAAGGCCAGAATATAACTATGTGTTAGTAAAATCCTTCATCTTGAATTTACATACTACAAAAAGATATTTTACTGAATTTAAAGTATCCTACAGCATTGCAATAACAAATAATCCTTTATAATATGCTGAAATACTTGGAAATAAGTTTAGAGAAATATGATAAATTAATCTGAAGACTGATAACATAATAACATGTGAGTCTGTAAAATTGTATAAGACTAAGTCCAAGTTGAAGAGCAACTTCTAAAGGAATGTTTTAACATAGTATGATCTGTGCTTTATTGAAAACCAGCACTGTGCCTTAATTAAAATGTGGAATGTGCAAGTGATCACTAATTCCCTACTTTTGTTTCAATTTTTATCTGTTTGTTTGATATCTTACAGCAGAGTATTACTGCTGCTACAAGAACTGTGAAAAATCTCTGTCCTGAAGCGCATAGCATTAAAGAAAAAACAAAACTTCTCTCCTCATCTTCATGAGGAATGGGATTGAAGCAGGAATGGGATTCATCAGATTCATTCTTTTAAAAAATAAGGGTTTTTTTTTAGAGTTGTTGCCTTCATATAAACAGAAGACAAAAACACCAATGTTTAATGAATTCCCAAGATTCTACTTCAAGCACACACAGAACTTCTAGGGAGACTGATGACAGGATGAGAAAATAACAAAACAACTCCAAAACCCCACTACTGTGCCAACATTACATTAAAAGGCTAAACAAACTACTTCTTTTTCTTTCTACTAGCACACAATGACTCCTTATTTAACAACAAAGTTTACATGTTTATGTTTATTTCTTTATATGTTTCCTCATGAACAGCCTTTGAGTATTCTTTTTCCTGTACTGTGGTTAATAACTGAGCTATGGGTTTGCTTACCTTTCTCAAAACGGGGCCTTACCTTTTCATGGATGGCTCTCCGGTTTGATGGTTGCACCAAAACTTTGTATCCCATCTTTGTCAACTCCTTAACATGCTTTGGTGCTAGAGGTGCTCTTCTTTCCCATGCATTGACATCTTCCCTCCTGATTGCCAGCACAGACTTATGATGATGCCAACACTTGGCATGGTGGAACACACACCTACCGTTAGTGTGACTAAAGGCTCGGAGCATGGTAAAGCCTGATGGCAGCAAAGACAAAGTCATAAAATAATACATGTACATGTATGATTCAAATATTGTTTTTGCAAAAGTTCTGGTCTCCTTTAGCATCTGCTGTAAAACACAAACTACATCCTTTATACTCTAGTTACACTCTACTTTTGTGAGACATGAATTTACTTTCAGTGTACTTTGTCTGTAAGGACACCCCACCAGACCAAGGTGCAACAAATTTTCAATTTTACTAATTGTTTTTATTACTGTAAAGGAAGGCTTTTAACGTGTTTAATGCACCAGGTTTTTAACTACAAGCCTTAAAAAGAATTCTGGAAACCTAAAGTTACCAATTATATGGTGAAACATGCAAAGGTCAAGTCCTTATCAAAGGCTCGCATCACGAACAGTCAGAAGTTACAAACACACAGAAAGAAAGCAGAACACAGGCTATAATGTAATTAGTTGATTAAAAGAGAAAGCCCAATATGTATGACCAATGCTAAATATTTTTACATAACTAATTCTTACATGAGCCAAAAATGGAAGATAAGATCAAGACCTTAACTACTGCTCAGCAGTCAGTGTATGTATGGCCACGAACCTTAATACAAATTTTATGCCAAATGGAAAAGCTCATTAGGACAGATTCCCACTGCAGAGGATTACCCCTTTATTTTCTGTCTCCTCTTCATTCACAGTGAAGCATATGTGCCACTGCTTAGCTCTACTGTAAATAGCAGGGGCTCTGCTCAGGTCCAGCACCAAACATCCAGGAGCCTAAGGACTTATGCAATTAAAAGATGTGGATCTCAAAGACAGAAGCTTTGAAAATGTGAACTTTGTTTCCAATTCAATCTTAACTGATAATTACATGAATCTCTGAAATCCTGTTTGTCCTCATGCCTCAAACTTGTAAAATCTCTATACACCTTGTGATGGGTCTGGCTGAGCCGGAATTTATTTCCCCATAGTAGCCCTCACAGTGCTGTGCTCTGCATTGGTAGCTAGAATAGTGTTGATAACACACCCATGTTTTGGCTGCAGCTGAGCACAGCACTGTTACATTCCTTGTTCAATCTAGGGTGAGATCCTGGGCGGGGACACAAGTAGGCCAGCTGACCCACACTGACCAAGGGGATCGTCCATACCATATGACGTCAACCCAGATATAAAAGCCGAGGCAAGGAGCAGGAATGGGGCCATTCATTGTCTGTAATGCCTGCTGACCACCATTACGTGGGCTGGAGCCCTGCTTCTCAGAGAAGTGGCTCACCATCACGGCTCATGGGAAGTAGAGATAAACTGCTAGTTTGTTTTGCCTGCATGCACACTGCTTTTGCTTTCACTTTTTGCACAAACTGACTTATCGCAACCCACGATTTGTGGGGGGTTTCTTTCCCCACCTTACTCTATCCCCTGTCTGGCTGACAAGGGCAGTGATAGAGCGGCTGGGTGGGCACCTGGCGTTTAGCCAAGGTGAACCCACCACCCACCTAAAGACTTTGGAGGTTCTGTGTAACTCCAGGCTTGCAGAAACAGAAAAACTGGCACACGAAGGAAGGCATGAACTGAAGTACACAGTCATCTACATTATCCCCAAGTATGTTTTTTCTACCATCACTATGTCCACCAGCAGAGGTTACTGTATAGAAGTTGGAGTTACTTTGTGACATTGCTTCCCACCATGCTAGGAGGATCCTTCAAAGAGCATGTCAACGCCTCTCTAAAAAGAAGCCTTGACACAACACGTTGCTATCACTGCACACTAAAATACAACAGTAAAAGCCATTCATACCAACACGCTGCATCTCATCCCCAAACCTGCAGTGAAGCAAATATCCCTCACCCAGAGGGAGAAAAGAGCCGCTTTCCAGCGGGAGCGCACCGCCCCGCACCGAGAGCGGCGGAGCCGGGGCCGTGAGCGCACTGCCGGGTGACCTCTGGCAGGCCACAGGTTTGTCCGCATGCCTCGCTCTGTGTGCTCAGGCTCAGCCACCGAGATATGCATATCCCNGGGCGGAGGCGGGCAGGGGGAGAAGCGGCGTGGGCGGGCGGCAGCGTCCGGGGCAGCGGAGGGCGGCGGGCAGCGCCGGGCGGCAGCGGGGGCGCCGGGCAGCGCCGTACCTACCTGGGGCGGCGGGCAGCGGGAGGCACGGCCGTGCGGCCCCGACCCCTCCTCCGGCCGATGTCCCGCGCCGCCGCCCCGCGCCGCAGCCAACCGGGAGGCGGCCACGGGCTACACCTCCCGGGGACACACGGCCCGGGACACACCTCCCGCGCACACACCGCCCGCCCCGCCAGCGGCCCCGCCGCGGCGTCCGCGCCTCCCGCCCCCCGCGCTTCGGGGAAATGCACAGGAAAAGAAGGTCCTTACGGGAACTGAGCCGGAACCGTCCCAGCAGCTCGGCGCAACATGCCAGGAGGGGGCTCTGTGCCTGAACTTAATGCTGCTCCGAAAGGAGAGGACTTCTTTTGCCAAGAGCTGTCAGCTGTGAACATTCCCTGGGAGCCCGGAACCTCTGCCAGGCCACATGCCTTTCCAATGGGAGTGTTACACGGATTCCCTCTCTTATGCAGCATGTTCTCGTTTGGCCGCTAGCCATATGCTTAGGGCGCTCTACTAGTAAGTTGAGAGCTGTTTTGAAAGTTGCAGTGTCATTCGAAACACTGATTTTAAAGCATATGTCTGAAGTGCAAACTAGCCTTTCTAAGGCAAGCTTCTTTCAGCTTTTTGCGTTGGAAGATACTGTCTGTAAAGGGTTATTAAAGCAGAAGAGTCTCATATCTGAGTCACCCCTGAATGCCCTAACTACTGTGAGGGTGATGAAAAACTTTTTACAAGTCTGCTGTCCTTTTCGAGGCCCATGACATGATCTAGACATCTACAGGATTGGCTCCTGTAGACGAGAAGGATAGGTTGATTGCTAATTATAGTGTAGATGTATGCAGGACTGAAGCTCCAGTCAGGTCTAGAAACACAGAACTGGATTTTAAAACACGTGGCTAAAACCTTTTTATAACAATAAAGCCCTTCACTTTCAAAACATTTCTGTTTGAAAACACTTTTTGAGATTGAGATTTCTTCATGTGTATATAAAAGGAACTTCAGTTTTAGCTAAAAATCTATATATGTGGCTTCACTTGGTGTCAAAGTATTTTTTGTTTAATTTGAAATTATTGAGGTTTGTACATTTTAGTTTACTGATGCTTTTAGAATGTTCCTCTAGGAAAATGGAAGCTCCAGGCTGTGCCAAAACAATCAGCAAATCAATGATCATTCATCTTTATTCATAGAGATATACTTGGTACTTCTGGCTTTATCCAGCAGGACAACTCCAAGTGCAAGCAGGAGGAGCAGAACAAATAAGGATGTGACAGATACTCGGCCAAAATGCCATTTGGAGAGTTGATTTCTGCCACAGATTTGCCATCCCTCTGAAGGCAGATCAAGAATTTTATCAGCACCATTTGATTTTCTTCCTGCATCTAAAACAGACCAGGTGAACTGCACTCTCAAAATGCCTATTGTGCTTCATAGAGAAAAAGGCAACCTAAGTAACCAGCATGGACTCATGCTGTGGTAAGGTAAAGTCAGGCAAGGTGACGCCCACCTGCACTGTACTGCGTTTCATTTAGGGAAGGCAGAATGGCTTAAAAGGAATAAAACAGATCTGGAATTTGGATTTTACAAAACATGCTAATATGGAATTAGAGCTATTTTCTGTAATAAATACCTCCTAGTTTGGGTGGACTGTGATTCCCTCTGTCTGAAAAGCCCTAATTATAAGGTCTAATTCTTACGCAGCTGGAATGCTTTTTACTCAGCGCTGTGGGGAAAGTGCTGACTTCCATTACAGTTGCAATAAACTCTCGGAACACCTAGAGAGAAGTGGACTTCATAGATTTTATTCTTAGAATATCAAGGATAAATCTTGAATCTATAGAAGCCAATGAAAAACTCACACCAACTTCTGCTGGGTTAGGGTTTCTCCCTAGGTCTTAAGTGAACAGGGGAATTGGCATCCTGAAGAGATTTTTGCAGACTGTGTATCTACCTGTTGAACTCTTGTTTCTCATTTAATTCTGATTTTATACTGCAGAGATCAAGAAGTTCCAAGAAGCTTTCAGGCTTTCAGTCAGAATGAGGCTATTGAAAAACATGACCTTTTATTCAAAAGCCACTACCAGCAGTGGCTGTTGACTGCCACTGTGAATACTGACCTCACAGCAGAGTACTAGACATCACTGAACAGCGCGGTGTTGTGTTCTCTACAGTCATGTAGAGAATATATTTACTACACTCCTATTGCCCAGTGGGGGAAAGTGCCTTCTTAGCATCCCCAAAGAAAGACTTTCTAATTTGAGTAACACCTAAGACATGGGGTGTATCTGTTCACATTTGTACACACTAGAATTCACAGTGGCATCATATATGTTCATGTTCACTGTAAAACTTGGTACTTCTGCATTCACAGTGTATACTTGGACCATTGCATCAAATTGAGATGCCTTTTTAAGTCATTCTCATAATCCCTTAGACCCCTCATAGGTATTTTTAAATGGCTGTGCAAATAAAACTAAAAACAGACCATTACAGCCTGTGATATCAAATTAGCAAACTGACTCATTAGAAAAGAAATCTCAGCAGCTCACCTAAAATAATCTGTCTGAAACATACTTCCAGAAAAATCTTATTTGAGTCTTATTAATTAGACTTGCTGACGCTCACTCTAGTTGGGCTTTCAAGTCTGTACCACTAAGAATGTATCCATAGTATGTGTAAAATCAAAACTGGGGCCTTCTTTTGAGAGAATCAGGGTTTAGTGCCTGAAGAGTCCCTTAAAGCAATTATGCCATAGCTACGTTAAAAGTGAAACCTTGCTTCTTAAGTTCCTTGCAAGTAGTGGCTGTCACTGCCTTAGCTCCTGCAACTGAGGTTTGTCATAAAGTGTTGACCTTCTTCTGAAAAAAAAATCACAAGAACGAACAGAGTTTTGCATTTATTTAGCACTTTCCATTTTTACACCACTAGTGTCTTTATCAATTTGATAGTTGGAGAATGTGCATTTTTTTGCATTTTGAAGATAAGAAAAAAGGCACAAAATTATGGTCCAGCCATATTCACATTCAGATCAGTGTCAGAACAGAAGCACAGGACTTGTTCACAAATGTGTTTTGTGGGGTCTTTTTGGTTGTTTGGTTTGGTNTGAACCCACCACCCACCTAAAGACTTTGGAGGTTCTGTGTAACTCCAGGCTTGCAGAAACAGAAAAACTGGCACACGAAGGAAGGCATGAACTGAAGTACACAGTCATCTACATTATCCCCAAGTATGTTTTTTCTACCATCACTATGTCCACCAGCAGAGGTTACTGTATAGAAGTTGGAGTAACTTTGTGACATTGCTTCCCACCATGCTAGGAGGATCCTTCAAAGAGCATGTCAACGCCTCTCTAAAAAGAAGCCTTGACACAACACGTTGCTATCACTGCACACTAAAATACAACAGTAAAAGCCATTCATACCAACACGCTGCATCTCATCCCCAAACCTGCAGTGAAGCAAATATCCCTCACCCAGAGGGAGAAAAGAGCCGCTTTCCAGCGGGAGCGCACCGCCCCGCACCGAGAGCGGCGGAGCCGGGGCCGTGAGCGCACTGCCGGGTGACCTCTGGCAGGCCACAGGTTTGTCCGCATGCCTCGCTCTGTGTGCTCAGGCTCAGCCACCGAGATATGCATATCCCTTTGTCAAAGTGAAAGTAACTTCAGCATTCCGAGCCTGCAGCTCCGGGGAACTCTCCCCGGCCTCCCCGGTGGCCGCGGGGCCGCACCGCGCCGGTGCCTCATGGCGAGTGCCGGCTGCGCTTCGCAGCACCNCAAGAGTTCATGATTCTCTATGGACCTTTAAAATCAAAGATATAAAAATTACATGAACCAAGCCTTGCAAATAGTGTGAAGTATGTAACATGTATAGCGACAGGTTCTAGACTGGTACAACTATCTCTGTAGTCGTGAAATAAAGCAGAACTGAGCTGACAAAAAAATAAAAACAGCTATTTCTTTAATAAGGATGCTTCCCATTCTCTAGTACAACTCAGCAGATATGAAGAACTGAAGGTGTGTGCAGGCACGAGAACAAAGTGAGATAAGGATGGGAGGAGGGAAAGGAGATGTCTGCTTAAGCCACAATTGCTGATTTAAAAAAAGAAAGGTATGTTAGACTATTGTCTTAGTAGGGTGGAGCTTGACTTCCATTGCATGTGTTGGAGCAGGTCCTGAAGCACAGGATGTAAGCAAAATGAAAGTACATCCAAGGGCCAGCTGGCTTTCAAATCACATGTGATTTCTGGGTGTTGTAATAAGGCAGTTCAGGAACGCATTTGGAAAATATTAGTCAAAACTTTTTTTTTTTTTATGTATTTCTTCTTTAACTCAATTTGCGTGCATATTGAAACGCAGAAATTACTCCTTAAATCTAGTTTTTGGCTTTGTTCAGTGTCTCAGCTGTAGACTGGACTATGGTTAAATTAGAAGGAAAATTCTTACATCACCAGAAGCTATGTATAAAAATCAGGACACGATCTAATGAGTCTTTTGCATTTCTTATTTCTGTGGTGCACTGAAAAAGAACAAAAAAGGATGCAAATGGATGAAAAGAGGCATATCATGAATCATCGTGCTTCCATTGTTTCCTTTGTATAGTAGGAAAATGTCATGGACAGATCATAATTGCAATACTTTTACTGGAATCACCTTTGTGATAGAATTACAGATATCCACTCAAGCATTGTACTAACTACTTTACCAGCTCAAAATCTTTGAAGGTTTTGAGCACTTTTCAAAATGAACCACATGCTGCTTCTGTGACTGGATGAAAATACATTAATGTCAGCCATGGTAATTTCTACATCTCTACATCTCTTTTGAGATAAACAGAAAAAGCTTTAGCTGTAGATTCTAGAAAATCCACAAGATGAAAGAAGGCATTGAGAAAGCCTTTACAAAGAGTGAAATACTGCTTGAAATCTGCCTGCAAGTAAATATTTGCACCTGCGTATGATTAGATGTAGCAAAACACATGCATTTGTCCCAGTTGCAATGCTGTCAGTGTCTCGTTTGTTCTTCCAGAGTGACAACTCTGGAAGCCCTGCACTTTCTACAGAGAGGCAGACCATTGCAGCCTCACCTTTCCTCAGCACCAGCACCCTCAAAAAATATCAAAGACACCCAGTGTGTCATTGCCCTGCATAACAAGAAGTTACTGGGGCTGGCTGCCCTTTAAGTGCTGGGAATTGGACACTTTGCTAGCCCTGTTTTTGTTGTTGTATCTATAAAAGCCTTACCTAGAAAGGTAGACAATGAAAACGCCTACATTCAGCATGACCAAAACTGTCTTCTCCAGAGTCAGCGCTTCTGGCTTTAACTAAAGCTAGTGGAGGGAGATTTGAGACACTTGTACCTACTAGACTGAAAGGTGATTTTCAGGAAGCTGAATATTACTCTGCCCTTGGATAGTTCAAGAATCACGGTTTCGAATTAGCAGCATGAAGGCCACCCAAAGCATTTGGATGTCACGAGATTACCCAGTGTACTCCCTCTCCATCCTTCCTCCATCACATAATTAGGACCATACTGCATTTGCATCTACCTTTTACCTCTTGGGCTTAATACTCATTTTGGTGGTTTCTTCCAATCATCAAGCTGCTTCTCTTTCAGTTTAAGGCACTTGGAATAGCAGATTTTCTGACTTGAGCAAGAGACATTTTTGCCAGGTAGAGGTTTAGTTTAGCACAAGCTCCCAAAAACAGGATCACCTAATATGTTCCACCATCCTCCTAATACAGTTCCTTTCAACATCTTCCTTCTTTGATCCCATTGGTTACTGTGTCTCCCACCTACTACTTCTCACCAGCAAACTTTAGGTCAAACCAGTCTGACCCGGTGTGATTCCCTGCTTGCTCATCACAATATAGCAGAACAATTGCTTGACCCTTGTTCAGGTTTTTCAAGTATAGTCTCTGTTTCTTTGCATATCTGCACAGACTGCATCAGGTAATTTGTCTTTCTGTATGTCCTCTTTCTCTGTGCAGAGAGATTCCCCACTGTCTTTGCTGGTTTGAGTGGTACTTCTTCTACACTGAAACTCTTTTGCCTCAAGCCTGGTGTCCTCAGCCTACAACAGCTGAAGGACAAGTTTTATTTGGATACACACTCGCAAACATGCACACGCACTTCCTTACAAGCTCACAGCTCAGGGAGCAGGCTTGGCTTTCTGATTAATAGCATCTCCATTACAGTCTCTTAGTACTTTCCCTTGGTGAGATCTTATCCCTGGCATTGTTTTGTTTCCTCCTTGCTCTGCCTTAAGTTTGCTTTTATTTATCACAGCAGTATTGTTAAGCTGAGGTAGATACTAACCCAAATTAATAAATAAATCTTATTGATCTCATCTTCTTTCTTCACAATGCGAACTTTCCACCCCTAAAACTGTCAACTGATGAAGCCTGGACCAAAATACTTTTTCCTTTGTTCTTCTCCAAAATAGTAAGTGTTCTTACACAAGTATTAACTGTAAACTAATGTACATTAGGGTAAGATCCTGAACAGTCTTTAAGTGCCTTCCCAATAATGTATCTGTACAGATTCCTTTCACTCCACCATCTGGAAGAGTGCAGTGCAGATGAAAAACAGATTTCCACTGAGGGAATATGAGTGCCATAAACAGGACCTAGACTAAAAAATGTAATGCTGTGAAGATTTTCCCATATTTTCAATCCTGCTATTTTGCTATGTGAATTTTATGACTTGCTTCCTTTTACCTTGCAGACAGTTTCACATGCCCAGGAATCTGCCCAGGTGTCTCAGACAAAAACTGCTTCCTTCATGATACTCTTTAAAAAATGCTTTTATACCAAATATATACATCATATACGTACCATTAACCAAGTCACATTATCTTTCTATGTTGTTTCCAATATTTAGATTTTAAATCTGGTTAAAAACACTATAGGAAAAATAAGCACCATATAAGCACATCTGAACACATCTATATGCACATACAAACACTTGCATGTATGCGTCTTCATCTTTTTTGGGTAAGCTTTTAAACTATATCAAGTGGACACATTTGAACAACAAAAAAATGTAATGAAAGTTAGTGTGCCACTTAGATTGCTCAATAAGAATAACAGGATTAAAAGCTTCATATTGCTTATGAAATCAAATATTTCCATCTCTGCTCTGTCCCTCCCATGTCGCAAGATATGAATAGTTCCATAACAACAAAAGTCTACCATTAAACCATGGCTCTACTTTCAATTTCTAAACAGAAATAACTAACAAACAAACAAAATCACAGAAAAATAAACAAAACAAAACAGCCCCCCAAAACCACCCCACCACAGATATCAGCCCTTAAGATAGGAGTAACAACTTAAATAGGCTGGCTCAGAGTATCCCTTTAATCATAAAATTAGAATGCTTATCATTTTATCATTTAAAAGAAGGACATTTTGAATCAAATAAGGCTGCCTTTGGGTTCACAAATAAAATATTGTTTATGCAATCATAAAGTCATTGAGTGACCTCAGCAATTTTTAGTGATCAGGGTATTGTTTTAACACTGAAGTAGAATTCAAATTACTAATGGCTTTGACACTATTTGACAAAATACAAGAAAAGTCACCTATTAGGGAGACCAAGATGGAGAACAGCAGTATGTATTAAATGACTTAGAAGGATATGGTTTTACCACTAAAAGAGATTCTAATAAACAGTCAAAATCAAGACACAGAATACAACTCCATTTGTTACTGGTCAAAACCAAAAAATTCTCAAGTTATTCAAAGTGATTAAAAACAATTTTTCTCCCTATCTCAAATATTAGAAACCAAACCACATTTACAAAGCATTAAATAACAAACTCCATGATCCTTTTAACAAGAGTACATTGCTCTTCTGATGTAAGGATTTGCATTTTATGTGTTACTATATGCATAAAAAACCAACATGCTTTCCTAACAGCAATATCCCTGAAGACTTCAATAAGTATGACACCAAAGGCAAGGATATATAATAAATGCACAGTTAAATATACTTCATATGAGATCTTTGAAGCATTTGACCATGTCCTATCTGCTCTTTTCTCTTAAGTACCTACATATGCATTATAGTTAGTCTCTCCTCCAGACAAAACAGTCATACTGTTTCCATGAGTTCTGTGGGACCCAGTTCTCAGTTATATGTATCCTTTCAACCACTTTGCAACGTAGTGGGCTTCTAAAACTCTTCCAATGTATACATAAACAGCCCCTCTGAGAATAACCTTTGTCTAAGGAGTTTCTTTTTCTGATACAGTACTGTGATATGGCTGCAGAGCATCCCTCTCCCTGGAGCCCTGTGGCACAGGAGCATGCCAGGAGCTTACTTGGCATCTGGTGATCTAGAGCTCTGCTCTGGTTTCTGGGCCTCATGCAGAGTGCTTAATACACTTACAGCATCTGTAATAATCACTGAGAAATAAAAAAGGCAGGAGCCAAACCTTATGATGACAAAAGCATCGGTGATACCTTATTCATGAGTCGGATCCTTTTCCTATATGCCTGAGGGGCTAAAAACATGGCAATGATGCACTAGAGTTTGTTTTCCAGAGCAGAGTATAATATAGTATTTTGGTTTACATCTGACTGAATATTATAGCTCTTCAGGAGAGTACTTTTCCAGATTTGTTGAACTGTGGAAAGAATTTATTTATTTTTTATAAATACATGTGTATAGGTACAGTGTGTGCATTGTGCGTACAGAAAGACCATCTTCTGGGTTTCATTAAAGTAGTACAATCCACCAGTTTTACTTTCCTGGAAGAAACTGTGGTAGTTGACAACAGAATCAAAGAATCATTTAGGTTGAAAAAGACCCTTAATATTTTCAAGTCCAACCATTAAATCATTAAAAATACATTATATGTGATAACTGATGGCAAGAGTGGTCTCCTTGAATATAATGGAAACCACATACTTTGGTGTAATAACAGTTCAGAAATCGGAAAAAAAAAAAAAAAAGGAAAGAAAGAAATTGCCAAAGTAAAGGTTTTTCCCCAGTATTTCACTTAACAAAAGAATTTTGAATTATTACGAACATTCCAAAATAAAATCCCTTGATTTTATAAATAAAAGTTTTTAAAATAATGAATATCTAAATGTTTGATTTTTAAAAACCTTGGGATAGCCATGGAAAAGCTCCATAAAATAACACCAAGCCCTGAGTTACTTAGGTTAATCCAAATGTCTTGATATTGAAAAGGAAGCTTCCAGAGGAGAGGAAATATATTTTTTAAGTGTCACTGGTCTATGAAACCTCTGACTATGCTGATCTGAAGTTTACCCTGCGCAATTCCTCCCTGTCATAAAGACGAGTGATTTCATCGACATCCAGTGAGCAAGCAGCTGAGACAGTGTCAAGCATTCCCCATCTCCAAGGGATGTTATGCTCTGCCAATGCCAGCGTGAAAGCAGGATACTTCCAGAACAGTGGTGAAACACTAAGGACTTTTGCAAGGGGACTTGCCAGAGCAAGTTTCAATTCTGTCAGGTTATCTTGTATTTAAAAAAAAAAAAAAAGTTTACCATGAAAAATTTAGAAATGCAAAGGAACATGACTTTTAATCCCTGCATAGTGGAACAAATTCAACATGCAACTGCTGGCTGGCTCTGCAGAAGAGCTCCCTCAGAGGGACCTCTGTGCTCTGGAATGGGGATCTGGCAATAGGCAACGTTCCTGCCAGCAGCACACTGCTACCGCAAGAGCAGAACAGCAGGGAAACCACAAAACGCGAGAGAAATAGTCTTTAGTGACAGCCATAAATAGGGTTTGTCAAAAACCGAGAGATTTTTGCCATGTATAAGAGAGGAGGATGCTAACTCCTAAAACGTGAACAGGTGGGATTTCTTGCCTATTTTAGACCAGAACAGAATGTGTATAATGGGGAAAATATTTCCACTGTAATAGTTTAAATCGCTGATATGTATGTCTAATGAAATCCATGCACTACCACTTTGCCAGCTCTTCTCAGCAATACAGAATATTTCCACTTGATGGCACCAAATTTTTTTTTTTAACTTCAACTCAAAACAATTCTCTAAACAAGAAATGCTGAAATCTGAGGAGATAATCAGGGAGAAAAAAAGCATGGTTTTCTCTAAGCACATTTCTTTCCTTAAAAGTCTGGACTTATGAATAGTAATTACAGTGAATTTGTTACAGTTGCTTTGTCTCCTCTATTTGATAATGACAGTTGGTTGAACTACCTTTCTTTTTTTTTTTTTTTCCCAGTGCTTAGAGAGTATCTCCTGTCAGTGAAGTAATGGTTATTTTTGTGAGTCAGTGCTTTAATGTGGATGAACAATGCATTTTAAGATAAATCTTGTTTCTGGCCTCATCCTGGAAACAACTCTACATGCATTTGCTTGTTTTAAAAATAAAGGCACCCATACAGTTAATAGCAAAATAACAAGCAATTTTTTAAGGGCTGAGTATCAATTTTGATTCTTATCCTAAATTACCTGTTGCTTATTAGTAGTAATTACTGATGAGTGTTTCTCCAATAGCCTTAACTACTTTAAAAACAACTTTTAAATCTTGCTTTGTAGTTCTATTTAGGTACCATTCTATTTAGGCTACACTAAGAGTAAAAGCACACAAAACTGCAGTTTCAATAGTTGTCCAGTTCTTGGAGATTTCACAAGCTTAGCCAATGGTTATCATCACATACAATGTACCAGGTAATAATAGATTACATGCTAGATAAAATTAGATTATGGTAGATGTCCATTTATTGTTTCTCATCTCCTCTTTCAGCAGTAAATTGGGTCAGGCCAGCCTGAGTCCTGTGTCTGTGCAGTACCTGCATCAGGACAGGAGGATGCTGTGGTCCATGACTAAGCCTCCCATAAACTACAGAGACACAAATGATGTACAGAACCATTTGTTGAGGTTCCACAACTAAAAACAAGCATTTTAGCCACATATAATGAGATCTGTAATATTTCTACCCACAAAACAAAGAATGTGGTGCAACATTGGAGTTTGGAAGGATGAGGAGCATAGTCCTTTCCCAGGCAAGGATTGGGAAACCAGGACAGAACAGTTTCATGTATGTCCTCATCCAAAATGAGGGTACCAACTAAGGGTTTTCAAGGCAAAAGGTGATACCAGAAGTTTTCTGCCAGTGACTGTATTTTTAGGTCTTGTAGGAATAGACTCTGCAATGTGTGTTCTACACAGACATTGTGCTGTAGAGAAGCGCTTAGGATGTGCTGTATTTATTGTGCACATGAAAATCAACTCCTTAGTGTGTAAAGCAGGGCTGACACTTCCCAGATATATCACATTTACTGTGTGCCCGTGACAGAGCTTCCCTGTGTATGCACATGCACTGTCACTTAGATGTTCAGATACACAGCAAGATTGAGACTACTGTCACTGCCATGAACAGGCTGCCAGATGTCCAAAGGTCTCACTTAATTTACAGGAAAGAGGACTTCTTTGGAAAAGCCTCGGTATAGGTTTCTTTCATCACCCACCCCTCTTGCCACCTGTTCTTTTTTCCTGCTCTCAAGGTCCAAATTTTCCAGCTGAGTCCTGAGTCCACCTCTAAAGGATTCTTCTGATCTGTAAATTTTAAGAATTATCCAATACAACTTGTTCCTCTACCTCCAGTTCACAAATCTGTAACGAGACTGATTTCCTATCTTCTTCAGAAGTGTCTTTAAACTCTAATTTTCACAATATTTCTCTCTTCTCTGAGAAAGTAAGCCACTTTCCAAGTCCTGATTCCCATCAGGAAGATTTCCACACAATCTTACTCTGTTACTAAGAGCAGTGTCTGTCATGGGCTGGCTTTTCTGCTTTCCTCTCTAGAAGAACAGCATGGAGGAAAGCCCAGTCCTACAAACATGTAAGGACAGCACTATTCACTGACATTCAGTTATTGTTTTAAGCAAGTGATCCTTTATAATTTCTGTCTAATAACATTAGTTATTTCAACTACCAAAAAAAGAAAAACCTTTTCATTTTACTTTACACACTTCTGTCATTTCTTCCCTACACATTGCTGTTATTCAATTATTACATGACATTTATGGTGTTTTATTCTCTGTTAGAACCCGAAAAAAAAAATGGTGAGGAAATCCAAGAGCCTGTGAAAAGAGCATTACGCTCCTTTCTGGCTCTGGAAAATACAAAGAGCATTCATTACCACCTAGAGCTTTATTAGAGGTGAAAAACAGCAGCTGGGAGCAATATTTCTCTTTTCCTCACACAGAGGAAGGAAACTCCTGGCACCAGAGCATCTTTCCAAGCCTCTTCAGCTACCTGAAGTCCAGCCCAAAGCAGCTTCTGTGGGAGCAAAGATTCTGCTAAGGCACATCAACCCCAGCACACACTGCAATTCTGCTGCAGGACTGCCATTCTGCTGAACTATGTGGGGTTTAATTAACAGATATATTTCCCCTAGGACAGAGCTCTGACAGCCAAACTCATTTTTCATGGGCAAGTTAATCTCACTTAAACCCTCCAGTTTCCCTGTTTAGTAGAGCTTGGTCATATTAGTCTTAACTCACAATTAAACCAGAAGTTACTAATGTCATTAAAAAAAAAAAAAACAACTCTCAATTACTCTTTCCCCTCTCATATTCCAATAACTGCTTTTGCCTGAGTAGTGTGTCCTGACAACATACCCAGGATTTAGCTCTCATGTGTTAGCAATCATTTACTGCTGTTCCACACAAATTCTGCATCATCTCATTTTTATTACTGAAAATTATTACAAATTAGAAATGGAGTAATGGAGCAAAGAGAAAAGATGCATGCCAGTGCCAAATAATTCTGCAAGTATCCTATGCATATACTTCCATAGCCTCTTTTTTTTTGTCACACAGGCTTTAATTGTGGTTATGAAGTAATTAGGAAATTACTGTCTCTGTGCTTAGATTCTACAGTCTATATTATTCTGGCTGAAAGACACTGCTTTGCTCACTTTTTGTTTAAGGATATTTCTGACATAGTTTTAGTAACCACACTCAAATCTAGGTGCCACATCTAGTCTCTTTTCGGTGACATGGAGTCTGGACCATTTTAATTATTAATATTAATTATAATGGAAAAGCTCAAGCATGACCCAGGATGCCCACATGTTTTACCTTTCCCAGATGGGAAGCTAGTTGACCCTCTCCCAAGGCATGTGTAGAAGATGCCCAACATGCAGGCAGTAGGGAAAAGCTGAGACTTTGATCTCCAGGAGTTTAAGCCCTGAAGTACCATAACAGGCATGAACTGGGGTCCAAGAATACATATTTTTAATAGTTGGAACTCAGTGATCTTACAGGTCTTTTCCAACCTGATTCTATGATATTGAAATTGCCGTTTATTCACAGTCCTTCCAGTGTATTTGTCTACAGTTCTCCATTGCTGTAAGTGATCCTACCAAAACAGCATAGTAGCAGTAGAAACAAATTAACTGACCATGGCTGTTGTGCAGACTAGTGCCAGAAAAGTGTTCTGTGAGGACTAAAGAAAATCGAAGCTACTGAAGAGAGCTGGACTAAGTGGAAAGAGTTAATGGTGTTAATGGTGTGCAGGATCTGAAGCAGCTAAGTAGTCTGCAATCCAAGAAGCTGCTCATTTCTGTATACTATTGGGCAAAAAGACGCAGATATTGGCAGAGCAAGGGTCTCAAGTGGCAAGCCCACTAAAGTAGAGAGGGAAAAAATTTGATAGGTTGTTATGCCATTTGAGTCTTATTGTTTTGTCAAGAAAAAGGCCCTTCATACAAAGAAGTGTGTTCTGCGAGAGAAATCAGGAACCCACAGGCAGCTAGTGAGTGGGTAACCCCGTTATACCTGTTAATACAAGATAGCTATTTCACTGATAAATGTGACATGATGATGATAAAGATCACAAGAGGATGACACTCAAAACAAATACAAAAGAAATCACTGTCATAGCACAACTTCATATTAGAAAAAATAATCATTGGAAAGTCAGAACAAGCTATTCAGAAAAACAGAGAGAAATACTCACTAGCACCAGTGGCACACATACTATAAAACAGAAAGGTATTGCCAACAAATAATAACATGCACACAAAATGCAGCAGCATGGGACCAGACACTCCAGCTTAGAAACAAAACCAATAGCAAAAGTTGCAGATTTTTAGCAGATGTGGATTATATCATGCAGGAAAGGAATGTGTGTCATTAGGGAAGCTATGTACAAAGTGACACAAAGCAAAACATTCTACTGGAAAACTTCTCCAAAAAAAGGTAGTGTAGCAGCGGTGAAACTATCTTCCCATTTGCTACTATGCAAACTAGGAACTGCATTGTGGTAAAGCATATGCAAACAATTAAACAGATCCAGAAAAAAAATTATTACATTTAAAATAGATGTTGAAATGCAGATAAGCTGCATCTCTTGAGAAACAAGGTAGATAAAGTTTAGCTCATACCATAAGACTACTATATTTTGAAAAGTGTTTGACAGGATATACAATGCAGAAGACACAGAAGGAAAATACCAACACAGGAAATGCATCAGTCTGTCCATAATGGAGGACGTGCTTGAAAACAGAGAACATGAAGGCTGATAAGTTTGCTAAAACACATATGGGTATAGGACATCTCCCTGCTGGGAGAAAAAAATATTACAACAGAGGGTATTACTGTTTTTAGCAAGAATAATTAGTCATGGCATTTCTGAGTGCCATCTATTTTCTGAAGAATGCATACTATGTGGGTGGAATTAGGTAACTGGTGCAACCACCAGAAAGGCACAAGGTGTTATTCAGCCAGCTTAGTACCGGGCTCCTTCAACTACAAGCATATAACCCAAGGTGATTATCACTACTCCTTCTGTATGTAATAAAAACAACAACAGCAAAAGACAAAAGCACATCTAAAGCACAGTTCATGCAAATAGTTTTAGAGGAGGTGGATCATGCTCTAGAAATGCTTATTTCTCTTCAATGACTTTAAGACAAGTGTGGACAATTAGACTGTGAACAGCATCTTTTAGGAAATATTAATGTCAGGCAAAGCACCAGAAGAATGCTTTCCAATGATTCTCTGTATCTGTTGGACAAAATACCTGAAAAAAAATGCACGTATTTTGAAGTCTTGCTTGTAACACTTGTTTAGCTTGAATATTTCTAGGTTGTTTTCCCTTGACGAGAGCACGTTGAATCAGGACAATGTTAAGTCAGGCTCATCACTTTTTGTAGAATTAGTGACATTAAATACTGGGAAGTGAAGACATAGAAATATAAATACAGTAATCTTCTAAAAGCTGCTTCAGGCCTCTGTCATCACACCAGACAGCAGCAAAAACATGGTCCCATGTCTGAGTGGACCATATGATTGAAGAAGTCCTAGCTACTTAAAGTTTCCAGTCAGTCCTCCCTTCAGCACTCCTCAGAAAATGAGGGAGAGGATTGCTGCCTTAGACATGCTTTGTATGCCCAGCACAGAATATTTTCCTGTAGATGTGCAATCCATGAGCCCTCCCATAGAAACACCACCTGAACTGCATAAGCACAAGCATACACAATAGCTCCCTCTACATTAGTAAATAAAACATGCACAGGACCAGTTTTCAGGCACTTAACCTAGCTGGTAAAAAAATTCCAGCCTGTATTTATATTATTCAATTTTCTTACTCTTCAGCGTGGCTGCATCCAACCTGCCCAGTGGGAATAGTCTCTGACCAAGGCTAATCTTTAACTGTGCTTGGGAATTGTTTTGTCTAGCCCTTACTAAACCATGCTAGTGACTGGATTAACTAGTTTGATAGTATAGACAACTGAGCTTCAGTGCCCAAGAGGCTTCTCCCAGCTTTATTTAATTTTCTGTTTTGGAATTAGCAAGTGCAAGTCACATGGCTGTGTGCAAAACATGTAGAGTTTTCCTTTTGCTAAAGCAGAGTCTATGGCTCCATGATGGTGTTATTTATGAACAGTTGCCATTCTGATCCTGCACTGAATAGGACTTCATACCAGTCAAGTGCTCATGTGCAGGGATATATGACAGAACCAGGGGCTCAGGCTGGAATGGTGAATAAGACACAGGTACCTGCTTTCTACAGGAATTCACGGAGCGCCCCGACCAAAAGGCTGCACAGTTACAGATTTGAATGAGTATACACAAAGCACTTTTTTCCTCTACACGTGTGTGTGAGGGAGAGTGGGGGAGAGGGAGTAAAAACTAATTATTTATATAAAGGGAAATTATGAGAAAAACAAGCTTCTAATCTTGGGTTTTCCCCAAAACCTCCCACTGAATTTCCACTGTTTGCTTTCAATTACCAGCCACAGAAAACAATTGCTTAAATCTCTCCCCTTCACAGCTGAATCATCAAGCAAAGATTTAGTTCAATTGGATTTCACAGAGATGACACGATCTGTCAGTAACTTTAACAATGAAGATTTTCTCCTATGTCTGGTTTTACATGTCAAATTTATTTCTGCTTAGCTACAGTCTTAGACATGATCAGTGTAATTCCAGTGCAAAAGCCTAAGACAGACTGTTCCTTCAAAGCACGGAGGGGTCTGTTTTGTATTAAGAGTTTTATAGCCAGAACAGGTGCTCTAGTCATCCACCTCATCATCTTGGGGAGTGTGCTCCCCTTAATTAAGAGCCTATCATTCAAAGAGATCTTGTTATGACCCACTTTTGTCTTTAATATGGACAAATATAAAATTATAGCATTAGTGGTCAGATTGGGATTTAAAAAACAACCCACAGTTTTGGATTCCATCTGTCTTCCTTGACAACAGGTTCCTTCACTGGTATGATGAAGATTCAGGACAGAAGAAGCCAATAACAAAATACCTTCTCAACTCATAGATACTGAATCCTTACATCTTTTCTTATGGCAAAGACAAGAAAATTGTCCTGGCTTGGGATAACAAAGAAACAAAGCAAATGGACATGATACTCTCTCCCAAGGATCATATGAGGGCTCAGTCTTGATGGTCCCCACCAAAACACTTGAATACTGTGGAATCTGTCCTCAGAAAGCTCAAAGAAGACCCAAGTTAGATTCCTGAGCATCAAGTCTCATTTCAAACACTCCCTTTTACTGGATAATAGCCTGTTCAATATATCACAATAAAATTAGTAATCCCTTTACGATGCTATTAGTATTAATAGCTAATGAACTATAAAAGCAACAAACAGTTGTGGGTTAGGGGGTTTTCTCTGATTAATTCATTTAAATTTAACCTTAATTTATTTATGTCTCACTGAGACGCTGCTACCTTATTCTGAGTTACAACTGTGGCAATTAGCAGCAGTATCCCACTGTGAGTATAATGTTGATTGCATGGTATATGTCTGCAGTGGAATGACACTGCCCAGATATCTGTTGAAGAGATCAGAATACTAACCCCAAAAATGCATGATTATCCACAAATATTTATTTGGCAGCACATTTTGAAATAGACTATAGCATAGTAACATTTTATGGGTAGAAAGTATTGTATGCCTTACTTATTATACCCACCATTGTTGATGCCCGAACATTTTTACAGATACAAATGGAATATTTAGATTTTTGGGATACACTTCTGTCTTCCTCTCTTTCTATCTTCAGAATGATTATAGTTGGATTTTAACATAACATCTTCACAAAACAATTATATACTAACGTGGATACTTCCACACATCCATGTTACCATCTTTCAAATACCCATGTCTCATGCTGATTCTACTGAAGTTGTGGCAAAATCTATGTTCTATGAAGATTTTGCATAAATTTTTAATAAAAATAAGTTATTTAATAAAACTCAAGAGGTGAATTAGAAAATCTGTATCTAAATTGTAAAGATTTTCTGCTGCTTGTACTGAATAATTCATTTTAAAATAACACAGACTATTATGGTATGCCTCCAGACTTTTAAAAACAGTAACAAAATAAAACTGTAAAATACTTGAGAACATCCAGATCAATTACAATATGGTGTTCATGACAGCTAAAGCCCCTTGGAAATGGAAAATTAACAAACTGAGGTACCATAAACCATTTTTTACTTTTTTTAGGTTGCTGATAACATAGGATAATTGTTGTCCAAAAATTGTCAAATCTGAGCAGTTGGGCTCAAAGGAGAAAGGTGCTGGTTTTTTTCCATTCAATTTAATAGGATTTAAATTCCACTCTCGGGGGGAAAAAAAAAAAGCCAATCTTCAACACAAAAAACCCTCACCCAAATTCCAGACACCCTCAGTGGGATCAGCACAGTATAATTTTACATTGCCTTTTCAGTACCACAGCCTGGCAAGACTCTCAGTGCTGAGATCGAGGGTCTCCAACAGCCTGCAAATGCAGCTGCCACATTGAGGAGGTGTCAGATGACTTACAGTGAGTTTACACTGGCACATGGGCTGTCAGTTAATTCAGGTCCCCAGCGTGGGGAAGCGACAAGAAGGTAGGAACATGTCTGCAGTCATTGCCACCAGCTCATCTTGGGTCTCAGCTGCACATCTGATCCAGCCCCAGCAGTTTTGAGACCACTTCCTAGCACTTCCTCTCCTCTTGGTTTCCCAGGTATAAGATATGGGTATGATGGCTCTCAAACATTTGAAGAGATTGATAGGTATCCAAGTGTCAAGAAGGTTGTCTGCACTTGTTACAAATGTTTCATATATAAAGCAAGAAACATTCCCTTTTATGTGACTTTATATAATCCAAAGTCAAAAATATCGGGAAGTTTATATAGTCAGATTTTCTTATGCTAGCCTTTGCTAGGTAAATACACTTATACTCCAGTGCTACTATTTTCAATTAATATTTTTTTGTTGGAAAGGTACAGATATCCAATAGAAATTCCTCCCCAAGGAAGATACTTTTTCAAAAGCAAACAAAGAACAGGTTTTCTGATTACACCAAATAGTTGCAAAGTTTTAACAATTCAAATCAACTAATTTGGGGCTATGTCTTAAATAGATGGGAGAAGTCTCTTATGCATTTAATTTTTCTGCACTGAGGAATCCAGAATTTTCTGTTCCCTCACTTGTGCTAGCTATTAGAAATCACTGCTTTGACATTACCTGCAGCCGTCACGGCCTATCTGCCCAGCCTGTAAAGTCTTCATGGTTGAATACAGCCCCAACCATGACTGCAGGAAGGGTCATTCCAGCTTGCACTGATGGGAGCCTAAGGTTTCTTAAAATCTACCAAGTGCAAACAAAAGCAGCATTTGATAATGAGATCTAACAATTGTCAGAATTCAGCTCATCCAACAGGAAGAAGTCCTTAATCTGCACAACAGAAAATGGACTATACCCAAATCCCAGGGGAAAGCCACACAATACCTGACATGAGAGTATTTTTCATCTCTGTTCTTTAAAGTAAGGTACTGTGCAGCCAGGCATGCAGAACACAGAGCATGCAGTGATTACACCACAGACTCACTAGGCAGTAGAACTGAGATTTCATCCCTTCCTCCAAGGCTGCTTGAAAACAGTATATGTCCTCCAGGGCACCCAGCTAGAACAGCAGCTCTGTTCCCTCCGATAGCCTGACCCAGGAGCGCAGGGGAAGGAATCCTTTTTTTTTTTCATTGTCCTCCTGGCCACATCAACATTTTCATGTCAGATGCAAAGATACCTAGCAGGTGTGGAAAATGCTTTCACTTGGTGTACTCCAAGGCTCAAGGATTAGGACAGTCTCCTAAAATGCAGATGTTGGGGTTGTAGGTTGGCTAAGCAAAGCAGAATACAGTTATCTGGATAAGTAACCTTCACCACCAAATTATTATGCAAAATGTGGTCATTAGCACTATTTGCTGGTATCTCATCTTGTTCACCTGGATGATGTAATAGAGAAGAAGGAAGTTTCGGTAACTGGATTGCTTCAGAAGACTGTTAGAACTGCAAATTATCTGCAGGGAAGGCAGTACCTAACATGGGAGGGACCTACATTTTTTGACTGATGGTATAGAAAATACAGACATTTATGTTCATTTATTTCCTGTTAAGATGCCCAAAGTTGCAAGCATTGCCCAAGGTAGGCTGGTTTGACTCATACCTTGAGCAAGATTTTTCTGAACTGAACTTTGCCAACAAAAATCCAGGAAAAATAATTATTCATAACCTACTTACTCTATATATGGTATGTAACAACTACTTGATTATAAAAAGGGGTGAGGGAGTAACTATATTTAAATCTTGGATGGCAGTGGGACACTTTACAAGTTGGTGCTTCACACTCCTTAAAAATTGACAACCAAACAAACTAAGAGATCTATAAAAGAAGCAGATGGCTTATACAAAGAGCATGACCAACAAAACTGGTTGGGACAGCAGGAATGCCAGTTAGCAAATAATCTCATAATTCCAGAAATTTTCTTCATTTTTGCACTAGGGTGAAACCAAGATCTTTCAAAAGTGTTGCAACCCCATCCTGAGTAGCCTTTTCTGACACTCAGCCAATGAAAACTTAAATCCCAGAATCTGAAATGTCAAGGCTGGGGACTGGGGAATGCTCCTGAAATGCCTGACATCCACAGTAAATTAAATTAAATTATTTCTCTCTCCTTATGAGTTGCTTAAGCATAGTAAGATAACTTTCAATTAATCCACTTTTAAAAAGGCAGTTCTCTTGCAAAATATTGGTACTGAACACCTGTCATTGGGCTGATCACACACTGCAGTTCTGGGACCCCCATCCAATCTCCAATTCCCTGTCTGAACTTAGGACTTTTTGTCTTTTATGCATAGAGAAGCAGTCCAAGGAAAGACCAAAATAGACATGTTGACTCTATAGCACGGAACAGAGAACTCCTGAAGTGCTTGGAAAGACATGACGCAGAAGGGGCGTTGGAATATGACCATGACCCCTGCAGGCAAGAACCCAACCCATCAGACTCTTCCTTGCCCTTAAGCTGGTTATCTCTGGTCTCAAGAAAATTCCTCCCAATACAAAATGTTTTTATATGAATGTTTTGTCAATGTCTACAAAGATTTATAAATGCTGATTTGTTCAAAGAAATGTCTACCAAAAAAGGATTCATTAAAAAAAAATCTTATAAAGTAACACCTTCTGTAATTAGTATAGAAACAGATGTCAGTTAATTATAGTAAATGCAAGTTGCTTGTGTTGTACTCCTTTTCTTGCAAAAATTAAAGTAGCTCTTTGCCCACTGTAACTTTCATTACCAGTCAGTCTGGAGTGAAATAACACACAGCTTCAGGCAGGATTTAAAACAATTGCTGACTGCTTTTTAAAGAAACATGAGTTTTGTGTTGCTGAGGTCCCAGCTGCGTGTCTTGTGGCAGATTCATTTTGGGGTGACTCAGTCTCTAGTTATAATCCTTACGTAGTTTACTATTTTCACAAAGAATATTTAACTGTACATGGAATTTCTCAAGATATATGAGAACCAGCACGCTCTGCAAGAACAGAAGAAATATTGTTTGTAGGGAAGGGTGTCTCTTCTTCTTAGGACTAGCAAATCAAAACAGTCCATGCCTTAATTATGTGAAATCATAATAATTACAGGTTGTCCACAAAAGTAATTACTAATTTGTTTTGGTATTTACCTAAGTGTTCTATCCAGTCCTGCTGTAGCTTTTCAAACTGGATATTCTCATAAATTTGAAAATGTAATCTAAATTACATTTCCCATATCGCTTGCACTCCTTATGTTCATGGGATGCAATAGCATTACTAAAGAAAGCAACCATTCTTTTAGTATTCAGTTAAAGTAGCCCGAAGTGTTTTTTTAAAAATGTATTCCAATTTATGATATATAGATTAATGTATTTACTGGTAAGCAAAAGAACAAACAGTTATGTGATTCCTGCATTCCTTGTAATAATTTTTATTATTTAAGAGGAAGCATATTATTCCTTCAAAATACAGTAGGTTAAAAAACAAGATTGCCATTTCTTTATTGCTTTCTGGTGAACACAGAAAGAGAAGCAATCTATTAAGGTGTTTTCTAGTTAAAGCTAAATGATTATTTTTCTAAATGTACTGTGGTTCAGACTTTGTTTAACTTCTTCAGGAAAGATTGCTTTACAAATTCAACTGAACTTATTTATCACGCAAGAGTTCTTCATTATTCTTATTTAGAAAGAAAATTCTTGCTCAAGATTTTTTCTATTAAATCTGAGTTGGCCAAGGTTTTTACGTGCAGGTATAAACTCTTCAGATGTTTCATGGTAATATCAAGATGTTAACAGTTGTTTTAGAAATATTTTGGAAAGTTTTATTCTGTGCCATCAGTTATTCAATCCCTCTGAGATAAAGTTCTGGGAATCAAGGTTTCCCTCACATGCTATGTCAGTCTGCAACTGAATCATATAACCCCATCCCTGAAAAAAAAATTTAACTTACCTGTTGTGCTGCAGATAAGTTGCTCATGCTTACATTTGCCAATTATCGCTCTTCCATTTTCCACACAAAATAAAACTTATTATGTATTAATTTTTCATAGAATTATTCAGAGAAAAATCAGAAAAGCAGATTCTCTATGTGTTTTAATTGATTCATAAGTGGATATGATCTTTTTAGAATTCACGTAATAATGGGGGTAAAATATTAGACATTTGAAAGGCAAAAAGGGAGGAGTTTTTTTGTTTCCACTGACATGGTGCGGTGGTGCACTTTTTGAGTGATACTTGTTTTGTGACAAGCAGTTATTGGATTTAATACTGTGCCTAATAAAACATGCAAGGATTCTATTACAATATAGTGACTGGACAGTGAAGCCTTGAAATAACTTCCATGGAACTTCAAAGGACTGAACACAGACACTGCTCATACTTCATAATACCACCAGAGGTAAAAAGAGAAGTTTTGTATTGTTTCAAGAGTTGCAGATCACTGAAGCACAAGGACAACTTTCTGCAAACCCACAGGACTAACGGTGAGTCCAACCAGCTGTTGCAGAGGGTCACTGTGTGCTGTGCAGCCCCTAAGTGATCACCCAAAGGTTATGCAGCCTGTAGCCTTGGGCCAGGAGGAGAAGGGAGACCTAGCATGGAGTGAAGCTGGAGCTACCACTGCTTTTGCAGGAGAAGTGGGAGTTACTACTAAATTGTTACTACTACAGTTGTCAGCAGGGTTCAACATAATTCTTCCTTTGTAAAGATGGTACCTGAGCAAACCAGTAGCCAAACAGCCAGTGGGTGGAAAGATTTACATACTCACACAGTTATAATTATTTGATATTAGCATGTTGAAATCCCAGGAGCAAATTAGGTCCCTTTTTTCTTTACCAAGCTCCAAAGAAAAAAATCATCACTGTCCCATTCTAAGTATGGCAGAGGAGGTACAGAGTAGGAGTGTTCTAATTGCGTTTTCAAGCACTGTCCAAATAAACTGTTCTGGTACTGACAAGCCTTCATTTGCTATGACTCCAGATAAATTTGTGGCACTTTGTTTAATCTCTCCATTTTCATCACTGTAGTAATAAAGATGGGGTGAGGAGTGGGGGGGTTAAAATTGATCGATTAAAAATCGTAATAAAAATAATCTAAAAAAAAATGCATCCCTGACCAAATAGTGGATTTCTATATAACTGCCCATGAACTAGAGAATGTTTTTTTGGGAGCTATTCTTAGTTTACACTTTGACATGGATGGATTTTCTTTTTAAAAAAACAATAAACTACACCAAAAAGAGAATTCCAAACATCATTACTAATATCTTTGTCTTTTTTTTTCCTTTCCTGCTGTTGCTGCTGCTGGGAGGTGTCTGATCCCAAATAAAGCAGTAGTAAAGCAAAGTCAGTACCACTTCAGCTTCAGAAAGAATTTTGCATCTGATGCTGTGAGAAGATCCTGCTGTTGCTGTATTTTATTTCTACAGCGATATATGACAGCTTTGGTAATTCTGGCAGCTCTTTCAAATACACAACACTTTTGATATTGACACTTTAACAAAACTGTAGCATCTGACAAGCATGGAAAAAAATTCAGTCCCATCTGAGAAATTCTGGGTGGGAACGGTGGGTAGAAGGCAACAGCTCCAGGGTCCCATAGGCACTGGGTTTGTCTCTCTGTCATTCTGCACTGAAGTTGTTGTGATTGATGGGGGATGGGCTACACGGGATGCTAATGCTCAGCTCTGCAGTTCTGTTTTAGCAGATCCAGACAACCAAAGCCCTTATTCTCCCAGTATCCATGAGGCTGACCAGGTCTCACAGAGGATATAGATAATATGGCAATGATGCTGACTGGCACACCGGAATGAGAACATACAACCTTTCCTTTAGGTACAGATGAGTCCATTTTTCCTATCAAAATTATTCACAATTAAAAAATAATACAAATCATTAATCTTCTCTGTGGCATGGAGAGCTGTTAACAGCTCTACACTTTGGATATATATCAAATTATATCTTTTGTCTCTCGTGATGATTTCACCAGCTTTAAATTGTCTCTGACCATTAACTAGAAATTCACTTAACCTGAGATTAATCTTGAAAGACAGGAAATGAAAGGTAATTCTGTGCAGGCCTTCCAAGACATGAATTAATCCCAGTCTTTGACACAAACATGGTTTTATATGGTGAAATAACAAATGAGCTATCCTCATCTCCCTGTGAAGTCCCACATTTATAGTGTTTCCCCTAAGAGATCTAGGGAGGAGGAATGCTTATCCATGCTTGCCACTGACTTTCTCTGCTTCACCCTGGAATAAAGCTAGAGCGCTTCATTTCCACTCCATTTCAAAGCATGGTCACCCCTGCAAATGCATTCTTTAACAAAATATTTTTTTTCATCAGTAATACACAGAAGAGCCCAGACTACACAGCAACAGGAGGAATGGCAAAATACCAGTTACTGCCTATAAACCTGTAAATGGCCTGTGGTCAAGTAACATTAGAAATTCTCTCTACCTCTCTAACTATAAAAAAAGAAATTACAGCCTCTGCCTGGGGAAGACTGAGCCCTCATTTCTCCCAGCACTTAGAAAACAGTCTGAAGAAACAAGGTAGAGCAAAGAATAGCCAGAGACATCTGAGTAACCAGCACACATGATCTTCTATGGTTTCTTCAGACCTCATTTATGTATTTCACTTGAAGCTCATGTTACAGCCTCCTTACAAGGCAGCCATATTATATTTTCCTTTTGTTTCACCATATATTTACATTCATATTCTTTTGTTGTCATATAAAATACTTTTGTGACTCTTACAGTATACCTGCAACGCTTTAATAGTTTTGAACTGCTTGAAAGAGTCATGAAATGAAGATATTTAGCACTTTGTCAAGATGGCTGCAGTATCTTGTACTATCACATCTGCTCACCAATAAGAAAAGCAAGTTGGACTTCTGCTTCAATAAGAACAGTAAGTTGGGTTTCTACTTCAAATAATTTCCCTCAGGCAGAGGCTCACAGAACTAGCACACCCGCATCATTTCAGCGGGATCTTTTGGACATCTTACCTTTCGTTAGGTGTTGCAAAAGTTTTCCTTTTAACTAGCAACACACTGCAGCCACCTAATTTGGGAGGAATTTGTCCCTGAGGAACCTTGAATGACACTCTCCTGGCCCCAGGATCCGAGCCGAGCTGGAGGGGAAGTGCCCACAGGGACGGATCCTCAAGGGACACCTGCCCTATCCCCACAGCTCTGCTCTCCTCCCTGTCCCTCTTCAGCCTGCCTCCCACTTTTCCCGGGGTCACTTCAGGGGTCACTCACCTCCCCATCCCACTGCCCCTGCCGCCGCAATCCCCGGGGAAAAGCGGGCAGCGGCTCCCCATTTCCCCGAAGTCTTCGAAGGGGAGACCGGCTGCAGGGGGTGGCCCCCGCGACTGCACGGTCAGCGGGCTGCACTGAGCTCCCTCCGCCCAAAGCACTGGCCGCTTTTCCCGTGCTCCCGGGGGAAAGCGGCCTTCCTGCCTCCCGAGGGAGGGAGCGAGCCCTGCCGGCATGGCGCAGAGTCTGCCCAAGCCGTGGGTCCGACCTGTTGCTCAGCTTTTTCCACGCAGAGCCGCCCGCTCAGAGGATTACCGCGGTAATCCGAGACGCGTGAAAGAAAAGAAACGCGCGTCCCCTCTCAGCCGCTTTCGGGGGCGCGGTGAGAGCAGCGCGCCGGCCCCAGCCTGCCGGCCGGACTTGCTGCTTGCGGACACCCGCGAGGGGGCGGCCCGGGAGAGGGGGCGGCCCGGGCGAGGCGGGAGGGCCCCCTGCAAGGGGATATCCCTGTCCTGCATGTACCGCGTTAGGTGTGATTTTAACCATGTCGTCTCACTCCTCGCCAAAAGGCAAAACCCGGGGAGCTCCAGGTGCTGCAAAACTCGGGTGAGACCAGGGATGCCCGCGGGACCACATCACCCGCTCTTGCAGGGCTCACTCCGGGGCGGATCCGCAGGTAGGTCCCCCGAGAGTCGGGCAAACTCGCAGCGCCCATGGGGCGCCTTGGGTTCTCCTCGGACCGCCCCCCGCCGCCATCCTCGGGCCCTGCCCCGGAGGGAGGCGCCGCCCGGCCCCTGCCCGGGGAAGGACCCTCGAGCATGAGGCGGGCGCAGCCTTGCGCCGGCAGCGGGAGGTGCGGGGGCCCGCTTGCCCTTCCCGGGGGGTAGCACCGTCTCCCATGCCTGGCTCGGTTACCCCGGGAGCCGTATAATCCCAGACGCCCCCCTCCCGCAGCTCCTCAACCGCCCGCCGACGGGCGGGCTTTGCTTTCAAGGCTCGGCTTGGCAGAGTCTGCTGAGCAGCTAATAACATAACAACCCGGCTTTGATCAATCCGAACTAATTACCCCTCTTAATTAAAGTCTTTAGCGGTTGTTTCAGTGTTTTGGCACGGACGTGGGAGTGCTCTGCCGTGCAGCGGAGCCAACGTGGCGCTCCGCGCCCGCCCGCCCGGCCGCGCCGCAGCTCCGGGACGGCCGCGCAGCCCCCGCCGCCGCAAACACTTCTCGGCAAAGGTTTATTTCCACCAGGCCAATGATTTCTCTTTCTTTTTTTTTTTTTTTTCTCCACGTGCAAGAATCAATCGGAAATTCAAATCCGTACATAGAGAACAGTTCTGTCCATATAGATACGATATTCAGGGGGAAGAGGGAGAGGAGGAAATCAAGAAGGGTGGAATAACCAGCAGGCAGCGGAGGCAGGGCAGGACCAACACAGTGGGAATATATATACATCGAAATAATTAAAGTGGTGCAACGTTCCCGGGTCGGGTAATACAGATCCCAAATAAATACAGCAGAAATTGGCTTGGCGCTTTTTCTTTCTTTCTTTCCTTTTTTTTTTTTTTAAACCATCTCTCCCCCTGAGATGCAACGACAACAACCAAAAAAATAGTCTTTAAAGAATAAACAAAAAAAAATAATAATAATAAAAAAAGAAACAGTCAGTCCCAGAAACGTTAGTGGCGATATAGAGCATAATACACAAAACCGCTTAACAGGTGCATGCAAAGAGAAGGTGGGGACTCGCACAGGCAGCTGCCCCTCAAGGCTGGAGCGGCGGGCCCCGCAGCAG
>VWZG01007171.1:232084-244504 GCA_013396735.1 Grallaria varia
GGGGGAAGTAACTAAATTATTGCATTCGGAGGGGGAAAACCCGGCGAACTCGTTTGCCGAACCGCGCTGGAAAGCTGCGAGTTGCCGCGCGGGGAGAACGGGCACTTCCCGCGGAACGACAGCCCCGCGCTCCCCCCGGACCGAGACCTCTGCCCCGCACCGTGGGCCAGGCCAGAGGAGATGTGTCGGAGCTAGCCATACTTAAAATTAACCTAAATATCTAATAACAAATATAGAAAACAAAATTAACTCCCCACCACCCTCTCTGTCGCAAATTGTCCCCACACTTGACCTTTCCTGGGGCGGGAGAAGCCGGGCAAGGGAGAAGGCGCTGAAGACTGGTACCTTTCTGGTGAAATCCTTTGCCACAAAATTCACAGACAAATGGTTTGTAGCCGGCGTGTATTCGCGTGTGCGTGTTCAGAGTCGAGCTCCGGTTAAAAGCTTTGCCGCACTGGTTGCACTTGTGTGGCTTTTCCTGGAGGTAAACAAACACTAAGTCACGGCTGTTCTGCGGGGTCTGTGTGCTGATTTGTGGGGTTTATGAACCTGTTTGTCGGGTCTGTGTGTTAACTGACGGCTCACAGCTGCCGGTGCGGGACACCCCGAGGTACCTACCATGCTTGGGGCAGAAAAAATCCCAACCCCACCCCCGCTCTCGATCGGGCGCCGCACGCCCCCCGCCGCTGCCTCGGGGCGGCCGGATATCGCCGAGCTCCCCGAAAAACCCGAGTGGAGGGTCTTGGGCAGAGAGAAAGGGACGGAGCGGGGCTCACCTGGGTGTGGATGATCTTGTGCCGGCAAAGCGTGCTCGCCTGTCTGAAGCCCTTCCCGCAAACTTTGCAAACAAAGGGTCTGGCTCCCGTGTGCACCGGCATATGGCGCGTTAAGTTATAGTGTGCATTAAATACCTGTAAAGAGGAATCAGACCGAAAAATAAAATAAAACAAAATCGCCATTAGAAGGTGAGAGTGCCGAGGGGAAGCCGTCCTTTAAAAATCAAGCAAGCAAGGGACCCGACAACCGGCGGACAGACGGAGGGGGACAGGAGGCTGGGGAAGGGAAACGGACTGAGACGCTACTTGCCTTTCCACAAACTTCACATGTGAAAACTTTGGGCTTGCTGCTCGGGGAGCCGCGGCTGAACTCCGAGGTCTTATAGGCGATTTTTTCCGAGAGGATCTGAGCACTTTCTTTCATGTAGTGCTGCAACTGAGCCTGCGATAAGTCCTTGAAGGCCACCCCCGCCGGGTACTTGTCCACAGTCGGCAGCACCAGCTTGTTCCGCTCTGCCAGGTAAGCCTTGGGCTGCGAGTGCAAGGGAGAGCTGAGGAAATAAGAAGCCACCGGGTGGATGTTGACACTGGAGGACGGGTGACAGGGGCTGTCGCCTCGGTTAAAATAGCACAGGGCTCCCATGGCGTGGAAGGAGGAGTGATTGACCACTCGGGGTCTTACCAGTTTGTACTGCTGCAAGGGCAGGGCATCGCGGGGGAAATCTCCTTTCAAGCTCAGGGCACAGTTCAAGAGATCGCCGCAGCTAAAGGAGGGCGAGGAAGAGGAGTCTAAGTGAGCCTTCCTGGGTTCCGCTCCGGCCACCGCCGCTTTGGGCAAGGTGTCGTATGCCACCGGCACAAATGGGATCATGCAGGGGATTGAAGAGTTGAGGTGCAGCGGGTGCTTGGGGTCGCCTTTGGCCACGGAGCCATGGAGGAGCTGCGGGACAGGGATGGACCGGGGCTCTGGAGTCCGCGCCATGATGCGCTCAATGGAGAAGGCGAGGGGCTTGGGCGTGCTGATCATGTTGCTCCTGGCAGACAGGCTTTCTCTGGCCGGAGGAGTCGCTAGGATTTTGGTCGCCGTGTGGTGGCCACTATTGTCCATGACTGAATTGCATTCGTTCGCCCGGTTTGTGCCGCTCTGGTAGACGCCTCTTTTTTTTTTTTTTTTTTTTCCCTCCTCTCCCCTCTCTCTCACTTTCTCTGCCCCTTTTCTCGTTACTGATCTGCTAGGAAGGAGGCTAGCATCGCCGCCGCCACCATCACCACAGTCTCCGCCGGCGGAACCAGCCTTCTCAGTCCAGTGGACTCATGCCAGCCCATCACAGTTTACTTTGGCGCACCAATGACTCGGGACAATCGCTACTTATTTCTATCAATAGAAAGTGTTGTGTCAATAACGCAGCCAAGATCTCGCCAATCGTTAACTTCCAAGAGGAGAAGGTAAACTAGATAATTGCTCAATTCGCTTCCAACAGTCAACAGGAAAAGTTTTTTCCCCCCCAGCAAGCGGCTACTTTTCATTGGCGCCCGCGCCTCCCCCGCCCAGGGAAGGAGGTGGCTCTCCCTCCTCTCCTCTCTCCCCTCTGCCTCCCTCCCTTTCTCTTTTTATTATTATTATTTGCAATCTGCTTAACCAGGCTTTAGAGGCCAAGCAAATCCGAGATCAATTTTCTTGTTTGGCTTTAAGTGACATCATCTAAAATCATTGTCCAAGAACTAAACAGGGATGTGAAACCCAATTCAAGGGCAAGCGCCAGGGTATTTGTCAAACGAGGTGCTGCAGAAGAAGCGGCTGGAGGGGAAGCTGTTTGTTTCCTTGCCACTTTCCAGCCCGAGCTCTCTTTGTGTGTGCGTACGTGTGTGTGCCTGAGGGAGGGAAGGAGATGGCTGCTCTGCTCCTGGGACTGCTCCTGGTCTGCTCACTGCTTTAAAGAACAAGGTCAGGTGGCGGTGAGCTTTTAGAAAACACGGTAGACAAATAAGCGGGCCACTTGCGACAAGCAGACGGCGAGAGCAGCGCGTGAGGATGCAGGAACCTCCCGGGCCAAATCGAACGAGTGCTAGGGAGCAAAAGGATGACTCAAAACCTGGGGCAGGGGAAGAGAAGAAAAAGGAGGTAGGAAGAGGGAGTGCCTTTTAAATCTGAAGCACTATTTACATATATACATGTGTAACCTGCATATACGCTAAGTATAGTTTCTCTGTCCTTGTATAATACATGAACAGCACAAATACTGAAAACTCAGGGTCGGTATAGATACACGAAGGAATATACAGCCCACATACTGCTTATAGGTACATATGCACCTAAACAGATGCGATCCCCATGTATTTAAGAGAAGCTTGACGGCCCTGTTCAGGGCGGGCAGCTCCAGCGGGTGTTCGTACTTAGAGCGAAGCGAGGGTGCTCGGAGAGATGAGAGGGGCAGCGGCGTGTACGGGGCTTTCTGTGTTCCCGCCCATCCCGCTGTCCGACAATTCGGGCTTTGGACAGGATCCCGTTCCTGCAGTCGGCCTGGGGTTCACTTGGTTACTGACTGAGAGGCCGCTACCGAAATAACCCCCGGGAAAAACCAAGGGTCCCTCCGCTTCTGCCACCCCCAGCACCGACGACCGGGCCGCTTTCCCCAGCGGAGGGACCCATGGGGCCGCCTTCCCTTCGAATGTCCAGCACTGCCCTTCTCCGGGGCCGGGGGAGAGAAGCAGGAGGCCTCCGTATTGCTAATGAAGAGAAGCCTCTAACGAGACAGGGAGGTCCGGCCTCCGCTGCTCGGGTGCCGGCCGAGGAACTTGCAAAAGGCCGTGGCTCCCCACCACCGTCCCCGCACCAGCCCAGGACAACCCACTTGCGGGAAAGCGAGAGCTGCGATGAAGGGCTGGGGGTCCGGGAAAGGAGGGAGGGATGGATAAACATGGGGAGGCATCTTTGCCTTCGGCAGCGTGACCTCGCCGGTGCTGCTCCGGGCCACCGCGGCTCCGTTTGAGAAGGGCAGAGCAGCGGCTGTTCCAAGACGGTACCTCCGCGGTCGGGAGCTCCGTTCTCTGCGGGGGTCGGAGGAAGAGAATATCCTGGGGTCCCCGGGACCTCGTCGAACGACGGGCAGTGGACTGGGCACCCCTTCCTGCAGTGGTTCTGCCCCGCAAATCCTACGACCTCCGTGTCCGCCCCGTCCCACCCGCGCCCGGGAGCACAAGTGAGCAACAAGAGCCGGAGCTTGGCTTCGGGTCGTGCCGGGGCGGACACAGCCGTGGGGGCAAGTGCGGGGCGAAGGAAGGGCGGAATCAGTGCTGGGCAGTGCTGGGCCCTGCGGAGTCCGCGGCCGCGTTGCCCCTCTCCGGCCGTGCTCCCGGTTTTCCACGGTCTGGGTGGTGGGCCGCTGCCCGGGGCTGCGCCGCTCATCTCCCCCTCCCTCTGCCCAATCCCCCACGGCAGATGGGTCAGGGCGTTAAGACCGTAATTGCTGCCCCGGATCGGGTTGCCGCAGCCTCCCACCTCTTACCTGCTGCTTTCCGCACTGACAGCTCAGACCCGGCTCGGCCAGTGTCACCGACCTGGGGGGAAGGAGAGAGCGGGGACCCGCGGAGGGGGTGGGACGGGGGCGGGCCCGTGTCCCCCCCAGCGTCGCGCAGGGCAGCTGCCCCGGGTTGCCCGCTTTCTCCGGGGTGTGTCGATGTCTCTCGTGTATTTTGTGTCCGCCAGAGGAGTTTCCTCCTTCAAAGCAATTTACATTTAATTCAATCTAGGCAAATTTCCTCTTGATTGGTGTTGAAGAAGGGAATTATTGTTGAGTGGGTTTTAGAGGCTTCAAATCCCATATACTTAATATGTTAACAGCTTGCTCTTAACTGGTCTTTTTGGGATTGACTTTTTGACATGTGTTTGAAAGTAAAATATGTAGTGTCATTTGAACAGGGTAAATATCCCAAAGCAGCAATTACAGCCCTGACATTGCAATTATCCTGGTTTCCTCCATACTGAGAAACGATTGGAGAAGCGGGAGCTTTATTATTCGTTAGTTCCTCTTGGATATGTATCCCTTTCCCTCTGTACAGCAAAGGAAAACTTACGTTTGTGCCTAATTTTTCAATAGCGATCTAAACCCAAATTTTTTAAATGTTTTTTTGGGGGGGAGGGGACGTCATCCTGTTCCATCTCAGAGATGGAGCCTTTTTAGTGCTAGAGTTACCTGCAGTATAAAGCTATTAAAATCAATGTCGTTATACTTCTTTCAGCCTTGTCTCGAGCTTTGCCTTGCTCCCGGACCTCGTCTTTTTAGCTATTTTATAGATCTGCCGAGCTGCAAATATCCTGCAGCCGTACTGGTACAGGGCTGTTTTTCCCGAAGTAGAAAGATTTACAGGCTCTGAGGGTAGCAATAAGGAACCTCTTGGCCTGGTTCTTTTGGCGGGCGTACGGAGGGCCCGGGGCTCCCCCCATCTGGGGGCACGTACCGTGTCCTGTCAGAAGGGGCCGATGGGGGAAGGAGCGGGCTCGTCGGCCTCCCAGAGTTACGAACCGTCGGAGGAATTAAGGGCAAAAGTTTTGCCTTGAGTTGATTTCGTGCTGTGCCCGGGAAAGCTGCTGTTCTCTTTTTCCCTGTAATCGGCTTTGTGTTTCATTCGCTCCTAAGCTATGTTCTTGATATTGCTCACTTGCATTATTATCATAACGTATCTCTACATGCATTCAAAATCCGAGTCACTGGCGAATTCATCTCGTCGTCAGGATTACTTCAATCCGATCCCAGAGGCGATTAGAGGGAGGTAAAACACCGCCTAAAGCCTAATCTTTAATTTCTTCCTCCTTAATAAAATGAATAATTCCATTGCGTTTTTAAGTAAAAAATGAATTGAAAAGGATAATAACTCCGCTAACCTTCTGTTGCGTGTATTAATATTTTCCTGGGAGTGTTTTACCGCAACCCTCCTGTGCGAGCGGGCTGCGCCCTCCGTGCGCCCGGAGCCGACTCTGCCCGGCCGGGAAAGGGCAGGGAGGGCAGCCGCCCGCCTGGCTCCGGGCCGCCTCTGGGCAACCCGAGCGTGGAGGGAGCCAGGGAAGTTACGGAGCATCCTTCTTGCCGCGACACCGGCGGACCCGACGGCGCATAGCCAGACCCTTATTACTGTTATTATTGTTCTAATAGTCGTCATTAATAGTGCCGCCACCGGGATTCGCTCCTAAAGCTCAGATTTGCTCTCGGTACGCATCATTCCGAGCCGTCCCCTTCCGAGCCACCGAATTTGTGAAGAGTCGATTTGCCCCGGCACGGAACAGGAGCGCCGTCCTGCCTTCAGCTCCGCCGCCGTGCCCTGCCCGCGGCCCGTGTCCCCCGTGTTCCCCGTGTCCCCCGTGTCCCTCGGCCGCCCGCATACCGCGCCGCGGCTTGTTACAGTTCGGACTTAGCTCCCGGCTGCTGCGAGGCTGGAGGGCTCGCTCATTCATTCCCACTCGGGGCTTGTTGTTTACTGTCTTTTGAAGCGAAGTCAAAACATAAACGGGGGAGTTAAAGCGGGGGAAAGCAGCCCCCGGTGGGCCAGCCGCCGTCACCGTTTGTCAGCCGGCGCTGGGCGAGATCCCGCGCCGCCGTCCTTTTCGGTGGAACCTGACGCTGCCGCCGCCCGCCCGGCTGCTGGGGTGGGAGACGCGGCTCCCTGGTCGATCCGGCCTCGGCCCCGGCCCTGGAGAAGGAGGCGTCCGCTAAGCACGGGCGCACCTCGCAGCAGCCGCGGGTTCTGCTGTTCCGGGAGCGCAGGCAAAGGCACTTGAGCTTTGCCGCGTTGTTTTAAGTTGTAACACTTAGACGTTTTCTCCACTAACACGTTCTCCGGTGGGGAAAAACCCCCATATATATATGTGTTTGTGTATATACCTTCGGAGAGTATGTGTAGTCTGCCCGTACAGTGAGGGTGTGTTAGTATCCTTCTATAGCTGTTCCACCGCAAGCAAGAGAATGAAGTATTGATATTTTTAACAGAATCCACCACAAAAGAAAAACAGTTGACACTGATTCGCCCAACACAAGTGTTCCCAGAGGTGAAAAAAAGTTTGGAAGTGCAGTACATTTCCTACAGATCCCTCTAAACCGAAAACCAGACTGGGGCAAATAAAGCCTTTTCACGTATAAAGCCTTTAATCACATATAAACGAAATTACAAGTGACCCTCTAAAGCAGCCCTTCCGGTTCTCCCCGTAATTCATGCGAGCGATTTGGCTCCGTGTGCCAGCTCCGAACGTGAACCGCAGCCATCACGTCTAATCTAATCAGTCCGCCTGTGAGGGGACCCAGCGGTGTCATCAGCTCCAAAGGGCCCTTGGTGGAAGTGGCTGGGAGAGGCCAGCGGCAGCTGGAGCCATGAATGACACTTTCTCATTTGTTCCTTTCCCAGTTCAACAAATGTTTAGCCCCGTTGCTGCTAAAAGAACGCCTCACGCTCTTTGGCTGGGGGAAGCTATTTATTTTTAAGATTCCTGAATAGAATCGGTAGCAATTAACTTATTTTTTTTTGTTTCCATTTTCCGTCAGTGTGTTGGGAAGTAACCTGAAGCAAAGCAAAGAGCTGGTCGCTGTGTGGGCCGGGTTCGCCATGGCGACGGGGAGAAGGTGTCTGCCGGTCTGCCGGACCCCACTCCCTTCTGGCGGGTCCCGTTTCGATGTGTCGCGGCTGAGAGGGAGGGAAAAGCTAAGTGAAAAATGTGAAAATAATAAGAAGAGCGGGAGCCGTGCTCCGTCGCCGCCGTTGCTGGACGGAGCCCGGAGAGGGCTCCCCGTCTCCTTGGCTACCCATCCGGCGCCCCCAGCCGGGAACGGGCACAGGAGATAACTGAGCAGCCCTCGGGACGGGGCCGGGGGGGAGACGGAGGGACGCAACAGTACTGCTCCTAAAGCCGAAAATGTAAATTTTGTGTGTGTGTGTGTTTGTGTGTGTGATTGTTTCTTTTGGTTTGTTTAGTTGCCTTTTTTTTTTCCCCCTCGCAGGTCGCTGTTAGAACCAAACGCCCTCGTGACGGTGGGGGGCCGCCCGTGGTCTTTTGGTGGGTCCCACGGATGTCCCGGGTTCCGTCCTTTTCGCACAGAACGAGCCCGGCTTCCCCTCGGCTTCCCCACCGCCATGCCGCTGCCTTGCGGCCCTCGCCGTCTGTTGCGGCTCGTTTGCTGACTGTCAAATGTCCGATTCCAAACAGGTAGGCGCAAACGGAGCACTCTCTGTGCAGGAACCCGCGTCACAGCCTCACACCCCCTCCCCGGCCCCTGAGCTCATTGCCGTGTCCCTCGCGGAGCCGCACTTGCTGCCCCCTCAGAAGCTGGCAGTGGTGACCTGGCCGCCCCCTGCGTCGGGAGTCTGGCGTGTTCCAGGAGCAGATCTGCCCCCCCAAAGCCTGGAAACACCCGGCACCTTCACCGATCTTCCCCCGGGAGCCCAGGAGCCGTTTCGTGGGTGCCGTGTCCACAGGGCCACGGAGGAAGGGACGCCCAGTGCCCCGGGAACCCCTCGCCCTCTCGAAGAGCAGCCGGCGCCCCGGGAGCCTCTCGGTCTAGCGGTCCCTCCAAAGGGGCGCCAGCCCCTGCGCCGGGGGGTGCCCGCCCTTCGCTCGGGGCCGGGTTTACAGCGCGAGGCGGCTCTAGGGGCGCCAGTCTCAGCGGCGGGACCCGCCGTGCGGGCTCGGAAGGTCGCGGGCTGGGCCGGCCAGGGCGGGCAGCGGCAGCTGCGAGGCTGGGACAGAGCCTTTACTCTGCTGAAGGTGGGAGGCTCAGTGTCCCAAAGTCGCCCTTGGCGCCGCGGCAGTTCCCCCAGCCACTGCCTCGCCTCCTTGTCCGGGATAAGCGACAGCAGCGGTGGCGAGCTCTTGCCCCGGGCACCCCGTACCCGGCTGCGGGAGAGCTGTGACGGTCAGCTCCGCCCTCCTGCCCCGGGCACCCGGTACCCGGCGGCGGGAGAGCTGTGACGGTCAGCTCCGCCCTGCTGCCCCGGCCCCCACCACCGCTCTCATCGCGGGGCGCGCACCCGGCCGCGGCTTCTCCTGGTTAGGCTTCTACAGCCTCTTTTATACCACCAAGGCGCAGGGGGTGATGAATTAAACGAGACCTCTCCTGCCTCCTTGCTGAAGGCTCCCTGCACGCCGTGCCCGCTTAGGAAAAGTGGAGGCGAGGGCAGTGTCTCCCGAGGGGGCCCCTGCAGCCCCGGGACAGCGCGGCGGGCGCGCCGCTGGCTGCCTCGCCCGAAGGCGCACGGGGCGGCGATGGTGGCACGCAGCTCCGGGGCGCGCGGAGGGTCTGAACACCCAAGTTGGGATGTCAAGGCGGCCCCTGCGCCCGCCCCCGCGGGGCTCTGCCGCGACTGCTGGCGCCGACGGTGCCCAGCGCCGGAGCTGTCACAGGTACTTACTGGCCTTCCCAAGCTTGGGGTTGGTTTACCGTTTCACAAATCCAGTTACTAAGAAAATGCTTGGATTTGGAAGAAACGGAAGAACATTTGAAGCACTGTTGTTTCTGTACCTGCCTTCCACTGTTCTCTGCTGTGCTGCCTCTCTAACAATAACTTAGACAAAATTTGTGTCTGAGTTAATTTCTTGGAAATCTCAAACATCTTGTGACTTCATGGTGACATCATCTTTGGCCTTTGGGGTTTTTTTTGGTTTTTTTGTTGTTGTTGTTTTTTTGGGTTTTTTTTTGTTTTTTTTTTTTTTTTACTATTTCCTTAGTCACATAATCTTTGCTTTGGTTTGTTTTTTGTTTGTTTGACTATTTCCTTGCTCATCTCCATCTTACTGAAACATGTCTTGCAAGTACTGCATGAAGACAAAATTGATTAACAGAGTGCTTGACATACAGGGTTTACATGAATCATGCTTCATGAAATTTGATTAACTCAGACACACTTCAAGCCACAAAAAGTCATAATCTTGTTGGTCAGGTGTTTTTTTTTTTTTTATTTTTTAAGTTCTGTCAGGCCATACACAGGGTTGACTGCTTCCTAAGACATAGGGAGCTGGAGGGACTCCCCAGGCAGTCTGGACAGGGCCCCACCAGCCAGGGCCAGTCCTACCACACCCAATCAGGGAGCACAGCAGGGTGGGGCAGGGGGAGAGGTGGTGGCAACCCAGAGACCAGATCATTGACATGTTTGTGATGGTCACAAAGGTCTGAAGTCAATCCATGGGTCAGGATCTGGACAAATAGGGCCCATAAACAAGCACATGTTGGGCTGTATCTGAGTGAGAAACCACCATTCCTTTTCCATTGCTGGTGCAGAGACTGGAAGCCCTGGACTGAGCTGAGGTGGAGTCCCTGGACAGAGGCTTTTGGTGGGGGTCTCAGGTGAGACCTGTCAGGATCACGATGGCCTCGAAGTCCTTTTGAGGCCCTAATAGGTGATATTGCTATAAGCTGCTCTGTAATTGTCCGAATTGATAGGGAGAGTTGTTTGCCTTACCAGGAAACCCTTCTTGGCATGGGGGCAGCTTGGGACAGAGGAAAAGCTCAAAGGGGAGGTGAGTACAAACTACTGTCTCCCACAGGGTTTTTGGATAGCAGGGCTGGTCAGAGGCATTAATGCCAGGATGACCTCTGTTGAAGGAGAGATAGACCCATCACATACTTCCTGGGCTGTGCTGGTGACAGCACTTCTGTTCCTGTGTTTCTAGTTCCCACTCCAGGTCCCTACACTGTTAGTGGTTTGCTAAGGACAGTACCCAGTTTTGATAGCGTCTCCTACTCTCATGTCAGAAGCTTAAAAATCTCCTAATGTCCTCTAGGGAGAGCCCTGCATGGACCTGGCACAGCCCTGCACTAAGAGGCCTTGGCAAGCACTAGAGGGCCACTGCAGTGACACCTGCATTCACCTATTTACAACTGCCTTCTCCACAGACACCTCTGCAGGGTCTCAGGAATGTAAAGATGGTTGGGAGAGGGCGAGCACGGAGACTTTTGCAGAGACAAATCTCTGTTCCTGACTGATACTGATCTCTGCCTCCTTAGGTTTGGGAAATGGATGTTAAATTGTGCAGCCCAGCTTCCTCTGCACCCTGCTGCCTGCCACAGCCAGGCTGGGGCTAAGGCTGCAGCTTGTGGCCTGGCAGGCCATCCCTTACCGAGCCTGAATTTCAGCCAGAGTCCCACCTGGCCCTTTGAGCACCATCAGCTTCCATGCACCAGCACAACTAGAACAAGTGACAGGAAAGGGACATACAATTCTTCTAGTGCTATCAAAACCTAAACCAGCAAACCCATCTGGGACCCTGGTCATAGCAGAGAATATTGCTGAGGCTCTGTGTTCCCTTCAGCCCAGCAGAGATGGTAATGTGAATGGGAAGTGATGGAGGAGAGTGCAGTGTTCCCACTGCCTGCCTCTCTGGCCACTCTGCCCTGCAGCAGCTGTCTCCTGCCCCACTGCTCCTCAAAACACACGTTGCACTGCAGCTGTCCTTGGGCAGGGGTGCCTGCACTCCTGCCCTCTCAGCCTCCTTGGGTAGCTCTGGGCAAGGGCTCAGTTAGGGCACAAAAAGCTGAGCAGAACGGTCTTCCTCACCAGCTCCCAGTTCTTCCTTTTTGCTGAATTCACTTCAGCTCATGCACAGATGAGAAGGCTGGTTGGCCACAGGAAAAAAAAAATGCCATTTAGAGTTACTCTATAGAATGTGGGAGAAGAGTAACTTGTGCTTCCTTGTTTGTCCAAGCTACTGAGTATGCTGAAAGTAATTTTCCCTGCATGCTTGCAACAGACCTCTGAAGTCCTGCAGCCTGTTCTTCCAGGGAAACTTCATGTCAGCCTCACAAACCCTCAACAGGCCCTCAGCAAGGCCCTTCAGGTGTAATGCCATGGGTCAAGGAGGACCTCAGAAATCTTCAGTGCTTCTTTGGGTGTCATCTGTGTTCTTTCTGATTTTGTGTACACAAACCCAGGAATCAATCATGCTCCCACAAAAAAAGAAAAAAAAAAAAGTTGCTATATTTTTCATAAGCTGTGTGAGACTGACAAAAATTTGCATTCTTTTCAGCTCATACTGAAGACATAAAAAATGGGCAGTGGGCCCTGTCTGTTTGCCTCCTAATGAGGTGTTTTTGTTTGCTTTTTTCCTTTATCAAGGCATTGTGTCCTTGGGTATTTGTTTGCTATATATATCTGTTTTATAAAAAACTCCATATTTGTTATAGATCACTATATAAACTAAATAGAATAATCTTTCAAAAAACTTGTTCTCATGAGGAATCATACAACAGTTCCAATGGTTTGAAATATTGAAAACATCTTTTAATTGTAGAATTCTATACAAACTTGGGTAGATACAGAAACGGTCACGACAAAATGTGTTCTTATTGCCTGAAAATTTTCACAGAAATACAAACATTGATGGCAAGCTTACTGACATCCAACAGGATGAGATATCTTTAAACTTGCAAAATGAATAGACACAACACTCCTAAGCAGTTTGTATGTGTTTGACTGTCCTTGAAGTCCTACTACCTCAATATACAAAGAATCAAGATTGAAATTTTTAATGCACATCACATAATAATGTAAAAATAAGCACAAAATAAAGGTAAACAAAATGAAATCCTGAAAATACACTGGCTTTTTTTTTTTTTTTTTTTTTTTTTTTTTTTTTTTTTTTTTAATTTTGGGGTTTTTTTTTTTCTAA
>VWZG01007171.1:256427-292504 GCA_013396735.1 Grallaria varia
TTCTACACTCCCACGGAGCTCAGAAAGCATTTTGTTTTTTCTTAAGAACACATATTTTAGCCCCTATCAGACTTTTCCTTGCATATTTGAATAAAGGATTCCCACTGCCACTCCCAAAGAGAACAGGAGAAAAGGGAAAGGAGCTCAACAGAAAAAGGAAGCCAGACCTTGACATTAAGACCTTGTTCACCAGGACTCATGATGACACTGTTGGATGGGGTATCTTGGTGATGCAAGGAAACATAACTAGTTTCAGAAATCAGTAAAGAGAATAAAAGAAAAAATGAGGCTCATTTAAAAGCATGTTAAGCATCTTTGAAACTCCTAGGCAAAGTAACAAAGAACATGTACCATATGAAAAGCTTATCTTTCAGGAGGAAAGTAATTTTTTCATATTTTAGGCTTATAATTAGAAGCTGGCTAGTTGTTATGGAACTGCTGCTACTTTACATATAAATATACACTTTTAACACAAAATATGTGGTACTCATCTCCCGCTGTATTGCATATTGGTTGATGAACAGCAACTTATAATATTTATCCTACTTTCTAATATTTGTGACCTTCATTCTTTTTTTTTTCCCCTGGCTTCTTCACATATGGCAGATGAGCTGGGAAACTGGAAGTTTGCAAAATCAAACACATGTAACTTCCTTTCATGTCTGGACATATGTAATGTTGCTGTTCTTATTTTAAATACTAGGCACTAATATGATAATCATGACTGCGAGAGACTAACAGCACAAACAGTTTCTCTACTCCACTCTACTCTACAGACTGCATCTGTGAACAGTACTTCCATAGGTTATTCTGGTGCTAAAACTCTCTGGAGCAAACACTGTCAGCCTTGCTACACTGTGTGTTGTGTTGCAATTTGGGTATATCTGCAAACATCCTCCAAGGCACAGAATGGGGAACATCACTTGAGCGACCCTGAAATGAAAGCCAGCTTGGATCCTTGAAATAAACAAACTAACATAATTCAAAATGACCAACATGTTAGTTGTTATAACACTTGCCTCTTGCCATCAGGCTCTAGTTTTAAAAACTGTGCAAATGTATTTAGCTATACAAATGCTAATCAGTCTTCCTAAGTGCATGCCTAAAATTACAGAATCACAGAATCATAGAATGGTTTGAGTTGGAAGGGACCTTAAAGATCATCTAGTTCCAACTCTCCTGCCGTGGTAGGGATGCCACTCACCCACGCAACCTGATCTCCAACACTTTCAGGGATGGTGCATCTACATCCTCTCTGGGCAACCTGTTCCACTGCTTCCCCATCCTCTGAGTAAACACTTTCTTCCTAACATCTATTCTAAACCTGCTCTCTTTCATTTTAAAATCATTGCTCCTTGTCCTGTCACTACCTGCCCATATAAAAAGTTCCTCTCCCACCCTTTTTATAAGTCCCCTCTAGGTACTGGAAGGCAGCTCTAAGGTCTCTCCAGAGCCTTCTTTCTCCAGGGTGAACAACCCCAGCTCTCTGAGCCTGTCTTCACAGGAGAAGTGCACCAGGCCTCGGATCATCTTTGTGGTCCTCATTAGTAAGGTTAAAGGTCTATGTTTACTCTGCCTGGTAAGGTATGTAATCGAGACACCCACTTTTGCCCACTCATCCAGAACTTACTGGGGAGTCCCTCGACTGAGGCATCTTCAAAGGGACCTCTTGTTAGCTGCATCCCTCCCTGAAAGTGAGAATACTCTTTATCTTGGTACCATGTATCAAAAGTGAGGCAGACTGAAGTTGTGTCAACGTTTGTGTTGTAGCTTTTACACTCACCTTAGCAATTCTTGTCCTAGAGTCTTCTACTTAGACTCCTTACTCTCTGTGGAATGAGGTCAAGTACTTATTTTTATTACAGCATTTAAAACATCCTGAGTTCCTCTGGGTGAATATTTACAGACAGCTCATTTCTTTCCACCTCAAAAATCTTGACTTATCATTCATTTACTCTGTGTGCTATTGCAGGGTGTTATGACAGGGCTGGCAGCAGCTGTGCAGCTAACAAGGAGATGCCCACTGGTGGAGCTACTCCTCTCTTACATCGCATTGACTGGGCTCTACACTGAACAGCCTTAATGTGGAGCATGAGTTCAGCCTCCTGCCTCCCTCTTGCTTCTCTCCTCCATTCATCTCTTTGGAAAAAGCCTCCTTGGACTAAGCAAGTGTCTGGTTTGCTCCTTTCCATCCTGGAACTTGTTGCCTGTGTACACTCTTTCAGATGTGTAGATTTTACAGCTATGTTGAGGGTTTTTTCGAGCTGATTTTTCTATGCATTATTTGTACTTTTTTTTTCTTGCACACAATAAACATTTTTATACAGTATAATACAAAGGACAGTCAATACAATGTGAAGTAAGAAAAGAGACAGTGAAACACCTGAAAAATATTTAGAGGAAATAATTTCTATATAGGCCAACACTTCTGCACATTTAAATCAGCAGTAAAGCTTCAGTTCCCTATAACAAACAGGTGAAGAAGCTCTTTCTACTCACAAATCTGCAGCATCATCACCTGGTACTATTTTGATTTGCAACACAGCAACCTCTTTCTGCTATGCTCGACTCATTATAGTAAAACTAGGTTATTCTCATGCTTTCTGTCAGTAGTTTTCTTGTAATATGATCAGCAATGTGGTTTTGTGTCTATTTGTGAACACTTAAGCAGACTTTTATTTTCCTTCCCCAACTAAACTTGACACAAATGACATAAAAGTATAAATATCAAACCTGCAAGTGAGGTTTGAGAAGCCATAAGGTTCTCCTGCTGTTTATACATGTGTGAATTACAGTACATCAAGAAATCAATATTCCCTAGATGGTGCTTGTGCCTGGCACTTCATGGTGAACAAACATTAGGTAAGACAATATAAATGGTACAATCCTTATTGATTTCTCTTGACTGTGTAGAATGTGAAAGCTGCAGCCACAGTTAACACTTACTGACAGACTCATCTAAAGTTTCAGCGCTATTTTATATTTTTATAGTTGTCCACGCTCAATTGATTCTATTAAGTTGCTAGACACATTTCAAGCCATCTAGATATGAAAAAAAAAAAAAAGTGCAGTGCCTGGAATGAGATGCTGCTACTTTACGCCTAGCAGGATAAGAAGGCTAAAGGACTAAATTGTGCCTGGATGTTGAAAGAAGTTCTCTTTTAATTGATAGAATTGATATTGTTTTTAGTGAATGGATACTCTGAGTGATGGATAGATGCATTTAACTAAGTTAATAAATGAATGAACAGTATATACCAGAAATGGAAGCTCCCAGTGTTATGGCCTCCCTCCAAACAAGCAAAACCCCCTCATAGTTCCACTTAACTGATAAAATTCTCTCAGGAAAAAAAGTCAGATGGGCTTCAAAATTTTATGGTTTGTATTTTTCCCCCTATTTTTTCCTCTTTTGACTCATGATGCACTTTTAAAATTGCTTTTTAAGAGCAATTTGTACATTTTTTACTTTGTTTTGTTTTTTCCCAAAAAAGTGAGCTTCTCATGCAAATCAGGGAAACGGGGAATTTTGAATACTGGGATATGAGTTTTGGTGCCCTAAAAAATAATTTTCCATTTCCCTTCTGTATCTGAAGAGCTCTTTTAGTATGATATCAGACTATCTATTTCATAGTTTCTTACTCCCCAGCTACGAAAATTTAAATAACGTGATTGAATTGGTGTGAAAAAGGTGTCAGACATCCATTCCATGAATACTAAATGCAGATTGGGCTATGGGATATTTAATGTCTTGAGAAAACCATTTTTATATCTTTTTGGCCTATGAGGTACCCAACAAGATGGAAATTCAGAAATTAAAAATGGCATAAAAATGAAGATATGTGAAAGTGTATCATATCAAATCCAGTCATTGTGTTCTGGTTCTGTTTAGAGAAAACACTATCAGTTATAGCCTACAACAGCTTACAAAGTGCTGAATATTCTGATCCTGAAGCAGCAATCTCTAAAGCACATGCTTTACTTTGTGTGTTGTCCTAGTGATTTCAACAGAACTGAGTTTGCTGGATTTACAGCAGCATAATCAGCACCCTCCAAGAGCGGGAACTCTTTTTCTTAGCAGAATCCAGAAAAAATATCAAAGAAAACTTCTATACTATGTGAATTAGATGGAGGTTACATTTTTCAGATTTCAAATGAACTGTTGCTCTTTTACAGAGCTTGCTATCTCAAAAAATAAGGTGAGCCAACTTGAAAACTTCAGGAATAATTTAGTGAACTTTGAAAAGACTTCAAGCAGTAAATTTGCAAGATGTTGCTTCCATCTTGCAGAAAAGTTTCCTATATCTGAGCATGTTAATATAATTCACTTTTTCCATCCACATTTGGTGACACTGCCTACAGTTTTCTTTAAAGTTCTTTTACCAAAAAAAGATACAACAAACTGTTTCAAAATTACAGGAATGGTGTTAGATCATGAGAAAACTGCAGAGTGGTTCTCATATCAGGAACCTTCTATTTTCCCTATAAAATATGAGACATAATTAAAGGTGAGTTGAGACTGGTGAAAATCTAAAGAGCATCGGCAAATCCGAGCACTGCTCAGCTTTTCAATCGCTTTTCTACTTCTCAGTTCTTTTAAATGGTTTTCTATGGCAGGAACATTTTTCTTAATTAGTCACAGCTAATTACTGTTCTGGCATAGACAAGTAATCAGAAATGTCAGAGCTGCAAGGCTACATCTCCCTAATCCTTTGATAATAATTTAGCCTCCTGGGAGGGCCTCAAGCTGCGGTAAGTAGTGGCTGACAATAAGGCAAAATTAGGTGGGCAGCAGACCATTAGGACAGAAAAATAAAAAGCACTACCAAATCCTGCTGAGCACCATCAGGCAACTAACTACACTGCCAGATGAGGTGCCTGTTTAAGCCTGTGTTGTTAATTAGCTGATTCTACCAGACCTGCCACATATGTCCAGGTGCATCATGCAAAGATGTGTATTTCTGGGTTTGTGCCAAAGGACAATTTTGCACTGTGATCAAATTTCAAGAATCCGAGAAAGAAGCCCACATATTTCTCGAAGATTATTCTGAATTATCAAAGAAATAAGAAGATCAACAAGCTACAATCCATTTTTGTTGAGTCTTTTTTAAAGTAATTAGGCACGGTCCTCTCATGTTTCTCAGAGGTTAATACAAACACAGCTTTTGATTCAAATGTGGCCTTTAACCAAGTAGACCTTTTGTCAAATCACACACTTGCAAATAATTACAAAACAACAAAAGTGAAGATTACTTATTAAAATTACCATGAGAGGAAGTGATTTGAGAATAAAGAAAAAAAAATCACAATTGAAGTTTTCTAGAAAAAAATTGCTGAATACTAAATACTACAGCAGTGGTGCTTTTGAAGTAGACATGAACAGCACAAGGAGTTGGTGCAACAGAAAACTCCCATACAAATTAAGTGTTCCTCTTAGCTGTCACACCAGCTGAAGGTTAACTCACTTGCTGGAGAAAAGCATTTGCACATTTTTAAACACTTTTTTTTTTTTTTTTGGTAAAAGGTCAGAAAACCTATAGAAATGATTCAATTGAATAAAGCATTTACTAAATACATACTTGCAGATATGACAGCAAACAGAAATTAGTCAGATGAATACTTCATATCTCCATTTAGCCAAATGAGCAAAGTACATGACATAACCATCTCTGGAGAATAATTAAGACCTCAAATAACCTCAAGTAGATCACTGAACTTAAATCATCCATCCCTTCTACTAATGGAAAAGGAAAATAATGGTTTTGATATAGGAACACCACTAGTACTTAATTAACTTTCCAGACAAAATACAAGCAGTTTTAAAACAGAAAAAGAATACCACATTTCATATGAACTTGAGAAATATGAAAGCCAAAAACAGCTATGTAAATCTGGAGTGCTTAATGATTTATATTGCTCATGAAGACATTCAGTCTTTCTGCGCTCCAAAGAAAGTCGTATACGTTCCCTGCCATTTCCATCTCTTGCACTGCTTGTTGAACTGTTCCCACGCACGAGGCCAAAGCCCCAAGGAAGTTCTCCTGCATAAGCAGTTCCTGTGAACTCAACAGGAATACTCCGTCACACCACACCAGTTTAGCACCCAGAAGACACGGGCAAACAGGGCCAAAGCCAACAGCTGCTCACAAGTAGCATCTTGTACAACCTAACAAAGGGACCTGCTTGTCAATGCTGACCTTTCCATGATGCACACTCAGACTATTTTATGTGTTTATGGTACACTTGGGAAGAGGTTTCCCAGAAATTAAAGCCTAAAAAAATTGGAAAACCTTTCAGTTGTATCAATAGCTAAACATGCTGTGTTAAAGCTGTTCTCTTAAACCATTTGTTATTTTTCAGAGCAGCAATCGTTTATTCCATAAAGGTCTCATTGCAGTCTTAATAAAACTGGAGTCATACATCTGCTTACACTATAAATTTTCCACAACAGACCCAGCACAAATATAATCTATAAGATAATGCTCTTAATAGCAAATGCACCAAGAAGGAATTTGAAGCAAAATGTCTGAAATTAATTTTTTCTGTTTTCTGACAGGAATATCCATACTTCAAGTGCAAATCACAGGCACAAGCAAGTGAGAATCTACCCAAGTGGCACTTAGGAACTGCACATTATTACAGGAAGTAAGTATACATTGATGTTTTAAACAGAGCTTTATGCAAAATGAAAAAAAAAAAAGCTTTTCCAAATGGTTTGTTAAGAAAATCCAATTTAGTTTTAAAGGAAATAGTTTTAGATTTACAAGTCTAATGTAAATTAAAATGCTCAGGATTTCAAGACTTATTAGTTCCATGTTAAAAATTCCAGTAGAAACATGAATCTAAGCCTAGTTGGCGAGGACAACCTGGGATGTTTATGGATACAGCACTGCATTTATTGAGGTTAGTGGCAAAACTGATTGATTTTGAAAGGATAGAACCGCAGCCCATGGCAATTTCATAGTTGTATGTTTTTTGACTCTCTTAGTTTTATGATGAGATACACAGCGCTATTCTTTGATAGGCTGCACAGAGGCTTTTACATCATCCATTAAACAGATTATCTTTATAAATGAGGCCTTAATAATAATAATTAATATTTTCTATTTATTCTAGATTTCTGTAATTCTATTCTAAATACTTAATTTTCTCATTCACCAGCTTCTACTTTTACAGTCTTTTCTGAAAATTCGTGTTCTTCAAACTGTTTTAAAAAAAAGTTACATATGGTTTTGCTTCTAAAACATTAACCCAGAGCATCCTCATGTGCAGCACGTTACAAAACATTTCTAGTGCTCTTTAAGAAATGTGATATTAAAAACAAACAAACAGCTTCCCTCTCCCCCCCCAACCCCAACTATAGACTGTTACTGCATGAGAATGGGAGATAAATGTCCTGAGTCCCTGCAACAGGAGTCTGACAGGAAAAATTCCCAGCTGACCTTAGGAAGACCATGTCCCAGACTGCAATGGAAGACAAAAATTCCCACGTGTCTCTGACAAACTGACCAAGTGAAAAATCTTTATCACGTCAAACCTGGTGAATAGTTTTGAGAACAAGAAGATAGCACATTGACCTGGGAGGACCAGTGCTACCAGGAGCACCCAGACATACATTTACATAAAAATGTAAATGTAACTTGTTATTTCTATTGAAATATAACTTGATGGATTTGAATTTATAAGCAGTACGTAGATTTTGTCATATCACTAATTTTAAAAAACCCTTCCAAAAATCATGGGTAAAATCTTGCTTTGCCATAATGTCCTAAATCTGAATTAATCTCAGGAAAGGTGAATTAATAGAGTAAGGTGATTTTGTTTTATATTTTTGCATGCTATGAACTTCTGTATTTGTTAATGCTTTTATCTGCATCTGTGTAATCAGCTGTATCTCCCAGCGTGATGCTATAAAGAAATGCGATACTACCCTGCGTAAAGAAAAATAAAGACAAAAATAGATATGTGATAAATGAAATACATTTTGTATATCTTTTTTCTTTTCTTACAGATACAAGCATTGGCCATGACAGCACACATGTGTATTACAGAGTAAAAGGGGAGAGAAATGGCTTTGCAGTCTCAAAGGCAAGCGCTATGTCAGAACTTGCATCCATACAGGAGATGTATTCTTGTGCTGAAAAGCTTAATAGATGAAATAAAATTTGGAAGAGGTCCTTAACCCCTGCTAACCCAGCTCTACTGAAGCCTTGTCCTTGGGTTAGGGCTAATCCACAATCACGTCAGGAAAGGTGCTGATGACTTATTGGTGGGGATGATCCATCCCTTGCCAATTCGCAGGCCGGTGCCCAGGGCCTGGCCAGTGCTCTGCGATGGACATAAAATGACACTTGGTCCCATCCCAACATAACAAAAAAGTCAATGTGGTCTCTCCAGTGAGAGTTAGACTTGGCCTTAGGCAGATAATTTTATTAACGTTCAGAAAATGACAACATAAGCAAAAATAACCCCAAAGAAAAACAAAAAAATAGAAACTTGAAAATGAAACATATGCTTGCAGATTCAGTGCAAAAGCAAACTGAAGCAGAAGTTGCTAATACAGTTTTAGTACTTTGTGAGGGTGCCAGCTGGATGGATGATAATTTTTCTACCCCTGCAGGGCATCAAAGCTTTTATAAAATCATTCTTTTCACACATATTAGCACTTAGCTTATTAAAACAGATGATACTTTTTTTTTTGTAAAGCTGCCTGGGAGTGTCTGGAAATATAAAATCTGAGAGATAAGTCTTATTTTGACCACGCAGTCTAACAAACAACAAACACTGACATGACATACCATGGCTGAGAGTCTATGTTATGGGACCTTCTGTGACTGCCACAACTGTAGTGTCACAGTAAAGGCTGTGAATTGCTGTTATGAAAACATTTGCTGTAACTTGCATAATTAAATGAAACTGCCAGCAAAGCTTTCTAAACTACTTAGGAGACGACACAAATAAATACATTTCAAAGTCTGTATTACATTCCAGAATTAGTTTTGTAATAAATTCCATTTCACAGTGCCAGAGATGACTTCTTCCCTGTTCAAATTTCTACTTAGTTATAAGTGGCTGAGATAATTTCTGTGTAAATTATTTACTTTACAATAAAATAACTTTTATTTTACACATATTTTACATGTGTAGTGCTTTAAATTTATACAGGAGGTACAGTTTCAGATTCTTCTTCAGACAACTCAGAAAGGGACATACTAGACATAAAACAGTGGTCAGAACTTGCCTGAACTGAAATGTGATCATTTCTAAGAAAAAGATGAGGAATCAAGGCAAGGTAATGAGTGGAGGGAGGTTGTAGAAGTTAGTATCAATCTGAGGGAAATTACTGCGTGTGCCTTGAGGATGAGGATTACTTGTAGAAGTCAGATTAGAATTTTGAAAACAAGTTTGACAATTCAATAAACATTTGGTCAACTTTAAGAAATTAGAAGTCTTAAACTGAAAATCCATAAAACAAAATTCTAAGTTATTCCACAGAAGTACCAGTTAAACCCACAGATGTGCCTGGCATAGCTGGCCTCTTTCTGTACACAAGCAGGCAATGATATGTACAAGCTCTTAATTAAGCAAATTAGCTCTGCAATGGGATCCACAACCCACACCAATCCAATTCTCTCCATTAACAAATTCAAAATCAAAAAATGGAATATAATTAGACTACTCACAGTGGCAAAATGACTATTTCAAACAATAATCTTCTACCAATTTTACTTCTGCCTTCTAGCACTTAAAAGTTTCATGCAGAAAATATTTAAAGAAAGGCCACTCATGACAGCAGAAGCTTGTAAATAAAAAGCAAAAGAAAAAATTATCATCAGGGAAGAATATCTAAACTTGTTGAGTATCATCAAAGTGCAGCTTATCCTTTATGATGTGGTAGTGATACCAGCAAACTTCGCAAGGGTAGTTACTCACATCAAATAACTTCTCTATGTACATTTCCTCATTGACCTTTTCTCGAAGTATATCCTGGTTTTGTCGAACAAACATAATGTAGGTGTCTGCTAGATCCATCCCTGGTTTCTGTGGAGACAAAAAGTGAAAGGAGAAAGTAGTGGGAAGGGAAAGATAGACTACTCAACAACTTAGACTTATATGAAGTTATACCTAAACATAATGAAAATCGAGGTATGCGACAATGTTCACACATGCATAAACTTTATTTACAAAATCTGCTGTGAATTCCAGGTTGGTTAGGTTCAGGAAGGTTCACTATTAATAAAGTTCTCTGTGCTTTAATTTATGGATGCTTCGAGTCATAAATCTACATTGGCATATGCTATGGAATGAAGTCTTGGCTCCAGTAGCATTGGTGGCAAACTTGGACATTTTCCTCTTTTTTGTTAGTGAGGCTTTTGTTGCTACTCTACTTTGTGTGTGGCGGTCCAAAGCCTGCTGTCACATTGAGAAAATGGTTAAAAAAACCCCAAAAAAACCATTCAGTTCCTTTTAAACTGCCTTAGATTTCTTGCAATTTGCTTCCAAAATACAGATGAATTTTGTGTTTGAGGTCAGCTTCAACTAACTGTAATTCAAACTAAGTTCAAGCACTTCTGAGAGGTTGGTTTGACTTTAGTCCTGCACTCTTATTTTTTGGAAACTGTTGCACTGGCACAATCACCGCAGAGGATGGTTAGGGAAGGAGCAAGGACTGAAATTTCCCCTTCTTGGGCCGATGTATGTTCTGTATGAATAGTAGAATATGCTATGTGTGATATATTCCTATCACACAGGGCAGGCTAAGATATGTCGTGTGTATGTGATACTACATCCAGACAGCCACACCAATGGCTGAAACTGCTCTCTCCTGCCCAGCTGTGACTCCTGGATCTCTGTAGCCACAAAAAGTTGTTCCACACTAACGCTCCTCAAAGCCTGCACCATCCCCTTTACTGGCAGCACATGCAGAGGTGGTAAGGAGTTCACCTTTCTCTAACAGGAACCAAGATTGCACACAGGCACTTTGGAAAGTCTTCTATAAATGGCCTCTGTGTGAGTAAGTTTGTAAAAGTATCACTTGCTCCCAAATAATAGTTTATTAAGTTCCTGGAATGCAAAAGAAGACTGAGTTTTATAATACTTCATAGTAAGCCTTAGCACAAAGCTATTTTTAAAGAATCTGGATTTTGTGAAGACTTACTCTGGACAGTTCTAGGGAAGGAGGAAAAAAGCAGCTATACCCAGTCCCTGAATTCTAAGGCGTAAGTAATTTCTATTTTTCAGAAACTGTTATTGTCTGAAAACGACATATGAACAATGACGTAAAAATTTAGCATATTTTAAAGGCCTGTAGGGATAAATATGCGGATATAGTTAAAATATTTACCTATAATTTTATATTAAGGCTTCCTTTCTAGTCTGCAAGTGAATAATGTCTCATTTTTCCCACTCATTATTATCTTGTGTGTAATATTTTCTAATGTATATTAAAAGAGGGAAGAAAAGGTACAACATGCTTGTACAAAAACTTGCCCAGAAACTGCTGTCATCCAATTACAGTAATAGGATGACAGCATTCTCTCCTCAAAACTGCAGTGAGTGAAACCTCCTGGATCATGAACTTCAACTCTATTTCTCCTGAATCTACTACAGAGATATATAGGAATATGTTCCAAAATAAGATTTTCATTTATATATGTATATATATGGCAGATTAATTTTTTAAAAGTTGCAGTTAAATGTGAAATGATGGCCAGGTTTAACTCTTGTAACATCTCCAAAACTCACAGTGAAAAGCTGAAACATCTCCTGCACATTTGAGTCGGTCATTCTAGGGGCAATGAAAGCTCATTTCAAAATGTATCCCACACGTGTATGCTAACATAAAAGTCTTAAGATGAAAGTAGGACCATTTATATTTGTATCTGCATCACACACCTCAATCCTAAGTATAGAAAAAAAAATTAAGATTTCAATAGATAAAACAGTTTTCTATTGGAAAACCTGGCTGACAGAGATCAATAGATTTCCTTCAAAAAATGTGCCTTCATTAAAATGTGACAGAAATGTTTTTATATTAAGACAAATCACAAAGTGAAACATTTAAAACACAGAAGTCCCTACTTTACCTTACTATACTCATTGTGATGGTACAAAAGAATACAATCAGTAGAAACCTTGTGTATTTTCTAAAACTTGATAGGCAATTTACAGGAATTGGACTTGTTTTAACTTGGAGAAATAATGGAAAAATGTTTTGAAATATCCAGAGGTGGGTGAAGAAGATAATCTAGCAAATGAAAGGCTGATTATAGTTCTTGGAGATACATATTTAAATGTATTAATGAATCTGCCACTGAATGCTAAAATCTAGTGATTCTCCAATTTATGCATTTCTTTTTCTTTTACTAAGTTCAATAAAAAAATGTTCATCTTGCAGATAGCCAAAGCTAAATAATAACATTTCCCATCAGCATTATCTCTCCCCTTATCTTTGAGATGTTTGCCTAGTCTTGAAGCTGTGACATATGGGAATTTCACACCTAGAGAATGTATTTTCATGTAGCTTGTGGCACAGGAGTGTAATCATTAAAAGAATACACACAAGTAAGAGTAACTGCAACAGCTGGTGACATTTACCAATTAGAATTACAGCTCTTTAAAACACTTCATCCTTCTTTAATGTGTGCAGGATAATTATCTTTGAAATTCCTGTGGAAAAATTAATTTTCCTTTTAAACAGTGTCTGCCTACAGTACAAATAAGTCTGGGTAAGGTAGATTATCAATACTCTTGCAAAGTTGACCCTGTTTTAGAACCTCACCAAAATCATTGCAAGTTACCCATCTTTGCTCATGGTGGGCAAAGCACACATTGAACACTGAATGAACCAACAGTATAACAAATATTTCATTATCTCTCCATTTTGCACACACTGAATTTATTTGTTTTCTTCAAACACATGCAAGAAAAAAAGAAAGCTATTTTAAGCATAAAAAAAAAGGTTTAATGCTGTGTACTTAATGTTTTAACGTTTTTAATAGGGATTATACACAGGGTGGAAAACTGTGATTACATGATCCTCCATTGCTCTGTTTTGGATTATTAAACATCAGTAAAAACCCCCAAGTTAGTGTAGAATTAAACAAACAAAGAACAATTAAGAAATTTCAGATATCTTAGAAGACAAACAAACAGAAACTGAGATATATTTTAAATAACTGTCACAGTGGGCATTTCATTACTAATATTGAAAAGACTAAAGTATTGCAGTCTCCACATCTATACCCAATATAAAAAAAATCTCCTCTCTACATTTCTGGCAGAACATCTGCTGAAGTTAATGAGAGTTATTTGCACATCTTTTGGAGAAGAATTTAACCTGGTATATTTATCCAGATAAGTTTAAAAAAAGACATTCTATCTGAAAATTTCCTTAAGAAAAAAGGTGAGGTTTTTATGATAGATAGAAAGTTATTTTAAGTTTGTTTTGTTCAGAGCAGCAGACAAGATGTTTTGCCTATCTGAAAATGAAAGAGAACCAGACAAAGAGATGAATAGAGAAACTGGAAACACAAAGACATCAAATAAAATGCCAGGAAATTAAGAGTCGTAAATAGGGTTACTTTTTCGCTGGTTACACAAGTAACTGAATACACTGGCGAGTGAATGAGTTTAAAAGAGGGTGTAGACTTCAGCACATTCTTTTTTAGGGTTAATCACTAGTTAACCTGGCAAGATGAACACGCTGTTTGGGGGAAAAAAAAAAAATTAAAAATCCTTGTTAATTATATACTGCAAGCGCTCTTACTTCCTGCTGCTGCACCTAATCCCACAGGTGCGGGTTGTCTCTTACTATTCACTGGTAGGTGGGTCCTGATTGACAGGCACTTTTTCATAGCAACAAATTCAGATAAAGAAGAAACAGCTTAACTTTCCCCCTTTTAATGGGAAAACACTATCATAGTGTCTATTTAAAAAGGATACAAATGTTAAAATACATTATTTCAGTTTCAAAGGTGTTGTAGAAGTTGTTTTATGATTGGCATGCGTGGCCCCCACTGTTAAAACTGGCCTGAAGCACCTAGTGAAAAGTAATGCTGCATTGCCTTGGTTTCCAGGCATTCAAATACTTTGCTGCTGAAAGGTTTGCTATGGGCTTAACGCTGCCACTAATATTAGACATTTTCCTACAGGCAAGGTACACTTAAGTTTCTGTGCAGCATTTTGCAATGCAACGGTTTGTCATAAATCTCAATAAAAATCATGTACATTTGTAATATTTCAGTTATATTTATTCTCACTTTGGCATTTGTAATAGAACATTTCTTAGCATCAGAGGGTATTAAATAAACTTATATTACCAAGGAAAACACAAACTAGTTTCACCAAATTGCTATCCTGCCAATTCATTAATGTTTCCAGGGTGAGAACAGACGTTAGAGACTGTACAATAACAAACTTCATCCCATTTTGTGTTTACTCTCCTCTCCAGCTCTTTCCCCTCTCCTGCATCCTGGAGGGAGTCATTTTAACTACAGCATGGATGTAACAATGAAATGAAAAGGAGTGATGATCTGGAGGGGGCTATTGTGAGGAACACAGGAGCTCCTTATTCAGTGTCCACCACTAAATCAAAGAGGATGTTGGAAAATTTCACTGCCTGAAATTACTTCTTTAAATACTGCAAGGCTCATCACTCAGGCTTTGGAATAACTGAATTAAAATGCCATTAAATTATTTTTAGAATAAAACGACATGTACCCATGACAAGAACATCACTCCCGTTATTTATTACAAAACAAAATACATAAGCCAGACAGGAAGGTGCATGATTTGTATAATCAGTCTGTTATAGAGATAACATTTTAATCTCACACGGTTACGAAAAAAATTATTTTGCTTAGATGAAAGAATGCAATGCATTTTCTCTCTCTCTAAAACATCTTCTTGTAGAAGAAAAAGCAACCTTGGCAAAGAGGAAATGGGTGTATTTTGAGAACTGTCATGCAGAACTTAAACTGCAATTCTGCAAGCATTTACACAAACACCTTTTCATACATGTGTAGATTCATTGTATTCACAGGGCAACATAGGCATGCAAGTGTCTGCCCCAGGATTTTGATTCTGTAGTGCAAAAGGTCTTCAAAATGCTACAGGTCCTATGAAAAAAAATGGGTATTAAAATATGCTTTTTCTTCCCCAAAAGCGATATTTTACTATGCTGTTTTAGCTTTCCAACTGATTAGAAGTCATCCCTCCGATCACCATTTAGGAGGTATCCCAAAAATACTGCTGACTTAGAACAGATGCTGCAGGGCTTTCCTGCCAGTTCTACAATAGCTTGTTTTTACAGATCTGAAAACAGAAGGGCCAGTTCCCAGGTGTAGGTATACAGAGGAGGAGGAGGAGGAAGGCAGAAGAAGATGTGAGCATTAGGATAATGACTGTTCTGTGCTCTTTGTTTTTAAACAGAGTTCTCTAAGAAAATCCTGCTTAAAAACAATGGGTATATTATGGCCATGCCTAGATAAGTGTTCCTTCCCCCCAAAATGCCATTTTCCCCCTAAAACCTGCAAAATAAGGCCATGCAGTACAAGTGTGATATTTAGAAATGGAGATATCTGGAAGGTGCCCGTGCGTGTCTGCCTGGTAGGAGGCAGAGTTCCTTCTCTGGCCTCTACAGAACCCCGTAAGTCAAATGCTGGCACATGTGTGAGGCCCCTTTTCATACCTTTGATCCCCACATAAAGGCAAGAGCAGAGCGAGAGGGCTGGCATTGTGTGAGCTGTGCCCTGCTGTCAGCCCTGGGTCCTTCACATGGCCTCTCTGCCACTTGGTATGACAGGTGGCCCACATGAAGTGAGGGAGGATTAGGTTCCCTCTGTGCCCTCTTAAGTGACTGGCATAGATTACTGGCTCCTACAAAGGGATTTAAACATATCTTTCCAAACAAAATGCAGTATATACATAAGCATGTAACTGGATGCTCGATTTATATGACTAATTGTTCTGGTTGTATTTGTAAATGAGGCAAATGTGTGTAAAAACAACCATCTAGAGACACAATTATTTGTGTTCAGAACTGATTTCCATGCTGAGAAACTGAATGCAATGAAATTATCTATATGATTAAAGAACAATATCATCAGAGATTAACAACATACATCTGCCCCCGGCCCCTCAAATTCTACGGCATTCTTTCCCTATTTTTCATTAATTAAAAGAAGGAAAAATATTAGACAGGTTGTCTTTCTACAACTCCTATGGATTGTTTGGACTTTAAAAGGAACTAAAAAAGAGTCATAGCAGATTTCCATGAGTTGTTTAAAAAAAAAAGTGACCCAAATCAGCTTCTGCATTCCCAAACACCAAAACATAGCATTAACAAGAGAACAAATGTCATCCTTCATGCAGGACTTATATTTGTAACGTGTTATTTTCCTACAAACATTTGGTTTCTTTCACGTGCACAGCAGCCACAATTTATTCCACTTCAGAGCTTAGTGTACTGCGACAATTAACAATAAAAAGAGCGTAATAGCAACTAGAATTTTTCATTAGCATTTTTAGGAAATCACAAGGCACGCTCATTGCTACTCTTCTTAGTCTGGGTAATTTTGCACTGTTGCTAGTATTCTGTTGGTGTTTCAATTACCAAAGCATACACAGTGTCCACATAGCCCCACATGCATGGCTGGGGAAAGCAATGAGAGCTCCTTTGACTGCATACATCCCACTTCTAAAGGGCATTCTGGACAACAGAAGCTTATGTTGCATGTTTTCTTAAACAGTTAAAACACCCAAAGCACCTTTTTTTTTCTTGTGCATGGAATTATTCATAATTTCTGGCAAGATTAATGAATGGAAGGGCAGACAGCAACAGTTTTACAAACATATCTGCCAAATAAACCACAAGTCTGTGTCTATCTTTCCTACCCTGGCCCGGAGAAGTTGAGAGATGTCTTCTAGGGAGTGTGCACTTTCATGCCCAACTATTTAATGTCTAAACCCCCTCTCAATAAAATTTACCTTTTCCTCAATATGACCAAGAATCATCCAAGAATGTCTTTCCTGTTTTTCAGTGCTTTATTGTTTCTATTTTTATTTACCTTTTAACTTTTTTATCTCCTTTACCTCTTATCCTTCCTCTAAAACATTATCCTATGTACTACCTTCATTTTCTTCTAACATCTCTTTTGTCTAGTTAGTTTCTTCTTATTTCACTGCAAACTGTCATATTTTTCCCTCTTTACCTAATACTGGTAAGCAAAGATAAAAAAACTCTGTTGAATCCACACAATCGAAAAACCCCCAAGGCCGCTGACCCCACCTCCTTCTCCCCTAAATGCACCAAGTGATCGAAAGTGACCCAGTGAGACCCCCAAACAGTGTTGGGGCACAGGGGCAGAATTCCATCACCTAACACAGTGCAGTTCTGCACACCTTCGTAATTACATGACGAGAAAGGCCCTAGCGTGGTCACTTTCAAGTCACTTTCATATATGCAGATATATGGTAAGGAGGGACAAGAAGAGATTTTATATGTCATCAGGTCAAAATAAAACCACATGAGGTATTTAATTAGCTCCAGTGTAGACTTGTTAGGTTGCTGTCACACTGCCAAGAGCTCAGCACACATTCCTCCTCCTGTGCTGCCCCTCACTCCACTTCTCACTTGAGCTGTGAGCCCAGGTGATGACCTTGTGATGTGAGGACTTACAGCCTCCTTTTTCAGCTGCAATTTTTTATTTCGACACCTGGTGATTTTAGGCCCTATTCATACTGGACACTCACTGCCAGTTGTGACATTAATGGCTCTTCTTGGCCTCAACTGCACCTTCCCAACAAGAGGAAAACTGTGAAGATGCAAATTCAAATCGCAGACTATGAAACTCCTTCAACCCAGGGAAAAAGTCTTCTAGAATTTGAGAAATGTCTGGCTGAATCCACAGCCTCACTTGTGTACTTGTAACTTTGATGTCTCCTCCTCATAGATATTCTATATAATTTGGAGAGTTTTCCATTTTATCTGAAAGTCCATGAATTTTTAATTTGTTCTGTAATTTTGATTTAGGTTTCTGTATCATAAGTGGCTCACAAAGGACCTTTTGGGGCAGCTCCACAGCACAACATATTAACAAGAGGTATACTAAATTAACTGAATTTGATATAAGGTCATTCCTTTGAATGCTAGACTGAACCTACTTTTTTCTTTTTTATAAAACACAAGACCATTTATAAAGGTAAAAACCCCTAATGCAACCATGTAAGAAAAAAACCACAACTTAAAAAATCATCTGAAAACAACAGAAATATTACAATTTATCTTACGAATAAAGCAAATATTAACCATGGCTTAAAACAAATCGAAGAATTCATTTAAGCTTGCAAACATTGCATTTTTCAGCATAGAACTGCTGAAAGTTTTTCTCGTCATCCGACAGTCTAACATGTCTCCCAGTGTTCTATTTTTAATTTTATAAGGTCATTAACATAATAATTTTATTAATTCTTTTGCTCTGCTTGGAAAATAATATTTTTTTAGAATTGCATCAAAAAGAGATGAGAGCCCAGATTTCTGAGAGAACAAAGGATATTGGCAGTGACAATGACAATATTTGATAACTTTTTCTTTGCTTATTTAAAGAAAAGTTGTTCAACTGTCAAACTCTAATAAAATATATTTTAATAACTGAATTTTGCTTCTACATATGAAAGAACTCCAGCAGCTACCCCTTTTATTTTTAATTTATACCACACAAACATGGCATAAGCAATGTTTAAATCAAGTGGAGATTTAGCAAGCAAGGGGTTCAATAAGCAGAGTCCTGAAGAAAGAAATCAAGAAATAATGGATAATCAAGTATGATGCTTTTACTTCTTGCTTATCCTGCACATTTGAACTATGTCCAAATGATGAAAAGACCCCTACAAAAGAGTGTCTAAGTGACAACTACAAAAGAGTGTCTAAGTTACAATCCTCACTCTTCCACAACTGAAAAAGTGCATTGAGAATAAGCTTTCCAAGCTTTGCTTTGAGAGTTACTCATTGCTCGAGGGAAATGAAATGCCCTCTCAGAGTTGTAGTGGCTGTTTAAATACTCTCTGTAAAGCTATAATGAATCTCTGTAGGAAACCAAAATGTCAACAATAAAAAATGTGAGCTAAAACCCCCCAAACTTTTGAATTATTATGAACACTAGTATAAATAAAATAAAAAGTGTTATACTTACAGGAACATCAACATATTTTGCAGCTGCTTTCACCTTTAGAAAATTAAGCATAAAAGACACAGTAAGTACTTATTACTAGAGATTGTGCACAATTTCAGAATTATGCACGTAAAGCAGAACAGAACCATTGTGAATCCAAACACTTACAGTGAATGAAACTAATGATGAGAAGAAAGTGCCTTCATCATACCTTGACAATTTAGACAGTACACCTTCTAAAACTGAAACAACCTGCAGGAAAAACACAGGGAGAACTCTAAATGCACAGTATGAAAATCAAATATTTGGAATGAGAATGTGAATTTATCTTCCTTTTATTTTTATTGTTTAGCAGGGCAATGCAAACTGTAAATTTGATCACTTTCTCCATTTCAAAAAGTGCTGAAATCAAGGACAACCTTCTTTTTGCAGCTTCACTTGTTGATCAAACTGCTGAACCACTGCAGAAATAGAAACTCACCCCAAAATTTCTCCTGAGGGGGCCCTGATTCCAATACAACATTGCTGCCTCTAGAAAGTGTGGTTAAATGTAGCAGTATGTGTAGCCAGCATGTATTCTGGGTAGAAATCCCATGTTATTTTCCAGGGCCACAGTTTCTAAGATCACAGCTTCAAAGAACGGAGCACAATTGCTAAAGGTGGTGATCTTGGTATCATGTTTACTTATCTTTGTTATTGAATAGAAACTCAGCTCTGATTTCACCCATCAATGCAATAGCACTAGAGTTTTCTGTCTACAGCATGTGTTGTAGCATGTCTACAGCATTTTGAGCTCCATGGCTAAGGAGGCAAGAAAATGTATTCCCAAAGTCGCTGGTATGGTGTGGTTTCTCTCCCCTCTACTTTCTCCTGGGGTTCTTTGAGTAGTGTGACTCCTTAGTAAGAGACATGAAGAGATGTTTTCACCAAAATTCGTTTCTGACCAAAGAAAATCTTATTAATTGCATTGATTATAGCTTTAATGCTTAAACTCCCGTAAATCAGCCTTAAAGCAAACAAATTCCCTTTGCACATCCCTCTGTGATGTTATGTTGCTCAAGTAATTCATGGTATGTAACACAAAATATCTGTCAGCCATTGTATTTTATTTTACACATATAAATTGCTTTCCAGTTTATATAAAGATTGTTTTAAAAGTCATCCCTTGCTCCCAACACAGTCATTCCCACAACCATGAGTATCATTTTATGAGTGTGAGGACGGAACAAAATTCCATCTGGCATGCTGTTAATGGGCACTGTAACAGTGTCACAACAGTGTCACTTCCAGAGGAACTGAGATCATCACTTTACAATAAGCCCTGCTCTTAACAGTTCAAGGAGCAGGAGCAAGTGCAAACCTACATTCGTCATTTATCAATCTAACCTGTCATATTTACAGTGATTAATTAAGACAGCAGTACATAGGTGCCAATCAAAGAATAAATCCACATCATGAGGGAGAGTGGTAGTTGTTTGTACATTCCCTTTATTACACCAAATACCAGCTTTCTGTTTTGCTGTTGCATGCTTGTGATAAGCTGCTGTTCATACTTTAACTCATTTTATCTGACTGGCAAGGATTCTTGGGTTCTTTCTGCAGAGAAGTGTTCAACCTTATTGTGCAAAGATCTGCTATGGAGAAGGCTGATCTCACAAACCCCATAGCGTCTGCAGTGGCAATATATGGCTCCAGTAGAAGTGGGACACAAAATAACACAGAGCAAAACATTGCAGTGTCAGAGATGTCTGTTTAAACAAAAGGCTTAGTTATGAAGCTGGAAACTTGTTTACTGAGATCTCAGTGTTGGACTTGTGAAGCTCTCAGAGCATTTCTGTGCATACCTCATATTCTCTGAATTGGTTACCCCAAGACACACTGTGCTTTGTTTCACTGTTTTGTGCTATTCCTGTGATTTGTTAAATGCTTTAGATTGGCAAGTCCTGTGCAAAAGATGCCCAGTAAAGTCCTTACCAAGTGAAGCCTCACTGAAGTGAAAGTACTATTTTAATTTTCATAAATGACTTGCAGCTTAAAACAATGATTGAAACTGTTATTCCACTGGAACACGAGGGACATAACAGAGGTAAAAGATAAAAAATAGTGAAAATATATTAGATGTAAAAAATGAACACACATGGCTATCATGCATATTGCTGTGTATTTTTTCTGGCCAAAGCCAAGAGTGAAGCACCAGTCTTCCTCCGTACCCTCAGAAGCTTTCTGCCTTGAAACAGAAGCAATCAGGATGTCATTGACATTTCACATCTCCAGTGAAGAGACACTGGTTAAGCTTCTAATGATCAGCCAATGACACGGAAGATATGCTTCCGGTCCTGAGAGTTTAACCTCTGGTAATACTATATGTGATAACTAATAATGCAAATCCCTCTGTATTGCCAGCAGTTGTCTCTAGAAATTTTTGTACATATATTCAGGAGGAATATGACTATTTTCTTCCTTCTTTTATAGACTCAGATATTAAAAAAACCCCACAGAACCCAAAAGGCTTAACCTTTATTAGCATAATTTGCTCTGATTAAATTCCCCTTTCTTCCTCTCCCTCTTCAAGAACACTAAACTCACAAATTAGAAGGTTAGTTCAGAGCAATGACAGGCAGCATGTAAACCCTGATACTGTCTAGTTCAACTATTTGTAGTTGTGTTTACGTTAAAACTTCACTTTAGAGAAAAAATGTGTGGTTTCTACATAGTTATCAGTAAGTGGACACATTTTGCTTAAACTTCTACAATGATTCTAAAAATCCTTCCTCTTCAATTGATGGGTGTCAATCCAAAAGCAGATTCCTGCTACCCCTATCCAAGCTGTGACAAGTGAAAATGAAGGCATGATGAAAATATGATCAGAGTTCTACTTTTGGTCACTAACTCACAAAATGAAAAAGTATGGCTTATTTCTCTGACTTTGAAAATAATTTCTGGGTAGTTTCCAATCAATAGACATAAAAACTTCTTATAAAATCTTTCTTTTCTGTCATTATTTACTGTGTCCTTCAAATTATTAGTGACTGAAAGCTTTTCTTTTATATCCAGCACTTAAGACTTTTACTGGAGTAGAGGTGCTGCAGAAACACAAGACATGCTTTAGATTTTCTTCAAAGGTCCTATATTATCTCAAAACATATTTTCTTATTAAATATAAAAACCTACAAAATTAATGTCAAGAAAAAACAACTTTTAAAGTATTTTAAATGAATGTATTCAGGAACAAAATCTCATTAAAAAGTTAAACTGGCACTCTGAATTTGTAAATATAAAATTTAAACACTAAGTGATAGGAAGAAAGTTTTCATGTAAAAACCAAAAAATAACACACGGTATTATCGACATAAACTAAGTCTGACGAGTTTACTAGCCCTTAGCAGTTCCTATCTATAATAGAAATAGAGAAGACAAACTTATCTGAATAGCAGGTTGCACAGAAATTGTTGACCTAATGCATTATAAAATTTAATTTTGTAAATTCAGTATCATTTGCACAACTATTATTTACAAATCATGTTGTTGTCCCCCCACAATCTCACTGTGTATAGAAAAATTGTGTTGATATTTAAAGACATCTCCAAAGTTCAACAACTTTCTGCTTTATTATAATTAAAATGTAAATAATTTTACCTTTGAAACAAGCAGTGAAATAATTTCTTTAACAGTTTCTTCAATCAAGTCATCTATTTTTGAATGGTATTGTTGCTGTATTTCAAAAGATAAATAAGCATTAGCATTTATATGAACACACACTTTTGTCATAAGTCAGAAATGGTGCAAAGCTGAGAACCCTGCTAGATCAGATTTACTTAAAATTATAATTTTGGACATCAGAAGAACAAACCCTTGAAAATGATCCACCCAATCAACACTTTCTTACATTCTGTGTTGAAAATTTTCCCATGTACATTGTTGAGTTAAGCAGCTAATGGGGTGATTATTTAGATGAATTGAGTTCTTATACTTATTCAGGCAAAGGAATGTGAAGGATACTTTTTGTCTTCTATATAATTAAGGTGGCTATGTATTTTTTTCTAAAGGGTTGGTTTAGCTGCAGAAGCAAAAAGACTAGAATAAGATTTAATTAATACAGCATTTCATGTCTGACAACTCTCATTCATAAGTTATTTTAAATGTCCTCTAGAAATAAAATGAGCTCCAATTGTTCATCCTAAAAGAGCCTTTCTGTTAGCACAGTGAGATGCAGTTTATACAAGTCTTACAATATGCTCATGCAAGGGCAAAATTAAAATTTCATCAACAAAGCAGAATAGATGGTAACAAATTAATAGGCCATAAAAGGCATAATAAAACAGACTTCAGTTGCTTTTTTCATAAAGAAGGTGCCTTTAAGTAAATGCTTTTAAAATAAATCCGAAAGAGTTTTTAGATAATGCTAGAGTTCCCGTCTGAAATTAACAGGAACGAGGGATCCCATTCTGTCAGGAAGGCACATCAATTTAAACAGTAATTCTTCATTTAGAAACATTTATCTGACAGCAAAGAATGTCCCCAATAGCCACTTCACAGAAAATGTGACTTGTAAAGACTAACCCTATCTTCATAGTTCAAGGCTACTTGGAACAGCTAGCAGCATAATGCTCAGAGTAAAAGTACTGAGGTCAGTGTAAACATCAGCCTAACTTAGCAGCTGCTAGCTGAATAGTTTTTAGAGCACAAAATTTTCAAAGGTTGTTTTTATTCTGTCTCAGAATTGTCATACAAACCAAAACATTAAATCTGATCTGCTTAATATATTTAGGAATGATTTTCTAAGCAGCACAGATACCGAAGCTGGGCTTAAATTAAGAGAGAATAAAGCTATGTGTTTGCCTGTATAAATGTATCTGCTACAGGTACTAAAACCAAACATGTCAATTTTTGGTTTTAATTTCTGACCATGGAAAAAGAACTGAGTCAAGTTACTAAAAAATCAAAAAAAGCTTCCAAAATTGCAACATTTGTTAAGAAATATTTTTTTAATTACTTTAACCTGATTTTTTTCACAATTTATTTTGAAAATCATAAGATCAGAAATCTCTTAACCCACTCCTGCCCAATGCCAACTTCCATTAAAACAGTCACCCTTGACAAAATAAAACTTCAGATCCTCTTGGAAAATTATTCGACTCCAGAATATGAGCTTTAAGAAGATGTCTGAACTTTGAGCAGACTGACTGAGAGTGCAGGAGGCATCATGCAGAGCAGGCAAGAGGAGAATCTGTGGAGAATGAGGCTGTGCCATCTCTCTGCAGCTCATTAGAGGAGCACTGGTATTGCCTGTGCTGGTATTGCCAGAGAAGGCTGTGCATGTGTGTGCTTGCACTTTACTGCTTGTACATTGTGTGCAAGATGAAATGGCAGCTTCAGCCAAATACAAAGAGCTGCTAGTTGTGGTTTACTTCTGATGAGCCTCCATGAGAGGTGAAAGAGTCTAAAACTTTGGGATCTGGTAAGCCAAGACACTGTGCCTGAAAAGCAGAAGAGTGAAGAATTCATCTGGAACCACCTTAGAGGATGAAGAAGGAAAAAAACAAGAAGCTAATGATCAGTCTGTTACAAGGGCAGACTGCAAAGGAATTCTGAGGGCCTGGCTAAAAAACTAACATGAAAAGTAATATTGCCCTTTAAAATAAAAAGTGACTACTATTCAATGAAAAAACATAAAATGAAAAACAATGAAGAGACACTTACCCATTGACTAGAAAACTGGTTCATGTCACAGGAAACCAAAAGGAAAAATAAAGACGACAGGGTATAACAGGAAAATGATGAATGTCTCATTGAATTAGGAAAAAAAAAAAGGACAATTACATTGAATACACTAACTTTGAAAGATCAGGCAATGAAATGAAGAGCACAGTACAGAAATGCAAAAATAAACTGAAAAAAATAAGGCCAAACAATGTAAATGTGAAGTTGCCTAAAGCAGACATACATTTTTTGTTGCCAAATTCTGAAAAATGTTTTTACCCTCTTTCCAAAACCAAGTCAAACAAATTACAAAGCAAATTACACTGATGATGTATTAGCAGAGAAAAAAGACTTTTACTATTACACTGGTGGTATTCCCAGTCTATGTAGTATCCCTTTTTCTTTTCATGGGTTATTCCCTCTGAGAATGACAATATGGGAAGGACAGTAGTCACTGAAATTTACATATCCTTCAAAAGCACATTAGTGCTCCACTGTGGAGTAGTCACAGTCTTGACATCAGACCACTGTCAAAATGGTCCCTATCCTTGGAGACCAAGTAAAAAAATCCCATTAAATTACCTGATTATTTCTTTCCTCTATTTTCAGGATATTCACCAGCATGAATGCTGGGTCTATGAGCCATTTAAAACCAAGTCTTCCTCATTTAAAACCTAGCTGCAACGGACAATGTTTTGCCACTGTTTTACTATTACAAGAGTCCAAAAGCAGGCTCTTTCTCTCTTGCAACCCAAGAGAAATTCCTGGAGGGGCTGTGAGTCAAGAAATCCTTTGGATGTTCAGCAGACTCACAGGTCAAAGCAAATAAACTACAGATACCCTCCGTGACTTCTCTGGTGGAAGATGAGGGGTTGTGTCTTGCCTGATGCCTTGAGGGAGCAGCTGAGCGTGCTTGTGTACAAACACAGCCACGTGGCGCATTTCAGTTAGTTTGAAATGAATCTGCTAAGGACTGTCTGCAGTGTGAGATATTTCAGACCTACTGAACATAGGAATCACATATACAAAATTCCACTTACCTCTTGACCCCCATCCAGTATGCAGAGTTTAGCTGTCTGTTTTTTAGCGTCAACTAAGACGTTAAACATTGTACACAGAGATGAAGGGATACGTAAATCTGTTGATTTGTTTATCTTTTGGAGTTTGAGTTCAAATGCAATTCTTGTTCTGTTTATCAAAATACAATTTATAATATAAGTATCTTCGATAATTCTGAACAACCACGGTACAAGTGCATAAGTCTTATTACACATGTTGGTTTAACAATGTACATGCACGTAAGAACAATCTAGAATTAAAATTCTGTAAGTACAGACTATCCACCCATTCAATAAATAATTGATTACCATCAATTGCATTGATGGTAATCTCAAAGTTCTGCAGAGTTTCAGTGAATTCAGTCCAACAATAAAAGTATCATCTTCTTGCCTACTAGACAACAATATGTTTCCATGTATGATGAATAAAAACAATTCAAACCATTGAAAATACCCCCCATTTTACAGCTTCTTTACCCTAAACTGCAATTTATCAATCAAATGCTTGCCTGTAAGAAATAGAATGAAAAAATCATCTTCTGTCTTTAAAACAAATGAAAATTTTAGTAAATAAAGACAATACATTTATTAGTAAGACTATATTAGTATTTATATTAAACATTGACATATCCAGAGACACATAATACAAATCCCCTATTTTCTTCTCATGTCAGTGAAAATAAGGAGCAATGTCACTAAAATAAATTATAGTTCAGCATACATAAATATAAAAGTAAAGTTTTATTCCCACCCTTATGTTTAAATTTTGAGATGTGAACAGAAGCATCCTATTTCCATTTTAAGAATTCTTAAGATCATATTAACATCACAAGAAGAGTTAGAATAGTTTCATCATTCTTTTCTGAGTTGCTACTGCCTAATCTTTATTACCTGACATACAGTATCTGTGACCACACTAAAACATAATATTAAGACTAACATGTTATGAATTAAGTCTAGAATATTAATACATTTAATGTATTGATGTGCATTGATCATTGTGTATTATTAACTAAACCCTCATTTATTGCCACCAGAATCTTCTTATCATCTAGGAAACCAAGCAGCAAAGGTATCAGGATTGATATAATCTACAAAAGAACAATCCATAAGGACTGTTTTTTGTAAAGCCTCTGTGACAATAATTCTGTTCCTGGCTTTTGGTTGTGACCTGGCAGCGAGCCATTTTTAGCCTAGTTTGTGTAATGCCATTAAAATACACAGAGTCAAATAAAAAAAGTTTTAGATAATGGCAATGTGTGGCATTAGAATTATTGTCTGTGAGAAATCCAAGTATTTATATTAATACAATTGCCTTTCCCACTTTAATATGGAATAATATTTAAAAAAGACATGAGTTTGAAAAGATTCATTTGTCAAAAATTATTTTAAGTAGTACTAATTACATATATCTTTGGATTGTAGTCCTGTTGATAAGAGTCCCAGTGTAAAGATTTCTGTAATTATTTTTGCAGGCTAAAAATCAATATAATCCATATATTAGTAGCACTGCATCTCAGTCCTACTCTTTCTATGGTTTTTCAGAGTAAGATTACATGATAGTTTCCCAAACCTTTAAGATTTCACCATTTTTCTAAGATTTGTAACAGAGTTGTAGTTGACTGAACACCAAATTCTTTAGAACAGATGGATTGCTAAAATTTTAGTGTTGCAAATCTTTCTTTGCTAGAGATTTAACTTTCATCCCATTCCATATATCATTCCCACTTTGTAATCAAACACAAAGGTTCTTTTAAATGTTTCTGCTTTGCCACTATAGCTCTAGCAGCAGGCTCATATACTAAGCCTGAGATTCTCCTTTTTCCTACTGTGTTTACAGAAAATAATGTAATATTATGTCATCAGTTCTGGTTTTTTAGCCTTTCTTATGAGTATTGTATATTTTATGATTAAGACAAACAAATTGTCTAAAATTTTATTTTTTCCCCATTCTGTTACTGTTTAAAAAAATCTGTAGTTTTATATGTCCAGATTAAACTTTCTTTGTATGTGGGAACACGGCTTCTGAAGCACCTAATAGGAGATTCCTGAAAATTTTCTGGACATAAAGATATTTCTTCTAAACTCACTAATATTTACTGAAAGCTATGGCAGAGATCTTTTTAGATCACTCATGATTAATTTAAAAGAATATCCCAATAACTGTAAGATACAGCTCAAGAAAACACAACACTACATTTTCTGTAAGTTCCAGACGTTTAGCACTGTAAAATTTGGTCTCAGTGGGATGACTACCAGACAGCCTTCTTTTGTTTATTGTATAAATGCAGAAATGTTTTATACTCTTTAATTTGTAATACATTTCTTAAAGAAAGTACTCTAAAATTGAAACATTAAGTAACATTAACAAAACATACAGAATAATGCAGTAAGGAGGGAGGGAAATGTGCAAAAAGGATTTCATCTAGCAGAATTCTGAGATCTGTTCATATTTGCCACAAATATGGAATAGAAAAAAAAATTTGATTTATTTACTTCCAAGGCTCTATTCACAGCACATGTAGAAATTCTCCTTGGTATTTCCTAGATGTCGCCAAATTGCTGATTGCCAGATGTTGGGAAATACATGTAAGTCATGATCTCTTTAGAGCTGCCCTGATTCCTGTGGCAAGATTCTAGTACAGACAAACCTCTGCAAGCCAGTATGGCTGTTCCTGTGCTCATTTTCAAATCTCTCCCATTTTTTAATTGATCATTTCAACTGTACCTTTTAACGCAGGCTTCTATCATGTCAGTGGCCATGAGTTTAAGTCTCTGCTCTAAATGGTGGGCAAATTCTGGTTCTGGCCAGTGAAGATCAAAAACAAACATCTGCAGAGCATCCAGTTTCCAGAAAAGATCTTCTGATGTAGCTGATCCATTGCTATAAGAAACAAAGCAAAACAAAGTCCCCAAGAAACAGAAGATAAATGTATCAATAATGCCTATCCCAGCTGCCACAGAATTATCTAAGGTAGTAAGATTTCCTTATCACATCACCATCCTCCTTTATTTCTCTGTATCTTTTAGCACAGGGGCTCTTACTTTAAAAATGTGAAAAACAGAAAAGGAAAACTTAAAATAATTCGTATTAGAGTGAAAAAAGTAATTTTTTTTCTCATCTGTTAGCCGAGAAATATGGCAGGCTAGGGAGGGAGATGGGATGATGGGGAAAATGGAAAATGAACTAGCTGAAATTTTAGATGAAGATAGGAAAATACAGAGTACATGAATTGTTAATTGTAAGGGTCTTTTCAAAACTGTGAAGACTTTGTACATATGTTTTCTTGCCTTCATAACTCTGGTAGATAAGTCTACCACAGAAATGAGGATGCTAGTAGTAATATTGTAAAAAAGATACCCAGACAAATAGTCCCTTGATAAATGCTCAATAATTCTAACTGAGGGAATAACACAAGGTCTGGGTGGCAAAAAAGAAAACAGAAACTTGAAAGAAATAGATTTATGTACAAACAAAACCAGGGCATTAATACGGCTCTGTGTTATCTCAGATTGTCCTTATCATTCTAAAGTTCTTCTTCCACCTTGAACAGATTGATAAATTTAAAGACAATTGCTTGTGATAAAATACAACCATTTACCACTAATTTTAGCAGTAACTCCAGTTACACTTCCACTGTCAACGCAGATTAAATACATTTTCATGATGCCTTGTACTGCAACGCCTGGATTACCGCTTAAGATTGCTGCATGACACGCAGCATGGAATTCCAGGACGCGAGTGACACAAGCAACCAAAACTCTGCGGGACACTCCCACTCCAGATCCAAGTAGTTTAAATACATCACTCCTGCCATTTTGTTTCTTCTGCCTCAGGACAAAAGACCAGAATTATCAAAATGTTCAGTGACCCCAGCTCTCATGGAAGGAATCAGTGAGTACACTCAGGACAGATTCAAAAACAAACGAAAAAACCAGAAAGGACCTCTAATATCTGACACCTAATGCACCCCTCGGACAGTAAGTAGCATCACCGTTGGTTCACATCAGGTTAGCTGAGGCAGTGGGCAGCAAAGTGAAGCAAAGCACGGCTCATGTTCAGGGCTCTGAAGGGGAACACCGCTTTGGTCTCACAGCATCCACCACCTTCCAGACCCACTCGCCACTCTCTTTGCCTCCCTGCCTTAACGCTGCCACAACTTCAGAGCCATCATTGTCCTCTGCGGTGTTGCCTCAGTACCCAGTGGGGCTGCCGGGGCAGGCGAAGGGGACAGCCAGAAAGGGCTGGGCAGTGGGTGACAAGCTGTGAGCAGGGGCGCCCGCCTAAGGGAAAGGCTGGCTCTGAGCGACCAGCTCCGGCTTTGGTTCTATATGGCACAGGTTTCAATATCTTCATGATGCACAGCAGGATATTGCACAGTTTCAGACAAAGGTCTTAGTTTAGGGTTCTTTGATATCATGCATACTTTCCGCACTTATTTTAAACAGCAATTGTTAATTTTACATTGTATCATGCTCCTGAAAGAAAAGGGCAGAAACAGGAAAAAGGCCCATGGGACTGCTAAGGTTGCAATGTGTACAGGGACTGTATCTGTTAAGGTTGAACCTGAGCAGGGACTGCTTTTATACATCACTTGAGTTTAGTTAAGGAATACAAAGAAAAGACAATCAAAACTGCTGGAAAATTTATAATGCTGTTAGACTGTTTCTGAAGTTCTATGACATGCAAATACTGAAGATGTCATTACATACGGTGCGTACAGTGGCAGAGAGTGTAGCTGCAGATGCTATGCTATACACATTATGTGATTCAAAAGTGACTAAGTCAATTTTGGAGATGACTGGGATAAAAGAATACGACAAACAATATAGGGACAGAAGTGGGAACTATCTCAGTATTTATAATACAGCTGATAAAAACATGTGTTTTCTAGAAAACAACCTGAAACAAAACTCAAGAAACAGAATTAATAATTTTCATCATCATACAATTTAACCCCTTTTTATTCTTTCACAGTTTTTTTATTTTTTGCTTAATGGAATTCCACAAGAAATTCTTTAGGATGTAGAAGGACTACTGTATTCATAATAATATAAATGTATTCTTATGCACGTTTACTCTCAAGTATCCACTTCATTTTGTTTAATTAGACTACCAAATAAATTTTTGCTATTATAATAAATGCAATAGCAGACACAGGTTTATGGAAGACTAATTAATTCTGTAAGAAACACTAATTCATTGGTTCTATTTTTATTTGAGTTCCCATTCTTCAATTTTTTTATTCAGCATTGTCCAATGACATTTGAATTTGACTAACACATTACACTGAAAAGATGGGCAGGAAGAATAAACTGCTACAACAGAACCAGTTTGTTCCTGGTTCACACATCCAGACACAAATATTTGTTTGCTAAATGCTAAATGAAGAAGAGTTAAACTCAGAGTTTACGTTATTCTGACAGCTGGAGTAATTCCAGTACTCAAATCAAACCTGAATCCATAATATCAGGTTTTTTTTTTTTTTTTTTTTTTTTTTTTTTTTGAAGGGGCAGGACACATTCTCAGCCATTGAAAAGTTTTTATTTGAATGTGGATGGTAAAGCCACTTCAGTCTAATGAATGGAATAATATTCCTCTACCAGAAAACTGACCTGATACTCTCTGAAAACTGTATTTACTAGTTAATTATGATTTTAAAATTAAGCACAAACTCCACTGCTTTGCTGGTCAAAACTTAAGCTTTCAGGTAGTACCTAGTTGTCCACTCTTATTAATCATTACAGTAAGAGAAGGTTACCAGTGATGGAAAGAGGCAAATATTATGCCCATCCTGTTAAATTCCCATTTTTTCTAATAAGCATTTGGTCACACTTTGACTGGGGGCGTGGACCAAGTATCTCCAGACGTCCATTTTAACCTAAATTATTTTATGTCTTTATGACTTACATCATACTGAACACAGCAAAAAAAGATCCAAAACATAATGTTTCTCCAAGACCCTGCAGCGTATCAAATCTAGGAGCTGCATACGGCCTTCTAAGTAATTCAGTTATCCACTCACAGCTGAGAGGCAGCTTCCCAATAAGCTTGCCAGGTACCTAAGAAGTAGCAATTAGTCCACTAATAAAGCACACTGACTGCAAGATACACATAACACACAACTCCAGGGTAGATGCAGAATAAATAATTTCTTGCCTAGATATTAAGCTGCATAGGGTGGTTAGGGATATGAAAACATAGGAGAAATATTAACTATCTAAGATTATTATCAATCAACCTCAAGATTCAAAAGCAGCTGGCTTCAGTTCTTCTAGAACTTACCAAGGGCAATGATGGTCATTTTATAAATTACTGCAAATACCCTTTTTTTAAGGTTACTATAGAGATATTACCCGTTAGTGTTTTGTGAGGACTTTTACAAAACATCCTTTGTGAGCTCCCAGCTTGTGAGCTTCAGCTTTACATTCTGTATGCTGCCTCAAGATATATGTTCCAGGCTCAGAAGGTCAATGGAGAATTTCTTCAACAGAAAAGGATTTTCAGTAATTTCAGAGTCAGTTGCGCTTCACCCCATCTCTCTACTGTCCACCAGCAGACAAGGGAGGGATGAACTAGAACTTTAACAAGTATCAGCTTGTGCAAAGTCCCTCGAAGATATTAGGGATAGAGTTATCCCATGATGTATTGCAACCTAAGGATCAAGCAACCAAAACATGTTTCTTGAGTTTTCTTTCTTACTGCATATTAGTACTTTTGGAAGAAATTTGCCTCACAATATACATTCATCTTCCAGAACACTCAATAGGAACTAGCCATATTGAAAACTTATTCTACAAAAGTAGAGCAATCAGATTTCACTACTTCATCAGTCCTATGGCTATACTTTTAAATATCCATGCTTAAAATTGCAGACTATGGCCTCCTACCACTTTATTGGAGGCAAGCACTATATGTGACACTACAGATGCAGCCCCTCAAAAGAGAGATGAGACATGTCCACCTGACTCTAGCATGCATAAACACACGGAGAGGTCCAGCAGGAGAGCTCAGACACATTTGGACCAGCCCCCTTCATATCACAATCAGGGAATTGTGACTGCTCCAGCTGGTCCCTCTTGTCACTTATTATAGCTGAGCCACAGCAGGAAGAATATAGCTGACACATTTCCTTTGATGTTGCCTGGTGGAAGACTAGACAGGATTATTCTCTTATAAGCATAAATCTTATTCCATGTTTCCCCAGCCTTGATTTTTCCTGAAGCTGATGTTCTAGACTGTCATGAGATAGTAACAGACAATCTCAGATTGTGTCTACAATATTTCTGGTCAGTGAAATTATGTCATGTCTGCACTGAAAATAAAAATATATAAATTAAACCATAAACAATTAAAATTACCCTTACTAAAATTAAAGCCAGGTCCAGAAGAAGCAGAGAAATTATGTAAGTAAGGAAAAACCCCCTCATTCTGGCTGATTAGAAGCTTTTACACAATATTCAAACTTTTTTGCTCTTTAAGGTTATTTTCAGCCAAATGAAACAGTAATCCACACTGCTCTGCATGTCTAGTCAAGGTGTCCTATGAGTTGTCCTCCCCAGAGACCAATCAAGAAAAACAGACTACTACTCATAACAATTTCCCCTTTTCATCTCACTTTCCAACACCCAAAAAATAAGTGAAAATGAGAAGATCCTTCTAAATGTTACAAGCAGCATGTATTTACTGCTACAAAACATGTGGTGAAGGGGAAAAAAAGGAACAGTTAATTAAAAAAAAATTAAACAATTGCTGCCAGTAATGCTTAAAAGAATTGTAGCACTTTAAAGTGAAAGGGGGGAAAATCTATTTTCATCACTAAAGCATGAAAAGGGATGCCAAACTGTGAATATATTTTCACTTCTTTCTCTTCAGCAAAAGTTCTTAGATAGGCACATAACAGCCCTATTGAACATGAAGGTACTTAAACATGAACTCAAGATCATGAACATGAACATCAGTAAAGTTTGAAGAATATTAAATATCTTCCTATTACAGACAAAACAGACACAGGACTTTGACAAACCTATAACTATAACACAGTTGGCTCACAGACCACTTTTTCTCATTCTTTTTGACTGTACAGTCTACATTGTGTTATTCAAATTTATAATTATTAATTGGCCAAAATCATCACTTTCAAAGAGAAAGAGGGAAGTCCAGCAGAACTTTGTGACATACATAGCCATCTTCTTGCCAAAGCATCAACTTTAAAGCCAAGAGGAGGGAGAACAGTGAACTGGGAAAGAGAGACTCGGGGGAGTCAGTGGAGAGAAGGAGACACCTGTGATGGCTGAAAAAGTAGAGCCCAGGCTCCTTGATTTAGATGCCTCTGCTGGCTATATGTACAATGCAATGTGCCACTTTAGTCTGTTTCAGCTGGGTGTTCATCACATTCAAAGGGAAAACTGTAAGGAAACACTGGGTTTTGCTTAACAGGTAGCGTAGGTACTGGGTTACTCCCCATTGAAGAATTTAACTAGCAAGAGGTAGTTTTTTCTCCCTGAAAGAGATAGGATGGGAGAAGCAGCAGGGGGAAATAAAACTTGTTTCCTTACTTTCACATAACAACAAAAGCAAACCACTTCTGCTGGAACCTGAGACACCATTAGCAGCACAAAAAAGGAAAATCCTTAGCATGGCAGGAGGAACAACTGACTTGCAGTGGTTTTCCTTTTTGATTTGATTCAAATACATGGCAATTCTGAGAAGTTATGTGGCCCTTCAGTAGGATGCAGGTAGGCTGACCCTTAAAATACTGCCTGAATACCAGAGTATTACAAAGGTAACTTAATGCTACATTCAATCAAGGCTGTCAATTCATACACATTTTGTGAAATATAACCTCAAAGCTCTATGCTTATGGAAAAAGAACATGAAGAAGTGCTTACATCAGAGCCAGCATGTTGGCAGAACTCTTCTTGAATGTGGTGTGGGGGGGCTGAAAGAAGATGACCTTATGAAGGTCACACCACAGCAGGGAGTGGGGACACTGCCCATCCCCACTTTTCTGGAAAAGCAGCAGAATGACAGCTACTGCTGGCAAGTGAATACAGCACATCATCCTCACTGTTCACCAAATGCTATGAAACCTTCATTGACTAGTTTAGGATTTTATGCTCACTGCCATACATTCTATGAAACTAAGTACCAGAAGATGTGCAAAGTCCATGGCTGAATTTTGCTATGTTTGAAAACACTGTTTGAAAACACAGTCTAGGAATTTACTGCGGCACCAGACCCTTCGTTTAGGAAAGATCTACTGCTACAATCCTCCAACCAGAATCTGTATTTATTATATATTAACTATATATTCAATATTCAAAATACATGAGTTTGAATCAACTCTTAACTCTGAAAGCTATTTAAAAAAAAAAAAAAAGTGAACCTTGAAAATATGGGGATAACAGAAAGGAATTTGAATTGTGGGAGACCAATTAGTTTGTATTGGAAGCTGAAATAACTTGCATATCAGGAGAAAACTAGCATTACTATAGTAAACACAAAACGTACCAAAGCAAAGGATTAAGAATAATGTAAATTTTAAGAGGAATTAACAGCAGAACAACAATCATAATACTCCCTTTGTACAAGGAGTCACATGGAAAAGATGAGGGATGATGGGTTTGAGTTACTTCAGGGGGAGATTCTGATTGGAAACAATGAGGACAATCTTCCCCAACACTGGCCATTTTTAAGATTCAGCTAGACAGGGTGCTGGGCTATCCTAGACTGTGCTTTAGCCAGGAAAGGTCAGACAAGACGATCCTTGATGTCCCTTTCAACATGGTATTCTATGATTCCATGAACTCTTGCAGAAACAGATCTAGTGCTTCGGAGTGTTTAAGTCTGTCATAAAACTTGAGAAGACAACACTTGGCTTGAAATCACATTATCAAGCTTTGTGTCTAGAACATGGTTTTTTTGAAGTCTTTCACATTCATTTTTCCTATTACAACTTTTGCTACAATCAGGTTCCTCTTGAGCCTTTCTCTAACATAAATGAATGTGCCTTCACACAGAAATCTGACCTGTAACTATGGGAATATTTCCACAGAACATGGTATGTATACTCAAATTTTTTTTTTTTTTTTTTTAATTTTTTGAGAGAAGAGCATTGAAGTATTGGGAAGAAATTGGAAAGAAATG
>VWZG01007171.1:309092-349506 GCA_013396735.1 Grallaria varia
AAAACAGAAGAAAAAAGGCAGGATGAAAAGAAACCTTTTTTATTGCTGATCAATGCACTTCATATATGATTATTTGTAATCTGGTTTTGACAACACAGACACAAGCAGTTGGTATTTTTTTCCTTTTCCTCATTTCTAATTCTTCTTCAAAGGGGGAAAGAACTAATGTTCTCAGCACTTCCTGCTCCTGTAGAATAAAACTCAGAGATAACAAACATGGCAAACTGCAAGGCTCCACGAGTAAAGAAATCTGAATAACTCACATAGTAGACGGAGAGAAAACTGGCAATTAGAAGTGCAGACTTAGTAATAAGTATTTTTAAAAAACAGAATAATTTTAACTGAAAAATGAAAACATATCTAATGCTGACAGGTAAGGAGAAGGGAAAAAAGATAATAGCAATTATTAACTGAAACAAATTTTTAAAAAATTACTAATTGAGGGCATAAAGTGAACAGAAAACTGAATTAAATGTAACACAGATTTGCAAAGGTAGGTTGAACTAGACTTATGCAGCAGCTTTTCTTGATAGGATATTTTCCTATAAAAGAAATTCAGTAGAGCTCATCTATTCTGACTATTAAAGCATTTGATACTGTGCCTCATGGGAAAACTACCAGCTAAGCTGAAGAAAATGAGGATCAAAAAAGAAACTATCTGTTGTATAAAGAAGATGCCTCAAGTGAGAGGCAATAGGTCATGCTGAGAAAGAGCAAAGAAAGGTTTCTTGAGGGATTCCTTGAAGATTCCTCTTGGCTTCCTTAATATTTTTAATTATGACTTCAGAATAAATATTAGGAGTGCAGTGATAGCAATTTTGTAAAACACTGGCAACAGACAGCAGGGTCAAAATGCAGTAACAAGAATCGGATAATTCCAAAGAATGGGAGGGAAAAACATATTAAAATACTTTCAAGAACTAGAGAAAAATGTTAAAATACTTTAAGAAGGAAGACAATACATTTGACACATGAATAGTGAAAAACATTTGCTACAAACTGGGAATGTGTCAGCTGGAAATGATCAGAACTCTGAAGACTGGGTTGAATTAACTTTTCACAGAATGGCTGTGTGCCACAAGCATGATACAGACATTAGAAGGCAATTGCTCCTTGAATATATTAGATGAAACATTTCTGGTACAACAGTACTGGCAGTACTGTGCAAGGCATCTCACCTTGCATAGTTCTTGTCACCAACGTTCATAAAGGTGGAATTCAAACTTTAAAAAGAAAGACTCCTAAAATGACAAAAATGAAGATCGGGAGGCTAAAACTCTGAGACAAGACGATGAAAGTTGAGGTTGCATGAGTATAAAACTCTTGTCTAAAAATGCACTATAAAGCACGGAGGAGCTGGGGATGGTGAAATGCTAAGGAAGAATGAAACTATCCCCTTCTCATTTGTGATACAGGACAAGGTTAGGATGATAAAAATTGGGAACTAATTTTACTTAAGATATTTGGTGCATGTATAGATCAAACAGGGCTTGAAAAGATATTCACCTGGGTGCAGCAGGGGGTGGAAAAGGGGAAGCAGAGCGACAAAGATTGACTCAGCCTTACTGTTAAAAGAGGATGTAGGTATGTTTACAAAGAAGTATCAGGATGTGAATCTAACAATCTTGGAGTTCTTTCACAGAATTCTGCTCCAAAACTGAGATCAGGGATGTTTGCTCATATCCCTTCTTTCCATTTAGTTGCACAACAAACAGAGACCAAGAAGGTGCTATGCCACTGTGCAACTCATTCGCTTTTGTTTGTTCAGTGAAATGAACATGCATGGAGAGCTTTAATCAAGTCCTCTCCAGGTACAATACTCTCCACTTGCCTTCTCAGCTTCAATAATGTTTGTAGTGTTCTTCTTTTTAAGTCAGACAGATCCTTCTGAGCCTTGAGGGCATTTACATACTACCCTTTCTTTAGAAACTTGTATGTAATGAATATGTTAACGATCGATGCCTTTTAAAAAACAGCAAACTGTTGAGTTGCTCCTGACCTTCTCTTGTATGGAGTTAATAGGTATTCACCCTTTGGCAGTCTGTCTGATAGAAACAAATATTGGGATGACAACTGTGTTTTGTTTTTGAGCAATTGCACAATACACAGTATTTATTTGCCCTGATTTTAATGGGATTTATTCTCATTCCTTTTATTCAAACTGTTTGGCAGAAGGAGCCAAATATACTGAGTTACTACAGTATTTTAAAAATGATGAGTTTAAAGACAACTACCTAATAATTAAAATCTTGACAATCTATTGCCTCAGAAATGAATATTGATGGACAATGACAGATACTTCCCTGTTTGTTTTACAGCCATTTACCACTTTAATCCCTAACCCAGTCCTCCTGTATCTGTACAGCAACATAATGCCCCTGAGTTGAAAAATGTATTTATGTGCAAGTTTCTATCACTTCTCAGGCATAACAGCAGCTATAGCAGAGTTAATGAGTCCTCAGCCATTCAGATTTCAAACAAATTTAAATGGGGAAAAACATTAATTTCTGAGAAGGAATAATTATATATTTTATTACTCTGTGTGTGTGTTAATGGATGTGTGCAAAATGTAAGTAAAAAATAAGAAGTCTGTGTAACGAAGGCCATTTTTTTTTTGAAGGAGAGAAAACAGGTGAGGGAGGCGTGCAAATTCCTATAGGATTTTCACTGGAAGTATACAAAATACATATGAAGAATGCTATTTGTCTCTGGCCTCAGAATCTAGCAGGTCCAGTTATATTCAACATTATCTACAGGAAGCATTAATGAACGTTAAATACTGAATAAGACAGGAAAACATGCCATATACAAAATGATCTAAAAAGTACTCTCGGGTAGTGAAGTCTCAAAGGCAGCATATGCTGCAAAAAAAGGGTCATATTTAAAAAGAGATTTTCACATATTGATGCTGTGATTCATATCCTTGACAAATTATAAACCCTTGCTGCAAACTACAAGGGCATTACATGAGAATTCTTATATATAGTTCAAAACTGTACTAGTAGGCTTGCTAGTATTCTTCTCATAATGGGAATTATACTAACTGAGCAGATTAGTTACTCAATGAGAATTTCAGCTGTACATGTAATAAGGAATGACATGCTGAACCCTGTATAATTGTCATTGCAGATGTAATTTTTGTTAAGAAAACCTGTTCTATATTCATAACAGTACAATGACAGGGGAGTGCTAAATAAAACATCATCCTGACTGTAAACAAATATTGTTGATGGAAGTGCTGCTCATACCACCATGTCTGCCATTAGGAAAATAACCACTGTCTTTGGGAAAACATTCAGAGTTTTGATCAATTGAGACTGAAAATGAGAGCACTTGGGGAACAGACCCGGGAACCTGGCAACCACACTGCTGAGAACGGATTCTTGCAACAAAAAGAATTTGCATGTTCACCTCTGTATTACCTAACAAGGACACTCCTGCAACTCAAGATTCCTTTTACAGTATCTAGTGCACAAGTCAAAGGTTAATAACAGTTATCAAGAACTAGTTCTTCCTTGATTTTCACAAAAATGCAATATATGGTATTAGGGCTAAGCATATTGCGTATCAAGTTCATTATGAAATCTGTAGGAGTCTAGCTAGTGACACCAAAAGGAGCAGAATTTGGTCCTGTTAGCCAGACTAAAATGTCATTTTATTGGAATTTGCCTCAGTGGCTTTACCTTTTGCATCAGAGAAATGAGTTCAGTGGTACACAAAATTCTGGTGGACACAGCCTATTTACTCCTTTCTATAAAATTAATTTTTTCTCAGTTTCTGATTGATTTTTAGTTGCATTTTTAATAAGAATTGGTGTTTAAGTAAGAAACTAAATTATAGACACAGCCTATAAACCTCTAGCTTCACCTAATTCACACAGTGAATTTCCACTCACTCACTGTATGGGATAGGCTTTCATTCGTTTTAATCTAGTTATTTGCCAGATCACTTAAAGGACAAGGACAGACACATTGGTTACGTAATCAGACCAGTGGATGTTCAGGATAGTGCGGAGGCAGCGCTGATGGAAGCGTTCGAGGAACAGGCAGCAGTCACGAGTATTGAGGCGATGCTGCTGAGAACGCAGCTGCGCTGGGCAGGGCACGTCTCCAGGATGGAGGATCACCGCCTCCCTAAGATCGTGCTCTATGGTGAACTTGCCACCGGCTGCCGCAAGAGAGGAGCCCCAAAGAGGAGATACAAGGACGCTCTGAAACAATACCTCAGCCTTGGCCATATTGACTACCATCAATGGTCCACTCTGGCCTCCAATCGGGAGGCATGGAGACACACCATCTATAACGCTGCTGATTCCTTTGAGAATGCACGCAGAATCAGTCTGGAGGAGAAAAGACAACGCAGAAAGAGCCGTGCCTCACCAACACCGCCTATGGAGACTTTCTGCTGTGCCTTTTGCAACCGGACTTGCCTATCTCGCATCGGCCTCTTTAGCCATCAGCGCGCTTGCAGCAAGCGTGGGTAGAGCCCTTCCCAAATCTTCGTTCGCGAAGCCTAGCCATGATGATGATAAAGGACAGCTTTGTTATCCTATCTTAAGAATATGGCAATGGTTTCTTTCAAAGCATGCATAAACCTTATGTAAAATGACCGAAATCAGGTAGAGCCTATTTTTTTTTCTGTGACTGTAACTATGTCATATGTGCTTAATGGTCTAGTTTTCTGAAGTAAAGAGCCTGAGAAAAAATAATAAGGGTGTGGCACAAGGAAGATCTGTACTTGAGGTGATCCAGATTGTATAACAGTGTACAGGTGAGGTTTTAGAATGCAAAGGTCAAAAGACACGATCTCTAAAATTACTTTTCTCATTTCATATTTCACAAATTAATTTCAATATGTTGCTGAACATCTAATTTTAGGAGATATTTTCTTTAATACCTACAGGCGTTAAAATACTAAATGGAATAATTTTTTTCTATCTAGCTTTAGGTATCTTACCTAGAAGGGAAACTGCCTTAGGGTAGATTAGTATTTAATGGTGAAAGATGGGTCCTTTCACAGAGAAATTGTTGAAGGACCCTCTGAGCCCTCTGAATTCCCTGCTTAAGGAACCTCTCCCTGTTGATCAGATGGGGTCAGCAGATTACCTGAGCCATGGGAGCTCCTCCTAACAGACTGTAGCATGAATAGCCATTCCACCAGTGCACTGTCTGCTCTCTTTTTTTTTAAGAATTCCAAATAGACTTCTTTTCTTTACAGGGCATTTTCAAATAAAACAGTGGAAGTTTTGGAAATCAGTTGAATTTTTTGAATCTTCAGTTATGAATACGGACTTTAAAACAAGTAGTTTTAATAATCTGCTAGTATTTTTCAAGTCCTTCATTGCCAAGGAGCAACTCTCTGAACTACATTCATACAAACTTTATAGTCATCATGCCAGTCTGTCTTTCCAGATGGAAAATTATTTCATCCCAAGAGTACTACCAGCTCAATGTCCCTTCCCATAACAGTGGTTGATAGTATTTGTGAAGCCCCAGAAAGCATCACGATCAGTCTTCCTTTGGGTAGGTGTGTATGACAGGTAAGACAAAGCAGTGTGCACATCTATTTCACAGTGTGTATACACAAAACTCCTCATAATTTTATGCAGCCAGTACTACTCAGCCACAAATACTACTTCAGCTGTGCCCTTTGCATGATGACTTCTAAATACCGGGATATAAATACTCAAAACCCTCTTTCTCTACTATTGGAGCATACACACCATATTAGCTTAATGAAATTAGGAACACAAAGGACTATCATCCTCATAATCTCAGCTGTTAACAAGAGAAATAATCTATCACTAAACAAAGACATATCAGAGAAATGTAAAAGCAGTTTTGCAAAATTATTTCTCCTATCAAGACCTTCATGAACAAATCTAGCAGTAACATTATGAAACAGATACAATTGTGGCTGATGACCATGAAATTACATTTCTCTAAATACACAAACTGATTTTGAATTTAACAGTCAAACTTTTCTGCATCATTTAGTTATATCTCTTTCACAGGAACTACAACTGTATCATATTCCAAAACAGAAAATTAGATAAATTGCTGATAAATATGTGAATCATAGTTAAGTATCAGTGTAAATGAAGAATATATGGACTACACTACATCAAAAAGAATTTTAAGGTTCACAAGTATTCTGATCAGTATCTTGGTGTTGTTGAAATCGACAAAAATAATAAATAAGAAAACAACAGACACAACACACTACATCTGTAACACATGCAGACATGCACAAAAATAGTAATCACCTGAGTCCTTTTCTGCTGTTGCTAAACATAAAAACAAAAAGAGAAGAAAAACATCATTACAGAAATAAAGCTCATTTAATTTAATTAGGGAAGAATAAATACCACATAAGGAGTTAAAATATTTTTAAAATTTTGAGTACATCACACAAATGATGGGTTTCATGAGAGGAAGGAGAAATGGTCTATGATTTTAATTAGTATATTTGCATTTACTAGTCCTATATAGTCTTTATTTCAGGCTCATGCACTGAGCTTGCATCCATACTGTGTCTAGGAATTTAGAAACATAAATAACAGTAAAAGAATACAAGAAAGTAAGAATACAAAAATATTATTTTTATTAGAATCTTCTTTGCATCTGCTTTTTAGGTATTTACTATTGGTCTATAGCTGATATTATCATGTCATAGTTGTATTTTGACTGACTGATATGATGCTGTTCTCTGAAGAAATATTCAAAGGACAAAAATCTCCAAAATGTACAACAGTTGCATTTGAGAACTTCAGTAATATTATAAAGATAAGCACTGTATGCTTTCTGTATGCAATTTGAAGTGTAGGCATTTAAGAAAAACATTAGCATAGTGCTTGAGAGGAGAATGTAACTTCAGTGCACAGATACAATAATGCTTCTATAAACCTAAAGAAGCAGAATAGAACCTATTGCTGAAAACTATTATTTTATATTGATAAAAATGTAGGATGTTTGTCATCACCAGAGTACAGAAAGAGACCAATACAGGTCTCATCGCTACTGAAAACCAGTAAATTAATTTTCAGATGTTATGATGCTGGAGCCCATCATTTTCAAATAGTACTCTATTCTCACAAAAGTACTTAATCTATTTCTTGTTATATATGCAATGATCTACTGTGCTTTGAGTTTACAAGTACATGAATGCAAAACTACTTAAAGAAATCCAGTTCTGTTCTAACCAAAATGCAATAAATCCAAAAAGAAATTTGGATGTCATAATATGGGGGACAGTTTCATGTGCTGTTCCAGCATACTGCACTGTTAACAGTGTGCATATTTTAGAGTGCAAACTTTGCTACTTGCAGTGGAAATCCCACAGTTATTTAGGATATAGTTAAAAATCTTGGGAAAAGATGTATTTACATCATTGCAAAAAACTTCTCCAATTCATTTTATTACCAGTGAGTTTAGATATCTTTTGCAAGCTTTTGTTGTATCAAAAAAATGTTTCTACTTTTATACCCACTGTTTCAACAGGTTTGTAACAAGACTTAAATACCGAACATTAAAAGTTCCCCTTATGAATACAGAAAGATAAAAACTAATGAAAGCAGATATTTTTTCTTTTTCATTTTACAGAATAGATTTAATGTTCTTCCTTTTTTCTTTAACACAACATGATATAATAATTAATTATGATAAACTGGTTACTACGATGGTTTCATGTTGTTACTTCCATGATATAATACTGGTTGCTATAGTGATGAGATGGGTCTTTTGTTAATCACTTGTGAGACTGGTTAACTCATGTTTTTCATAGTATTTGAGCAGGAATGAAAGAGGAAAAAAACCCTTGGCTTTACAATATTGCTAAACAGATGAGACTTCTTCATTTTGCTGCTATGTTGACTCCATTTCTTCTAGTGTATTGCCAGAAACATATGCTATTAAAAATTAATACACATTAAAATTTTTATTTTTTAAAAAGAGAATTCATCCTTCAATATTTCCACGTAGTTAAGTCTATCTCCAAAATTCAGTTATAAAGATGTGCACACAGTTTTCTGCTCCTGAGTATATCTGTACAGGTGTATCTCAGGATTTTTTTGCATCATGCAGAATAAGACATGGGTCTTGACAAGGCTGTTAAGACTCCCTTTTTTGTTCTACCTAAGGTTTACAAATAGTAAAATGACTTTGTGTATCCTGACCCTTTGTTTTAGCAAAATTTTAGTTAACTTCATTATTTACTTTATAGAAAATACCTAAATTCCAGAAAAACTTCTGATTACATTCAAACCTAATATTTTGTCCCATTAATTAATTTAGACAATCAGGATGTAATTAAAGTTTTAATAATCAGATCATTACTACACATCTGACAACACAGCAGCAAAAGTAAATAACATTCATCTATCTGTCTTCCTTATAAATATCTTAGGAAACCATCGATACCCAGAGTTTTCAAATTTCAAGGTAGTGACACTGCTATTAGGGAAAGAATTTCCTGTCAGTAGTTTAATTACTAGAAATAGTTAGAGAAATAAAAAAACAACCCAAAACCAACCTCTTAGATTTAAGAAGAACTCAAAAGTAAGAACAAAGGGCAACTTAAATTAGGAAGCCCTAGTCTTTCATTCAAACAGGGTCCCAGGAGGCATATTAAGGCAATGAATAGGAAAAAGCTCCACAGTTCACCAGCTGAGATTTTAATGAGACATTTCCCCTTGCTGTGGAAGGGGTTTGTTCTAGAAAGGGAAAAAGCTGCTCATGGAATATGCAGCTAATAGACATTGTTGGCTTTTACAGCCACTTTGGCAGTAGATTGCAGTACTAACCTTCTATTTTGGCATATTCTGTAAGCCGAGTGTAATTGATCAAAGCAGCCTTCTCCAGACATTTTCTAACCACTTTCTTCACCTCTTCTGGTGGTATGGGAGTAGCAATATCTTTCATTAAAACCTGCGTCAGAGACAATTATACCACTTGATTACAATCATTACCCAAAGCCCATGGGAAAAGGATAAAATCATCCTAAAGTTACTACAAATCTGATAATGATTAAAGGCAGACGTTAAAAAGGCAGTATTTCAGCTGGTGGAATTAGGTATTTGTCTTTGAAGGTTTCTGTTCAACCCGGGTTTGACTGCCTATAGGGTATTTATCCCTACTGTTTGGCATCTTGCAGCCTGCCAGTCTTTGGGTCATGCCAAGACTGGTGCAACAGCATCCAGCGTGGATGGGCTGGATCACGGTTACCACTAAAGGTGGTTGTGGAAATCTACTTGGTTTTCACCTGTGAAAAAGCTTCCACCATTGCATAACCATGGACTCTTCAACAGGGCAAACTTATTCAACATGTCCTTGCTGTGAAAAAAATGTCAACTGTAATAAGCAAGGAAAACACTGAACTTCCGGTGAAATATTTTATTATGGCTAAGTAGAAGAACAGACCATATAAAGGTTTTCAAAACCTGTGAGTTGTTGTTACCTCATCTGTTGCAAGTGAGGTAAACTGAGAATCTATACCTCTTCATAGGAATGCAACATTATATGCTCTGGGTTACTACATAAAAAAATGAATATTGTTAAAAATTCACTTGCATTTTTCCTTTAATTCTATACTCCATTAAATATCAACAGGCAGATGTAAATAAAACTCAGTATGTTTTTATTGCATTTTGAGTTAAATAATAAAATTCCTGATAACTCACAACCTTGAAAAAATGCTTCTCCAGTGGATCCCCAGACAAGCTACATCCTTACATAATATATCTAAAAATTGTTTTTAGATATATTATGTAAGAAGCAAGAGAGACATTTTTTGGGAGGGTGTGGTAGAAAAGAAACAGGTTCAATGACAGAGAAGCTATTAGGAAGACAATGTCACAAAGCAGACTTCTACCATACCTGCACACGTATATGACTTATCTACCCATTTTAAATTGTTTCTCTTTAATTAATAAATTCTGGGTTATCAACAAGTAAATATACAGTATTCAAAACCTTTTATTCTGGATACGATTTTTTTTTCCAAAATTTTCAAAGACATGTAAAATAAAATGGTTCTTACAAATTCTGCATTCACAAATATAGCAATACACATTTACTCCCAGTCAAGACTGACCGCAGTGTTGCTTGAGCACCAGTTAGAGCACCAGTGCCATTTGTAACAGCAGGAACAGTGAGATGAAATGGATGCTTCATATAACACAAAGGAATCTACACAGCTCTGCAACCATTGGGACTGTAAGTGAAATAAAACATATATACTCAGGCTCTCTAAGTGTTTTTCCAACATGGCAGAGATCTTCCAGGACAGAATCTCCATGGAGTGCTCTGCAGTGCAGAACAACTAATATTCACTAAGACCAAACCTCTCCGATTTTGGCAAAGCAACACAGCTTGGGATCTAAGCTTCTTTTGAATCACATCTTCATCAGACTCCTGCTGATACAACTCCTCTGGAATCTCTGCTGGAATTTAAAGTCCTCTTTCCTCAGAGATGACTGAGATGCTTTTATCATTATGAGGTATTTCCCTTCCCAGTTAATGGAAGAGGATTTTCTGGGCAGTAGTTTACATTTATAGCTGCCCATGTCAGATTTGATGCATATAGCTGTTTGCTTCTTAAATTGACTTGGATTAGGCATTTATGGAGTATTACTTGAACTATGTAGAAGCTTTTTAATGTTAGATATGAGTACAGACAACATCAGCAGCATAGAAGGCATCGAAAGCATAAAAGGGCAGCTGTAGAGCAGACTTGTACTACTTTAGAGGTAATGCTGTGTAAGCATCAAATTAAAAAGAAACAGAGTCACTACAGTGGCTTGAGCTGAAAGTCCAGTAAATAAGCCCTAGAGAAAACATATTTGCCTCTGTGGAAGACATTGAGAAAAAACCCCAACCATCTAGCGAGCAGTTAAAAACAGTAGTAAAATGCCTGAGAAGACATGAGTCTGCTTTCAACAGCCTGAAGGCAAAAGAAAAGGGCAGGCTTAGTAGTCACGCAGAATTTAAAGTATGTTCTCAAACTTACCCTTTCAAGTAACGAAAGTGTGGCTTTTAAAGCTCCTTCAGGACGACCAAAAGGGAAACAGTACCTTAAAAAGAGAAATATAAAAGAAAAACCAAAGAAAGAAAAAGAAAAAAAAAAAAAAGAAAAATGAAAAAAGAGGAACAGAAAATGATCGAATTATAATACCTGTGTTACAAAGTTATTTTGACATGCAACTGTACACAACTTGCATTAAATTATGGAAGCAGAAGACTCCCATCCACCAAAGTCCTAATAAAAGCAGAAAGCCTCTTCAGGAGTCTACCATGGGTACATACACAGTACAGCAGTATCAGCCCACCAGCATCTTAGGCCTTAATACACAAAAAAAATCCCAAAAGGCAAAAAGCATCACTTCCAATTTCCCAACTATGAAGGATATTTAAAGGTCTCTGATGAGCTTAATTGCCATCTTCCTGGAAAGAGGTAGTATTTCTCATGTAGCCATGAGTGCTGCTGGAGCAGTGAAGTAGCATTCTGTATACTATATTTTGTTTTAATATTGGATTAAGACGAGAATAAAATGTCAGATATTTTAGTTTCTAGAGATGTATGGGAATATAAATCCTGGCAGATATTCCACATTTTTTCTGTTTATCTTTAAATACCTTGGAAAAGCTCTTCATGTTATCTTAAATTTCATCAGCAACAACTTAAAACTTCTAAAATCATGTAAATTAAAAAGTGATTATATTAATAACTTTTTAAAATATTTTTTTTTACTTCTGTCTCCTGAATGATCCAATATAGCAGCTCAATGAAAGTACAATGCTCAGGCAACTGTAACCTCTCTTAATCCTGTCTATAAAATCTCGCTGGGATATCCCCAATTGGGAAAGGATTTTTTACTTTGCTGAGATTACTTTTTTTCTTATTATTACTGACTGATAACGGTAGGCTCCTATTCTAATGTTTTCCACTAGTCAAATCTTTTCTAATGATAAAAGGATTCAGACTAGTGAATTTTAGATCTACATTTTGGTCAGGCAAAATAAAGCCTTGTAAATTGAGGTCAAAACAGGATTTCCTGAAGCGAGAATTCCAGTATTTGATTTTACCTCTGGAAAGACTCGAGAGATAACATTCACACAGCCAGGCAAAAGGTTAAAGTCCAAGACCCTGACAGCTTTCTCAGAAATATTGCCTCTTTTGATGCCTGAGAGTCAGGCAGAGACTGGAAATCTCAGGGGGTAGGTAAGGTGACAGAGGAAAGGTGTAAGTACCTGAAGAAGTGGGAAATACTTTAGATGACAGTCCCCAGCATGGGCTGGGCTGACTGCATCTTAGTCATAATGGAGCCAGGCTGACAGCAATGAAACTGAAAACTGAAAAGGCCATAGGGGAGTATTAAAACTGGAAGCTGTGGGTCACTAGGCACGCATGGGAAAGCATCTTTTACCAGTGGGTCTGACATAGTGACATAGGTGGACATTGCTAATGTTCAGTGCACCTCTGAAAAGGCAGGAAGAGACACACACTCTGCAGTTCAACTGCCCATGACAGCTGACCAGTTAATGAAATGCCAAGCAATGGAGAGAGGACAAAGCTTAGAAAAATTCTGACATACTATAGGAAAAAAAAAAGTGCACACTGATGATCCTTGAATGATGCTTGATGATCTGTACCACTGAGCACCTATTAGGATGATCAACGTGATTAGGAAATGTTAAGTAAGATGAGAGGAGCTGCAAATTCAACATTTTAACTCTAGACATAGACACTTGACTGTTATCTCATAAGGACAAGATATAATGACAATATTTTGGAACACAGATTTGAATTGCTTCCTTAGACAGCTAATTTAAGACCCACAAGAAAAGACGTTATTCCTGATTCGGTCTCAAATGTGAAGAGGACATAGTTTGAAAGGTGCACAACAGAAGAGGTGCTCTGTAGTAATAATCATTAAGGCAATACAATTTAATAATGTAGCAAAAGAGAACAGGCAAAGAAAATTCAGTACATGTTCATACAATTCCAAGAACGGAAATTATGAAAAAATGAAGAACTTGAGAAACAAAAGCAAAAAACATATAGGTGCAATCAAAAAAGCAAGAATACTACAAGCAGCCTGAGGGAAAATTTTAAAAAGTAGGAGCCCAAGTTAAATGCATGTCACAATTAAGAAACTAAAGTGGTACAAACAAACAAACAAACAAACAAACAAACAAACAAACTCTCCCCTCTGTGATTCCATGAGGAAGATAAAGAGGTTACCATAGAGAATCTGGCATTTGAAAACTGCAAAACATATGTGGACACAGAGGACATGAAAGTCTCTGAAATATTCTAGAGCACATGTAAACAGCATGGGTGCTCAAACTGACAGTAGAAACAACCGTGGAAGCAGCAAGCCAGCCTGAGAGATGGTGGCACCACCTGATGATGATGAATATAGGGCATTCAAGAACAGTAAGGCCAAAGTAGAGAAATCCAGTGCATGCTTTGCATAAATCTTTACTAATGAAGGTATTTTTAAAAATATTCATAGTTATCACAACAATTTTGATGGACTGAAATATGGAGTTGTTTTAATATCATGTTTTCTTAAGAAAGCAATCTCACAGCCAAGGTTATTCTTTGTTAATTGATAGTGGTGATCTTTTTACATTTTTTGAGTCAAGGTTTTATTTAAAGTGCATTTTCCAATGCACTACAGGAAGTCTTATATTGTGACTCTATATGCTTTATAAATTCTGATTCTAGTGCAATATCTATTCTTTCTTCTGGTATTATGTCAGCATCATTGTTTATATCCAGACATTTCACCTGTTTTTTGTTTTGTTTTGGTTTTTTTTTCAAAACATTTGTTCATGGAAAGAAATAATAATTGCTCTTGACCTCTTTGTCTGTATTGATTAAATAGGATTTTAAGGCAAACCTTAGAGTCTTCTGAAGGATGAAGGCATTTATCTTTGAATGACATATTTAATTGCCCTCAAAAAGGAGTTTCTAATGCTATTTAAATTAGTTAAAAATCCACCAAGACTGAGGCAGAAAGGTTCAATGGTCACTGATGTAACTCAAGCTCACTGACACACTTGGATGTGTAGGTTAGCAGACATGATGGGGATTTTTATTTGTTTCAACTCAACAGATTATTTAGACATTATTATACATTTTGTAATTAGTCTCATGCATGTGAAGGCCTGAGTGTTGGAAGAACTGTGTCCTGTGCTGCCCTGTGTCACTTCTCTTGCAAAAGCTCTTTAATCCCATGGAAGAGAGGAAACAGAAAATGTGTTGGGGATGAAACTTTAGAAGAAAGGAATAATATTTTTTTCCCCAAAAGAATACTCTCCAAGCAGAATTCTAGCTCTCTTTAGTTTAACACTCAAGAGAAGACTGCTGTGTCCTCTATGCTCAGAAAATTCCCAATGACTTCTGATGCCAGTGAATACCAGACATTAACCTTCTCAAACCAGAGGGGTATTCAACAAACTTATAGCCAACCATGCCTAACCAAAGAAAGCTGTTTCACGCAGCACAATTTAAACCATGTAACCAGCTGTCGTAAGGTGATACAGAGACAGAAAATTCTACAAACACAGCCTAGAAAAGGATTAGATTGACAGAGTAGTGGCAGATAGGTTAGCTTAGTGTGATAAACTAACAGGTTTGGTGGGCTACATGCCATTTTTATGCTAAGCTTCAGTTACTACAAAATGGCAGGAAGTTCCAGGTTTGCTTTGTTTCTTGTATTCCTCCTTTAAACATCTTATATTGGTATTGACAGTCCTTAATATGACAAACTCTTTAGTGAGGATGATAGCCCTGAGCTGATTTAAAGAAGATAAGTATATGATGAAATCAAGAAAATTACATTAGACATCAAGAAAAGTTTTAGCTGCCCTCTATCAAAGATGTTCTCGTTCTGATGCATAGTAATCCAGATATAGTTACATCTCTGTCACTTTTATTAATACAATTTTCTTAGTCAGAGTTACACAAAGCTTTAAGGTTTTAAGCATCAACAAAAACACAGTCTACATTCTCACAGTCTTTTCTACCATACAAAAATAGAACTCATATGATACACAAATTTTAAGTACAACCACTTGTGTTAATAAATCACTCAATCTATTGAAAATTTCTTTGCAGGTAGATTATTTTATTTTCACTCTACTTGTTCAAACCCAAAATGGAATACCACGAGGAAATTTTCCAGAAAAAATCTTAGCATTCATTGAATAAACTATACACTCACCTGAAATGGCTTATTTGGTTTTCTAAAAGGGAAGAAAGTCTGTCCTTAATTTCCTCAAACCTTTCTTTCTCTTCAACAGATACTGTTCCAATTCCATCTGGCCTGTAACATTAAATATTTAATAACGGTTGATATCTCTTCATGTTGATTCCTCTTTGAGCAATGATCTTTATTTCTAAAGCTTCTGTTTAACAAGCATGCTAACGCATCTTTCCCCTTTCCATTGCCTTGAAGGATAAACAGTTACTTGTGAATATGGTTAAAGAGCAGACTGCAACTAGACAAAATATTTAACTTTTGAGCTACTTTTAAATTCAAGTCCTAATCCCAATATGAACACAAGGTAGCATATATCTCTCCCAAATCATTCCAAAAGGTAGACAATATCCTTTCCAAAGAAAATCAGTACTATTGACACAGTTGAGAGGCCTAGTCGAATCTGGTTACATTTCAGCTTCTTGAATCTTCCATGTATTTCCCCAGAGGCACAATATGGCTGAAAGTGATTCTAAGACAAATGTGAGAGGGAAACTCCTGTGAGAAAAGCCATAGCAGGCACCACTTCGGAAGCCCCCTGCATAGTGAGCATGGATTTTGATACCCCATCCCATACTGACAAATAGCATCCCCTAATCAAGACTTCCATATAGGTACAACATTAAGGATGCAACTAAAAAGTCTTTAAATAACAGAAGCATTTCACCTTTTCACAAATCAAAGCCCCAGCAATTAAAAATAAGCCCTGTATTGAGTAGGTTAAGCATACACTTAGTCTATTATTATAGCCTAAAGGTGTTACTAACTTATTTATGTCAAAAAGATGACATTTCAAATACACAGTATCCAAATGGTATTTTTGCCACGAAGTCACAATTTCCCCGCATACAGCATACTTTAAAAAGAAGTATCTGAAAGCATTCTATTACTCTTAACTTCCAGCTCCAGGGCTACTGCTTCCCACCTGAGTTTCTGAGCCTGACACTAGGTGTGGATCTGCCCTGTATCTCTCCAGAGTGTCTAAAACTATCTCAATGTTTCTAGAACTGAGAAAATTGTAGTAAAATGACATGAAGGAAAACAGCACTCTGTGAATGTTCCAAGAATCCTTCTAGGGTTCTATGAACATCTTTTTCCTAAATGGTAACTTTTAACCTTCTGCACTATGCTTAAATCTGGAAGGGATAAGTCGCTACCTGGTCATGACATAAACAATTCTCTCACCCTTTCAATCACCTATATTTGTGACCTGTCAAGTCAAGGTGGAAAGAATGCCTGAGTTCCTTAAATTATTGTGAAGACAACAATGAAAAATCAGGTACGGTGGGGATAGGAGTAACCAGGCACATCAATATACCATTGTATAAATTTGATGTGAAAGAGCAAAAAGCTTATCTTCTCTCTTTTGATGGATGCCAGGATACTTTACCTCAGCCTTCTGACAGATGGAATGAGCTCAAATTTAAGTAAATTGCACTGTCTGATTTCATTGTCAAGAGAGATCGCGCTCTGGAGTGATAAAGCAAATAGTTCTGTCATATTAAGCCTCGCTGAGGCATGTCATATATATGTCAGAAAAGACCTAGGGGTCCAGATAACAGTAAGTGAAAAAGGTGAGCCAGTAGGATGTCATATCTGTCAACCTGCACTAAGGCTAGGATCACTACGTACCAGGGACCTGTCACTTCACTGAGTTTGTTGTCATAAAGAACCTTGTTGACAACTAAAATTTTAAGAACTGCGAAATACATTTTCAGTGGATGTTTGCACAGAAACAGATGTCCCAGAAGGAAAGGAGTACACAAAAAGGTGTCAGGGAACTGTATCATCTATAGCACTGAAAAATTCATCTCTTGAAAATATTTTAGAAAAATAGCATGAACTCCGAATCATAACTTTGTTTTTTCTTTTTGCAAGCTTATTGCAACAAGTATACTATAAAAATGCACTTTTGCGTCACGATTTTGAGACACATATTGTGCTGGTGATAATATTTTCTACATTTGGGAATATCTATCTGCTACTGATAAAAAAAGAATCCACGGAAAAAAAAGGAATCTGTTTCGGAGATGAGCTGAGATATAAAAAAATGGGTTAGTTTCAAGATTCCCACTCATTTGATCTTCTAAATATTTTTTCTTTAATTACTTTGAAGACCCAATAAAATAAATAACACTGGTTTGAGCTGGTTATTTTTATTTATGAATTACCATGCCAGCCAAAAAAATCAGACTCCAGCACTCATTTGGTTTGCAAAGGTTTAGGTCATAAACTATGCAGAACTACTTTGCAATTAAAAGCAACAAATGTGCCTTTCCTACTATCTCAAATGTTATGGATAGTGGTTTGGACTTGATTTTTTCAATTCAAAACTAGTGCTAAGCTTTCTTACTGCAGCTTGAGACCTCTCTTACGAGAACACGGACAAGAAAAGTGATCTATGTTCTTATGAAGAGTTTTCATTTTAACATCATTTTCTCAAGAAGGTAAGGAGAGAGTGAATTCCTCCACACTCTTTTTCCTCCTTACTATTCACTACTATTTTTAGGCTTAGAGAACTAGGTGAAACAGTGAACACTCAAAACTGAGTAGCCTTCTCTCTCCCACTTATATTAGTTTTCCATTCTTTTAGAACTCCATCAAATGGATTTGGATTGGCCTGTCTTGTCTGCTTAGATCACAGTCTAAGTGGCACAGTTGTAATGTTATCTCTGGTCACAAGTCAAATAGTTTAATTCTCTCAGACTTAAATATCAAAACAGATTTTGAATAAATACCTCATGAACTAAAGCTAGTAAATTCAAGTGGAAAATAGCTGTTTGACCATAAACCACTCAAATAATGAACAAAAAATAAAGGTTCACCATAAATTTAAAACAAATTTTTACTGTGAAAATCTTGCAAGATTGTTGGTCCAACAGCAGTTACTCTAGAGGACCTGATTGATTATGCGGTGGATTTCAGTTTTCCTCTTGGAATGGACTGGTTTTCCTCATTTGATAAAATCCTTGAGGGCTTGGAGTTCCCTCTAGAATTCTTTTGATGTCCAGAGTTCTTAAAACCTGCAATAATTTGCAGAGGTGACTTGATGCATTGTAGGATTAAGATTCTTGTGAACACCTATGGCATGGTATTTCAGTTCCAATGGGAATTAGATATGATAGACACTGCGTTGGCTGTAGGTTGTTTCCAGCCCTCAACTTTGGAAACAGCTTCTCCTAGTGGCCGCTTGGAGAGTGAATTGTTACCTCAAGCAACACTGCTCTGTTGAGACAGCCCTGGAAATACTAATTGAACGTGGCTGACTTATTTCCTTTGGAACACTGTTGATACTGGTGCTTTTTTGCACCTTTACATATTTTTCAAATGTTGGAAGTCTTTTCAATGAGTTTTCCTCATTAAAAACATAGACCATCGCTCCTGTCTGCCATGAGGAGAGCACTGCACAGAACGATATTCTAACATCTACACAGAGATAGATAAGAAAACAGTAAGGCCATCCAAAAAGAATTTGCCAAATAGGAGAAATTATGATGAAAAAGAAAAGAAAAAATAAAACAAAACAAAATAAAATAAAAATACTTCATCCAAGGTCTTACTTCAAGACATTCCTGTAATAAACTACATTTCAAGGAGACAGAAAAAACAAAACCAAACTTAAATGGCATCTTGTCTCCTAGAAACATTGTTTTAGAAGACTTCAGTGCTCTCTAAGAGCTCTTGTTTTTAAATTCAGCAGGATGCACAGTCAAGTGAAAGAACAGTGGCAAGTTTCAAATTAGCAAGATACAAGTTTGGGTGCTTGTTTCTTAGTAAATAAAAGATTAAGTTGTTCAGAATTTTGATGTAGAATTTTTATTATCTATTTGTAGGCCTTTAACACTCAAGGACTTTAATATGTAAATTTTCCATTACAACACAACTGTATTAATTAAGGCTTTTGCAGAGTCCATAGTTTATGTCAGAGAAATCTAAGAACAATGATTTACTCTATCAAGTTAGAAGCAGGCAGAGCAGAAGTCTTTTTATTAACAGCAAATGAAGAGAGGACATTACCACATGGCATTTAAACATAGCTTTAACCAGCAGACACTTGAAGACAAAGCATTTTCTTGTTTACATTAACTATTCTTCAAATATTCTGACCAAAAAATGGCACAATAGAGCCTTCTGCCATATGCATTTCTCAGGCTGCTCCTACTTCTGCTTACAGGTCATATCCTTTTTTTCACAACTGTATGAAAAAGACTGGTTCTAAAGATTAAAAAAGATTAATACAGATTAAGATAATAAAACAGGTTAATTTTAATGATATTTTATGCAGTTATATTTTAGGTGGGATTCATTAATGGCCTTCTACTGAAAAGCAGAGCATGTACTAATATAATGTCATTTAATGTATAAGGGTATTTATAGGCAGTAATCAGTTAAAATTAATGACAAAACATTGTATAATGTTTAGAGAAGGTAAGAGTATGTAATAGCCTTAGCTGTTCCTTCATTGCTTAAGATGGCAAGTATCCCCCTAAATATGCAGAACTTTGTTCTGATATTCCTCACTAATGTGTGAATTATGTTTAATTTTCTATTGTCATTTTATCTGAGGCTTTTCAGCAGCATATTTGTTTTGATATGTTAAAAGTGTGCTTCTGTTAATATTGTAGTGAGGACACATTTTATTATGACATTATTATAGCTAGGAACACTTTCCAACACAGGACATCATCCTGCCTTTAACCAAAGGGGAAGACAACATGGCTTCACTTGGTACCTGCAACTGGGTGAAGAGCTTTGCTGCCAGCTTTGACACAAGAGAACCCTACTGACAAATTTATTGTGGCTATTTAGAAGATTAATACATAGAAAGCTGTGCCACTAATTGAACAACATACATTAAAAAATATGTAAACTAAACTAGTTATTCCAAATGTAACTATTTAGAGAGATTTCACATCAGAGGCTTGGGAGTGTGATGATCATAAGTGAACCAATTAAAAAGGAGAATACAGATTAAATTAAAGGTTTACCCTCCTCTGTGCTCAATACACCTGGGAGATGATCAGCTTCCAAAAAGGAAGATGAACTGGATGAACTGATGACATTTGGCACAGGACAGTACAAAAAATTGAAAGACCTAGTGACAAATTTCTGTTGTCATCATGCCCAACAGGCCTCAGAAAAGGGTAAGATTATGTTCATTTGAAGAAGAGGGATATAAATGTTCTAGGATCAACTAGTTTTCCAGTTTTGAGAGAATGCTGCTTCTCATTTAGAAGCACAAACTCACAGAGCATATCAATCCTAAAGCATATTTTTTCATTCCATTATTCAGGGAAAATGGTGACTGATAAATAAATTCCAAATAAAACCATGGGTTTGAGTATTAGAAATTCACTCCCACCATTTCCATTTTAGAAAATTGACAGAAAAAGGAGACAAACTGCCAAACCAAAAGACTCTCATTAAGTCTCTAGATGCTGTATCAAACATGAAAGAGAATGGCAAAATGATGTAATATATCTTCTGATGTAAGACACTTCCCTAAGGATCCACACTGTAAGGGATCTCAGGCCCCTTCCTCCAACTTTTGAACAGACTTGGAATAGGTCTATGATTAAATCAGAAGGCCCAATTGCTAATAGAAAACAGTGAAAGAAGACCTTACTTGTGCTATTGTTACAACACAGACAGAACATCTATGGTTGAGAGTGAGTAAGAAGTACAGCAGAAGAGGAAGCATTTTCAACTTGTTAAGACTAAAATGTTCTATAAAATCCTATTAGTAATGGTTTCTTGGGAAAAACATCTAAGAAAAAGCCTACATGATATTAAAATATTTTATATATAAAAGTATATGTATAAAAACATAGCACTTCTGGGAAGAGATCAATTGGACAAAACCTTCATATCAAATGGTGACCATGTGCAGATAAACGGTGAAATTACTGACTTAAGTTATGGAATTTTAGATTAAGACTTATTAGATACTGTTTATGAAAGATAAAAAATGAAGGAGAGACCAACAAGATACAGACAACCTTACTTTAGACTTAAGTTAGTCAGGGAAGAAGGAAATATCTGTTCAGAAGTTCCAGAAAAAAATATTAGAGATAGAGCAATGTAATGATAATATTTTCCTTTTATTTTACCCAGCACCTTGTCCCAGATTTAAAAGGGATGATTCCTCTGAAGATTCTTTTATCACTTGACACAAAGTAAAATTACAATAAATGGTTCTTATCACAAAACATTGAAAAATGAAAGAAATACACGAACACATAGCACTCTCCGAAGTTTTCATAGTTTCATTTCTCTTATGTGTTCCTTTATTCCACTTTAAGATATTTCCTCCAAGCATAACAGAAGAAAGAAGCTATCAGAGAGCCTACAGTGTCAGATGATGGCAATGATCTAAAAGTAGTTCTCAGAGAGGGCAAGGCTGTTACAGAGATAGAAAGTGAATTTTGTACTGGTGTATTATTATGAAGGAAATTATTATGAAGAAGACTTCTATCCTGGAATCCTTCTTTGTTCATAGCAAAAAAATTATTAATTTTCAGCCAGTATCTGTTAAAAATTAAAGCAAGTAAAAAACCCCTTATGGAACAATTTAGAAAAATAGACAGCACTAAGTTGTCAGGGCCACCTGGCAACCTGAATTACCTATGGTTATGTGAAAGTTCTCACCAAAAACTGCCATCCTCCCGAGGAATGGGAGATAAGAATCAGAATGGCAGAATGTGAGATCAATTTCTAAATCAGAAAAAGTCTCTAGGGAAGGATGGGGGAACTACAGGCCAGTAATTTTTTCATACATCCCCAAAAATACATGGGTAATATAAGGAACTATAATATACTTTTATTTAAGGATAAAAGTAAAGAAAATTGGGTAAATATTACCAATTGTGATGTCTGTATGGCTTTGAAGCCAAAAGACAGAGAAATCTTACCTTCTGATCTTGAAGTTCTCTAAAAAGAACAAAAACAGGTGGATTGAGCGTGACCTCATTCATATGAGGTACCTGGATTTCCAAAGCTCTTTTGCCAGAGTCCCTAATCAAAAGTTTTTAAGGCAACTAAGCAGCCACTGAGTAAAAGTCCTTACATTTACATTTAAAATCAGAGTGGTGAGTGTCTGCTGTGAAGATGTGTTATCAGTAGAGTTCTGCAGAGACCTGTGTTATGTCACAGTATTCAGAAATGACCTGGCTAACAGCTAAGAACTAAGCTGACAGTAAATGTAATTGTAATGGTAGTTATGTGGCATAGTGTGGAATTCCAGGAAGACCTCAGGAAATCAGGTAGCAATAAAACAGTAAACAATGATCAACATAGCCAAATGGAAGGAAAAATCAGTTGTTATTCAGAAAGGAGATCTCGGTGCTATGATGGACTATTCCATTAAAATGTCCCTGTTCAGTAGCAGTCAAAGAAATCAATCAACATCTTTGGGAATCACCAGAAAAGGATAAGGAACTAGCAGAAAACATCCATCCAGTGTAATCATTGCATTGTTCACTCATATTTGTTAGATCTTACACAGCAACGGGATGACAGAACAGGACTATTCTTTTCTCTCCTTTGTCTCTCCAATAGCAACAGAGCATGAAACGAGATGTGTAGGAGTCAAGTTCAAAGCAAGAGTTCTTCAAGCAAGAGGAGGCCGAGTTGTAGAATTTGCTGCCAAAGGTGTTGAGGGTGAGAAGGGCTTGCAGAGGTTCAGGGGTGCAATGGACAAGTGCCTGAAATAAAGACTCACTTCAGGTTATCAAACAGGCATATTCTGAGTGGCAAAGAGTTGGGAGTCTGAAACAGGAAATATGGTATATGCTTGCTGTTCATTCACTCCAAGCAGGTCAATACTGGAGACAGATGATTGACTGACTTAGAAGAACCCTGATTCAATGACTCTTCTATGGAAACACACAAGTGCTCAAGCTTTTACAATGAAGACAGAAAGAAACTATTTTTTATATATATATATATAATATCACTTATATAATGATTTTTGTAGCATTACTTTAACATTCATTTCTCATATCTGAACTTCCAACCAATCAGATGTCTTTCTGAATAGAAAAAGGTATAACCAGGGAATATTGCTTGAATTTTGAATTTTTCAATTCAGTCTGTAACTCAGCAGGTGGAAAGAAGTCACTTTGCACTTCATGTGATACCCATCAGCATTCATTTCAGACAAGAGGGACTGAATAGAAGTCACAGCATGAGAAGTAGACAAGAGTGAACGTGATGGGGAAGAAAACAATAGCTCCTACCTGGGCTGTTTAGACTGAAATGTCAGCATGCAGGAATATCCTATAGTTCCATGTTCTGCCCATTTCACTTTTACCAGCAATACACAAGCCTATGTGTAACTGCGGTGCAAAAAGTATACTTGTGAACTAATGATTTTGATGCGGACCATATAGTGGAACATGTCAAAAGAAAAAGATTGTGATCAGAAGCCAAAGGAGATGCTTCTGTAAAGCTATACAGAACCAGAAGTACAGCCAATGAAAGATGATCGTATTTACTGGAAAAAAATTAAATAGTTGATTCAGAAACAAGGATGTGTCTTTGTTTAAGCACAGCAAGGCTATCCTTTTAGTAAAATATTTTCCTTTTCTGCTATTTAGGAAGAGAATGTCTTAAGAATATAATCCACAAAAGAATTCCTTTTCTACATAAGCAGTTTGTTAGCACAGTTGTAAAGGGCTAACTTGTTCCAGCCAGAAAGGAAAGGCACAAATAAGGCCTGAATTTCTCACTCGAGGACTCAGCACATTGTCTTCAACCCTGGCTAAATGTTTCTGTTCCCAGACCAAGAACATCAGCAAAAGACACACTAAGTACCTGTATGCCTGATATCAGAAATTGTTACCCATACCTTCAGCTCAGGAAAGAAAACAGTTGGGGACTGTTTTCTCTGGTCGTGAGATCAGGAGACAAGGTCTGCTGCATATAGTCTACACCAAAGCTCAGTTCAGGTCTCCTCTGTGCTCCACAATGTCCCTGAAGCTCCAGGACAACAATTTACTTTTACATGTTTATTCCAGGTGGTTTGAAATAAACCCATGGTCATTATGTTACAGTTTGAAAGAGCAGTACCACCTGCAGCATAAAATGGAGTTTATGTTTCAAGGCTTAGGGTGCAGCAAAGGAGCATAGGGAATAGCTGAAGAATCAAAAACATGTCAGAAGAGTTTTAGAAACATGAGGAGTGTAAAGAGCCAAAGCTGATTCAGCCTTGTTCAAAATGTTTACTGGGAGCAGTCCTCCATACGTGCAATCCCACAATTGTGACAGAGATCTCAGACAGCACATATGACTAATAGCCAGCTGGAGTTCATTGTATGAAAATGCTACCTCACCAGTTTTATTTAGGAAATCTGAAGCAGTCATTGGAGTGCTCACCATATGTCCTGGTATGGCTCTGGTATGTTTTGTGGATTTGCTCTGATTTGTGCTTGAGTTCCTCCTCATCAGACTACCAGAAATGAAGGTGAGTGGCACCTGTACCTATCGTTTGACTGATATCACTAGATTGCCTACCATTTTAAAATTCATACCTAAAAGAAATGGACAAAATGAACTACAGATATGGCTGCATTTCTACATACTTCTCCATCACCTGACTTCAAGATCAATTTTGATGATCTTTCTCAGGCTATTGGAGGGTCTAAGATTCCTCTGTGAAGCAAAGGTGACATATAAATTAAATACATTGTGACCAGAGTACAAAGCTTTTTTCTGTGGTCTTTCTAATTCCCAGCCTGAGTTATAAAACTAAGATGTATAACGCCAGAGACCAGCCTAGAACTTTGGCCTGTCGTGCATTGTCTGTGAAATTCTTTTTTCCCTTTTGCTATTTCCTAGTGCTGCAGTAGATGAATGAGTGGATATATTATGTGCCTGTATATGTGTGTCTGTCATTCTCAGTGAGCGCATCTGCTTCTGTCCTTGACTTACTTTTCTTCTTTCTTCATGTTTCTTTTTAGTTCCTTTTTACAATATCTCAGTTCTAGTCAGACCCTCTCTGTTCAACACTCCTTTTATTCCTAAAACACTCATAATGCTATTCAGAGAGTATCTGTACAGTAGGAATAGACAGAATACAGAGTGCTTACCACCGTGTAAATGATGTGCTCCCTGAGATATTTTCACGCACTGCGCGCACTGCTGTCCTTCACTCAAATTATGAAATAAAAAGAAATGTATCTACCTTTCTTTTGAATTCTTGAAATAAGTTTGAGCAATTATCATTGTGTATTTGCCTTCTTAGGTTGAAACCAGTAATAAAAAGGCAAGAAACAACAAAGACTCAATAGAAAATAAGAATGTGTCAGGTTCCTCAGGAACCGACAAAGAAGAATGCTTTTACAAGCAAGTAAAAGCCAGAAATCTCCTAACTTACCAGTATGAATGTTAAGATCCTTGACAGTATTTCAAGCACATTCAAAAACATTTCAATTTTGGATATTATTATCAAGGATTACATACTGTCAATCGACCACTATGAAATCACTCAGGTCACAAATGCCCAGCACCAGATGAGGCTTTCTCTGAGCCAATGAAGTAAACAATATCTTTCCTAAGGATTGTCCTTTCTTCTCTGGCTTGAAGATAAGTAAAACAGCCCCTGTGGCTGACTAGTTGAAAAGCAACATAAGCATACACCTTGGGAAAAAAATCTCTCTCCCAAACCCTACCAAGATTCAGTTTTGGGAATTTACTGACAGCATCACAGTAATTGCTTCTTGGGACCGTGAGGTTGGCCCCAGTGGCAGGATTGGATCACCTGGGAGGATCCATTGGGTTTTCCCTTGCTATTTTTGAACATATTTTGTACAGTAGCCTACAAATCTGCTGCACAGAATGGGATATAAATGCATGTTCTCCAATAATTTGATGGATTGCCTGTCCCACTCCCTACTCCAATACAAGGAAGACATGGATAAACTGGAGGAAGTTCAGTGAATGGCCACCGTAGTTAGAGACTGGAGCACTTGCTCTGAGCGGGGGCTGAGGGAGCTGACCTTATTCCAACTGGAGAATAGGAGGTGTCTAGGGGGACAGAATGACAGCCCACCAGGTGTACTGGGAGGGAGACAAGAGACAATTGATATAACTATACTGAAATTACACAGGTTCAAACTGGGTGAAGACCTGACTGGCTAAAGCCCTGAGCAACCTGGTCTGACCTCCTAACAGACCCTGCTTCAGGCAGTTGGTTTGTTTAGAGACCTCCTGTGGTCCCTTCCAACCCGAGCTATCCAATGATCCTATCTGAACACCCCCTGTTCAATAGCAGAGCTAGTCCTCTCACAGTTTGGAATAAGACATAGATGACGCAAAGCTTCCGTTAAAGAATGTGCTTAGTATAGCAAAGCAACAACTTAAATTTTTCTGTCTTTCACTTGCAAGTAGAATGAAGACATCATTCCAAGAGTATCACTGTGATCACAAGGTCCTGAAACAGTCTGTCTAGTGGAAAGGATTCCAGAAGTGTTGTAGCTCTTCCTGGCTGGGGATCACACCAAATTCCCCATGTATGTTATTTCACTCTGTGGTAGTACTGCCAGAAGAACTCAGTATAGTGTGATTAGATGCCAAGATACAGACTGCAGAAAATGAGTAAAAATTTGCCTTAAACTGCAAAATTGTTTAAAACGATTACTGGAAACACCATTTAGTAACAAAACATAAATGCAGAATGAAGACTATCCTTTTAGCAGGCTGATACCCTTTAGTCTTGAATCAGCCTGTCTATAAAATCACCAAGAAAACAAACTTCATTAAGACGATAAACACCGAAAGGAGATGTTTTTCTTTTAAACAGTAAACTGTACAGAACCTCCAATACCCCTGAAGAAACTTTCCTGAACTGAGTTCTGTAGTGTGCTGCCTCCCTACCTGGTGAACGCAGGAGACCAAGCATACTTTTACTCAGACTGCGCACTTAAAGACTATGAATTTAAAAATATATCATTACATTACCTGTTACCATGAACATGAGAAGCACAAAATGCAAAACTGTAGTGGAGCAAGGTTGGATCAATGACAGAACCATTTTCTGAATATTCAATCAATTCATCCAGGTAGCAGAGGTGGCGGTGACAGCCTCTCACTCCGTAGCGAGCACAGTATTCATCTAATACAAAGACCTGACCTGGGCTAAACCAGCCCTGAAAGAGAAAGGCAAAAAACCCCACAACATTTTAAGATTTCTTTTCCCACTCTCAGCTTTCAAATCAAAAAATGGAAGCAAATATTTTTAGGTCCATTACATAAACTTTTTATACTAGAATGATTTATATCTCACTAATGCTGATGGGACTTAAAAAAGCTAGATCCAAAAACAGTCCTCTTATTGAAAGGGTTAAATGTCAGGAAACTATTTGCAGTTTTGAGACACCATGATTATGAAATATATAGTTTACAAAAAATATGCTAGTGCATCCAAAGTCTGGTACAGATTAAATTCTATCAAAACCTAATATAAAATAAACTAGCACCTTAAAATAATTATTTTTTGTTAAAGTAATCAATTGTAAGGTACAGTGAACATTTGGATAACGCTGAGGAAAATGACATGTCCCTTACATGGACATTAAAACACAGGTTCTGGATGGTCAGTTCTCCATGGCTGCAACTTCAATGTTTTGACCACAATTTGACCATTTACCCTGTTTCTTATGAAACATGCATGCACATTTAACAATTTTTTAACAACTTTTACCAGCAAAGAGATACAAAGCTAGGTAATTTTTTAAAAGCCACCTGAGTAAAATGAGTAAGATTTGACCTTAAATACTAATTAGATATTCTCAGGCATACTGAGGGCTTTTTTGGGCAGAGTTTAAGCCCAGAATGGCATAACCCAAACACAAACAAAGGACAGGCTCCTTCACACTCAAAACAAGTTTTTGAGTGAATCTAGAGTGTAAAAAATATAATTGATTCTTAATGCATAAATATGAGAAAAATTAGAACAGTGAGCCACTAAAATGCAGCATGGAAAAAAATCATAAACCTTGGGAAACTACAACTACTGCATAGCTGTTCTAAATAAGCATTTTTCTTTGTTCTTTTCTTAATTGTAGTGATATTTCCCTCTCATCAGCCCTGCCAAATGGTTAAGTGAGACTGAGGAATACTTGAACTCCAATGTAAAAGTAACTTGGATAAACAAAATGATTTTGAAAGTCATGAATTTATAACATCAGTACAGCAGCTGAAGACCAATATTTGCCTATTGCTTGTGAATACTTTTGCAAGATCAGATGTTTAATACTTATACAAAATATCAGCAAGAATACTATTGAAATAGTATTGAATACTATATACTTACAAATACATTCACATCAGTTTTAAATCATCTGTATTTTAACTTTACTAAAAAACTTGCATGGGACAGGAATTTAGATTTTATATTAACAACCAACTCTTCAATTTAACAAATTATCTGCAAACAAGGACACTCAAAGTTACTTCACATTTAAAAAAATTGTTTGCTGATTAATTTCTTTGAAGCTGATGTTTCCACTGCCTTTAAGGAGCTTCCTTTCTTTCTAGAGAACACTTAGCTTTATTACAGAACCCAGAACAGTACGTTGCATTCTAATCTAATATCTTGTAATATTGTAATGCCTTGTGTAGCTTACACTGTATTTGAAAGAAAACATGGTATTCTATTGAAAGGAGAAAGAAAAGGGATTTTAACTGAATTTCTGCAATAATACATATCCTAGCCCTAGATACAATCAACAGTGGTTATTGTGATTGATATTCTGCTAATACATCATTGTCACTGATCTCTCGCTACATTTTTACAGAGAACATAAAAATGTTGCATATTGCTGCCTAGGAGCAAAAAAGCAAACAGTTATTAAAATTTATTCACATTCTTACAGGAGAAAATTGTGACAAGAATACAAAATTTTAAAGAACTCATTACTTTAATATCACTCTCTCCAAGAGATCTGTTTCAGTGTGGCCATTTTCATGTAAATGTGTGCCTTCCTTGCCCTTTTTCAATCACATGTTACGCATAAGTTTCACAACCACGTAACAATTATATCCTACAGAGTATGAGATAACGGCATCTTTTTTATTTTGTAATTGGGAAAAAAGCAAACAAACAAACAAAACCCCGCCAAACCCCCAGAAAAAAACACCATCCTCCCCAATAGTCTCCCAATAGCAAGAAGAATGTAGAATTGAAGAGGTTTAGGTCATATAGTGATTTGATACAGAACTGTGCATACTATTAATTCTTACACTTTTTTCCCCCCTCAAATTGTATGTATGGTTACTCTGTATTTGTTGAAATAAGGGATGAATTGTTTCTAGAAAATTATAGGAAATGAACTGTTAGGGAAAAAAAATCACTTATATCCATGTATTCTATTGTTACCCTGACATTCTCAATTTATTTAAATAAAAAATATAGTTAAATATGCAAGTCAACCAAAAAAATATCACCCATTCTACTTATTAAAAGCTGAATTTTAAAAGGAACGATAAGAAATACATCTGCTTTATGGTTGCTATAGCATTGTGCATTTCTCCTAACCTCTTCTAAAAGTTCCTGATTTCAAGGTTATATTAAGTGTCTTAGTATATTATTATTATAAAAAAAGGTTTTGACCCCAATGCACTGTTAGAAAGCTAACCATTTTCTCTTTGAGTGCCAATTACTTTGTACAGATGTACCTTCGGGCCTCTTCTTTGATTCCATGTGAAACCCACAGGCAGAAAATGAGTCCTTTAACTTTTCTATACATACTTATCCCGTAGTATTTTAAAAAAGAAGCAATTGTCATAAAAAAACAATTCCCCCCTTTTTTAACACTTACAAACAAGCCTAAATTCCGATTATTATCTTTGTATTAAATGATTAGTCAGATCAATGAAAAAAAAAGGTCAAAAAAGAGTCATCCTTTCTGTTGCTGTTGGGACAGCGAAGTGAAAAAAATTATGTGCTGTGAGGCATTTTAAGTTCTTAGTGAGAGATCACTATTTCAGACACGATATCAGGGGAAAAATAAAGCCTTGTGAATTTACGAGGTCAGACCCTACAAACCTGTTTAACAAGGGTGTATAATCTGATGGACTTCCACAAGATTGTTGCTGGTTTTCCCTAATGAAAATAAAATCTGAAGCAGCCCCATCCTCAATGAGTCCATAAAGGACAGAACAGAAAACGATTGTAGGAAAGGGAAAATGCAGCCAATATCTTATCTTTTATAGACGTCTTTTAATGTGAAAAACACTCATTTTGATACACAAATCACATTCTACTTGTTTTAGTTTAATAATTATACTCCCATTTGTTACTTGCAATTAAGGTAATACATATATGCCCATATATCTACATTGCCTGTGGGTCTGTTTCCCTTCTTTGGTGTTTTTCCTTCTTCACACCTGAGTGAAATGAAGAATTATAAGACAGGTGAAAATATCTGACATGAGGCAACTACACTTGGACCATAAAATGCCTGTACAGGTGTCAGTAAATTGTACCACAGGAGTTCTTACCGTTATCAAAACCTTCTGTTTTTATTCAAACCTCCCCAGAGGGCATGATAAATTTCAGCTGATAAAATCGAAGAGTTTGTGTCTCTTCTCTCTCTATTGAGTGGCACAGCAGCAGCTTGCAAGTATATAATTTTGAAACCAATCAATTGGACCCTTTATTCCAACTACAACTGAAGCTGTTGAATGAACTAGGAAGAAAGGACTACTTTGTAACAACTATTTCTCACTTCTTTATATCTGTCTTCCAGCCAGTACTCACCAAACAAGAATAGGAGTCATTCAATCTGTGATCCAAGGTCTCCCTCTGAAGCAGTCTAAAGAGGGAAGCATGGTCAAATTTGCAGGGATTAGCAGAAATAAACTCGTCCATGCCATGTTTCTGACCACGGTCTGTATCTGTTATACAATGGAAAAATATGCAGAACAATACATGTGAGTGTTCAGACTTACAAACACAAGTGTACACATGGTATGTAAGTCTCAGTATGTACACTTCCTTGAAAATATCTCGAAGAAATAACTCACATAAGTAGATACCTGCAAGTGATTTATTATAGATTCTTGCTTTGTAATCTGAAAATATTATTACTGAAATATTTTTTCATCATACCAACCTACGGAGAATGACACTGAAAAAAAAATTGCTACACACAGACAGAATAAACAAAATTTAGTAAATACGCCAGAAAAGACAATACAATATATTAAAATAATTCTTAAAGCATTTTTTTCTAGTGGGCTCTTCAAATGTTACGATTTAAAAACAATGTTACGAGTACAAGTGAAAAATATTCTGTCATTTCCTGGTTTTGTGTGACTCTGCTTCTAATTTTCGCAAAATAACCAGGAAAAAAAAAAAGTCTATGCATTTATTTCTTCAGAAAAGAAAGAGCATCTTTACTGCAGATCAAAGTCCCACTCATAGATATATTCATCATGGCTTGAAGCCTACTTCTCAAATGGCAAACTGGAGCAGAAATGAACACACTGGCTTGAGCTAGGTCATTTCCAGCCTTCTTTTTGTACTCAGCTTTTAATGAGACAAACCTAAATGTAGTAATGGCAAAGAGCTCCTTCAACCTTCCAGCAAAGAGTACTGAAAAAGGGAGCAGCATTTTTGTGTAAATACATTGAGGAAACATACCATCCCAAATGGCACTTCAATCAAAGGCCCAAATTTATTGTTCTTCACGGATTGCATCTTTCAACGCCTTTAAACCCCGCGGGTTTATCAAAAGAGAAGCTCTAGTGATTGCTTTCATTAATGCTATGTTTTGTCAAAGTCTTCAATGTGAATTATCTATCTAGTATGGACAGAAAAAGCCTTACAGTGCCCAAAAGGACTAGTTATGTATTAGCACATTAGCTGTCTTGGATTCTATAGACTGTACTGGGGTGAACAGTCCTATCAACTTAAAAATTGACTTCCCCTTTCAATGGGGTCTTAGCTCTTTGTTCCTTTAAATTCAAACCTACGTCTTTTTATTCGTTACCAGAAAAGTATAGATCTAAGTGTATCCTAAATGCAGTTTTGAAAACCTGTATAGTAGAAATCTAAAATTTCTAAAGAAAGGAGACAAAAGTTTATTGATTAAACCCAATTATAGAGTCAGGTTCATAATAAAACTCAATATTGATCTGTGGGCATGATGCTAACATAATCAGTCACATTTAGAAATTTAGCCCCAGATCATATTGATCCATGTCAAGTCCAACTTTCAGCTGTATTTGTGGATGGGAGAATTATTTAATTCAAGCTGAAGGATCTGCAACATCACATCCTGGAAAGATGCAGAAACTAATTCATATCACTTGGCTTTGCATTGTCAAAGCAAGAGTCACATCCATGTGACAGATTTCACCAAGGTGGATGTAGCAAACAAACAGTATGACAATACATCAATGGTGTAAGGTATGAGACCATCATCTTAGAAAACAGCAGCAAGTATTTTTAATGATTGAAAGATCTGTAGCATATGTGATTACATAGATGAGCATTATTTCCGTGAGCATTAGACTAGCCTATCATTATTGGTAAACCTACTTTATATTTTTGACAAAGGTACAATAAATGCTCACTCCTAATTAGTGAAATTAAGCTGTATTTGAAGACATTAATTCAAAGATAAACAACTGATATCAACACAACTACATTCCTGAAAGTTCTGAACATGCGAAGTTATCTATAGTTTCCAAAATAACCACAAACATATAAAACTACTTCAAAGCAATTTTGTTTAATGTGTGATTGATTTTTAAATTTCTTTTAAGTTTTCCTACTTAGAAGACTATCTGGTTTATCAAGACATTACTTATAGTAAAACAGATGATTAAATAGTATTAATGTTTCTGCCATTGGTATCATGTACATCTTATACAGAGCTGAATCTTTCTTAAACTGACTGCCTTAATGTTTTTCTCTCATTAATCACACAAATATAAAAGATGCTCCTTTTTAAAAAGAGCAGCTGTAAGTACTGACAAGCAATTAAGTATTTTGAAATCAGGAGACTGAGTGATGCAGATAAAACTGATTCAACATACTGCTATAATGTTCAGATGATCAGAATGTGTAAGGTGATCTATTGAACACAATACAGATTGTGAAAGCAAAATCTGCTATTACATAATTTTGAAAAAATAAGTAAAAGCCTTTATTTAAAAATACAAATATTTGCTAGAGAAATCTACAGAAATATCTACGATTGATCATCTTTTTAAGTGAATCAAGCAGTACAAATAACATTGTCAAATAGTAACAGAAGACCTGTTACTAAACATATTTTAGCAACAGAAAAACATCTAAGAACTTTGCCAGCTGTAGGCAAGCAGGAAATAATAGGAAAGTAGATATAGTGTAATACATTACATTTTTGTTTATTGCTGTGGTACACATACAAGGTAACTGGTTAACATTTTGAAAAAAAAAAGATTTTTAAACAAAAGTAAGAATTGAACAAAGTTTATGAGGAATTAATAAATGTTATATGACTGTGGTGAAAAATATTATTTAACAGCCTACTTTTAAAAATTGTTAGAGTGGTTGTATTTTTCAAATTCCTGCATAAATGAGCTTTAGCTGTCCTATTCAAGCAACATGCAAATGCAGAAGCAATAAAGAGTGCTTTATTGTCATACAGAGTTAAGAAAAAAATACAAATCAATTTTTTTTCTCTACACATTTTTTTGCTCAATCTTGGAAAATATTGGGAAAATATCTGGGGAGAACTTTGAGGCTGTAATAGTTCTCCTGCTTTTTCACAATTAGTTTTTTCTTCCCTTTTTAATGGAATTTGTTGCCCTGATTTTCAATTTGCCTTTATCGCAGAATCATTGTTTTGGCTGGTATTTCCATGTTGCTCTGCCTGTTTCAGGTTGCGTATTTATTTCATCTTTTGGAAACCGTTAGCCAAAAAACTATCCATTTTTTTGGATCAAGATATATTTTCAAATGATGGTAAAAACATAAAAAACCTATTGCAAGAGCTCTAGCAAAGTCTTTGGGTGTTCTTTTAGATAAAGATACTAATTTTGGCAGAATAGCATCCTGAATATACTTTTTTCTGTCTTTGCCAGAAACTTCCAATTTTAGTCCAGCTGCAAAGGTTATAAAAATCATCACAGCATCAGTGACACAGCAGAGTTGACTGAATTAAGACTACAAAGAATGTCATGTTTATGGCACATTCTCAAGTGGTTCCTAGCATCCCCAAATGTCACCTCTGCTCTGTTCCAGCCCAGAAGCAAATACACATTTTCTGCAGCATTTACTCTGTGCTTGGGGGAACTGCAGGAACTGGCCTTGCAAAGTGGTGACGTCCTCCCTTTTGTGGTTCTCAGTGACATCCCTGCTTCAGTTTAAGCATCATGGAATCAATCTGAACTAGCTCAGGCGGGCAAGAGAGAAGAGCAGGTAGAAGGATTAAAAAGATTAAGGACTAGGAGTAGTAGGGTAAGAACTATGACTGATACAGAAGGGGCTGGAACTGGTCGAAAGACAGTGGCAAGACATGCATTACATTCCTTCAAGTGCCACTCCAGACAGACAGTGACAGCTTACATCAGGAACGTTTTGACTCCTGATCGTTGACCAGGACTCCAAAGTGCTACATGCTTAGGAACACAGGCCAAAGAGACAATCTATGACCCCAGAACCTTATAATTTAGATATCAGGCCATGAAATCACTGCTGCAGAGAAAGTGGCAGAGAATGACACAGTGGCTGGCCCATATGGCCTGACTGTCAGGCTGAGATACCACACTGACCACCACTGGATGGCCAGTATTTTGCGGAAGGACAGATTTGAAGAAGATAGTAGATAGTTTTTACATATTTCTGAGAAGTACAGGAGAAGAGAGTGAAGCTGACTTAATGATGGCTTAAGGTGGCATAGGCCAGGGTTAACATTTTGTTTCTAAAAGGGAGATCCAGGTAGTCGGAAGCAAGCAGGGAATTGACATAAAGGGGAATGGGGGAACGTGCAGGGAAATGAGTTACTCCACTATCCCAGCTGGCAAAGGGTATGATGGACATAAAGCTGCCATACTTGCTGAGAAAACTACATCAAATGAAAAAATGTATTTTGTGTGTTTCTAAAAATTTTAATTAATTGAACATACAGATACAAACATCTGAGAACTATTTTAAAAGACTAACTTTACAGAAATATTACCGATTATTCAAAAACTGAGCAATAAGGTTAAGCAGTGGTATTTCTTGTGTGCATGTCTTATGACACGAGGAGCTTAATATTAATCATATTCTGGTTTTTGCACAGTCTCTGATGTAGCCATAGGGATACAAAGAACATTTAAAAAAATATGGAGTACATAATTTATTCCCACATCATTAAACTATGACAGGGAAAGAAATTTAAAAGCATTTGTCATCGGTATATACAAATAGATGGAAAATGTTAATATTTCCATGACTAACTCAAAAGCATTAATTCATTTGGCAAATTGCCTGCACTTTCATCTTGATTGCACAACACTGACTGCTCTACTTGCATGATTTAAATATTCACACAAGCTTCCTCCTTGGTGGCCTTTTGGTCAACTTGGATGTTCCATTTGGAAATGTCTTCAGTTTTGCTGTCACTGGATTGGTGTTTTGTAATACCAATATATGTATTTCACTTGTTTTGCTACTCCCTTGTTACTAAAGAAATAAGATTTGGTATTTTTATATGGACTCTAAACAGTACTTTTAGGACGACCATTATAACAGGTCTCTGCAAACTCTCAACTTATTTTTGTGAGCTGTTTTGATCTGACATCATTCCAAAGGAGAGATGATGAAAGCTATACATCTCAGATCAAATGATTCCTCCCTGAACTTGGTTTTCCAGTATCTCTCTTCTTTGTTTTCTGCAAGTATTTTCACAAAGAGACCATCTCCAAAGGTGTAGAATTACAATGATGTTTGGCTTTATATTTCTTCATTAAGACATGACAATACCCTGATGTGCAGCTGTTAACTCCTGTATTGTGACCAAGTTATCAGCAGTGTTCAGCACTTCAGCAGCCTTTCCAACTGTAGGAATACAACTCCTAATACACCGCCCATTAAAAAAGGGATCACCTCCCACACCTTTATCTGACTCAGATGAATTTATTCTTCATTAGTGCTCTCCCTGAAACATGAATGTCTTTGGGAAACTTCTGCCTTTTCTACAATCATCCATCCTTAAATACTCTGTTCTTTGCACTCAACATGCTTGTGCAGAACATTGGAGATCAGACCCTTTCTCTTGATCAGTGCTGACATTAACCTGTCTTCATTTTTGTTTTGAAGTCACCTAATACTACAAAACTGCCATACCAAGTAACATTACTTAGAAATTAAGAAATTGGCCAGTATGCATTTTAGAAATTGGAGAGCTACAAATAACAGTTTGATTGCAGTACCACACCAAAATGTATATTTTTCTCACTGGTAGTATAGAATATCAATTTTCTTCTAAATAATCTACATGAATGATCCTAAATTGCTACACAGCATCAACAAGAAGAGCCTGCCCATTCAGATCAGTTAGAGATCTTCAGGCTGGCTTTCTGGAGTGCAGCTGCAGTGCACATGCAAGAGTAACATTTCAATTTTCTGCATTTGTGATAATTTCTGTAAAGATCAGGCAGACCCTGGCCTGTATCAAAATAAAGAAGACAAAATTGGAACTTAATTTCATTTATTATATATCCTGGCTCTCAAGTCCTTGGTGTTATATCTTCATAAAACATAAAAGACTCTTAGCTTCATGCTAACACTTTTCTAGGAGGAAACAAAATGAACTTCTTAGGAAACTGAACATATTTAAATGTGACAAAACGTCAGCTACAGATTCTTCTTAGGAATAAAACTGTGCCTCAAGAAAATCAGTGCAGTATATGTAAATGAAATAAGAGTCTTAGAAAATTATTGAAGATTATACATGTAAACCCTAGTTATTGCAGTATCTTAAAAAATTACTAATTTGATTATGCGCATTTCTACCTTCAGCGTAAAAGATAGAGTAATAAAATTTTCCTCATGTAAACAGAACTGGGGTATTACAGAAATCAAACAGTGGTTCTAAACCTCACCTTCAATTAAGTTCCACAAGTTATTATATTGCAAAGTACTTTATGAATTATGAATTATTTTATGAATTATCACAAAATAGTGACTTTGAAGTGCATTAAACCCAAATGCAAATAATAAATTTGCCCTGGGGTCAGAGTTTATTTTGCTTCCAGGTAAACCCTGTGCCCAAAACCAGGAGCAATTCCTTGGCAACTACTGACTACGGTCACTTCTTTTGTACTTCCCAACACACATGAAGTAGAAACATCAGGTGGGAACACACTGAACTCCCACTACCCAGCCCAGATTCAGGTAACTGGGAGGAGGCGAGCACAACCACTCCTCAGCTGTTGCTTTTGCAACGTTACTTCCATCCTACAAAATATTTCACCTTAATGTCCCTGTCATGAATGATTACTTTACAAATTGCTTTAGATTTATTTCCTTCCAAATTGTTTTAGATTAAAAACAGATATCAGTGCTTTTGTGAGACTAAACTTTTTTACAATGATCTTGACACCTAGTCAGGATTTTAAATAAATATCATGGAGTTTAATGAGCACATTTTACATTTTTTCTTACAGCAGAATAAGATTGCAGGATGGATGAAAGGCTTTGAGATCAAATGATAGCAGGACTGAGGGAGGAGAATGAGTTTGGGTCAATCTGCTACAGACTTCAGACATTAAGCCAAGTTTAGTCCAAAGCATAGATCAACTTTTTATCACTCTACATGTACAGGCATATGAGAATGAAGAAGAATTATTCTCTACAGTTCTACGACGTTCCAAAAATTCAATGGCTACTATAAAAATCCTTGGATTGCACTCAGCCTCAGAACAACATCAAAAAATCAGATATGCTTTCGATGTGCAGATATACGACATGACAGAATACTTTGAAAGAGATTATATGAAAATTTAAAGATCTCTTTAATATATGCTATTTACCTTGATTTTCTCTGAAACAACATTTTCCTCAAAGAAAGATGAGAAAAACTTGATAGTTTTAAAAAGTTTTTTATATGTAGTTTAAAATCACACTGTGTGCCAAAAAAATCCAGCAGCCTATCTAGTGCCTTTCAGCTCACAAGGTAACGCTGCATAGCAATTTTTAGATAACTAATACATACAATGTATGATAAAGCTGACTTAAATCTATAAAAATTCTGAGAATAGATTGATGCTTTTCTATTCGACACTACACTGGCTGGCTAATGAAAAATATAATGCAAAGCAAACACCGTCTCCATGGTAATATGTGGGTCAATTGTAATGAACATGAAACTAATTGCCGTATTTTTATGGATTATAATAAAAATAATGACCTGCAAGTCAGGATTTCCCTCACCGTTAATAATAATCTGAGTTAAAGACCTTCAGCTAACAACAAACTGCTAGGCACATTTGCCTACTGAATAAGTTCTGCTTAATTAAACTTCATGGAGGAAGCTGCTACATATTTTAACAGCTAAAACCAAAACCAAAGCCACCAAAGAAAATGAAAGCCAACTTACAAAGTGGGGATATATCTGTGTTGACATTGCCTCCTTTAGGATTCATCTTCTGAGCTTGACTTGCAGGAACAGGCTTATATGATTGACCTGTGGCTCTGTACATAGCTTGAACCCAGAGTATTCTATCCTGCTCATCGTCACTGGCAAATATCACGGTATCGCCTTCTTTAACAGCATTGAAAAACATCCGACCACCCTGAAGACCTGAAGCAGTAAATAAGAAGGTAATTTTGATAAATATATGTTACTTCTTAATACCATCAATGTTTGTTACTCAGTGGTTTTACTCTGTGTATGTGCAACGGGGTGTGTTAAAACATTTTATAGGTATTTATGACCTAAAAATATAATAACATCTAGAGCTATAAGGATCAAATGGTAATACATGGAAGTAACATATGAGTCGAATAAATACATGTCACAGGAGAAAATATTTATGACTCCACTTTCAATTCAGCTCCAATTTATTTCTTATTCATCTTCTTTGTGTCATACGCTATTTTGCATTTCTCTAACATATCCTCCTTCGTGGCAGTATTTTCTGAGCTGGTACCCTGTCAGCTTTATCTCTTATTGAACAGAGACAGCTCCATACCTCTTATCAGTGTTGGTACTCCTTCTTTAGTCCTTTTTCTCATTCCAGTGTTTTTTCCCGAGTGCACGTAATGAGAACAGCACAATGAACATGGCTGTGCTGGGGATTTCTTTATGACAGAATTGTTTGAATTGTTTTCGTTTTCCAAACACATTCTGAGCATTGTTTACCTTCTTGATTATTCTAAACATTGAACAAATGTTTCCAAAGATCAACCTTCAATACTTCAGAAGTCTCCTAATTTCATTACCCTCCACTGTATAGGCAGAATCGTTTTTCTCTGCATGTGTAACTTTGCTTTCCTTTTGCCATTTTAATACTAACTTGTGAAGATTTTTCTGATATCTCCAAATTTACTTTTGATTGCTATGAGTAATTTTTCTTTCACAAGCATTGTCATCATTCGCCTTCCTTTCTACATTTTTTATGAATATACTTCACAGTACACTGCCACATGCCACTACCATCAAAAAAGAAAAGAGAAAGAATGGCTAGAATTTGTAATTTTTCCCTGGTATTATATGTGGTCTTACAATGTTTCAGGAAATTTTAGTGTAAAGTTTATTGTCCATGAGTCTTACAACAATCTTCTTTCTAAAATGATGGTTTTCACACCGGAATTTCCTAGCGGAATAATTACCAAAGAACCTTGGGGTTTTTTGGTGCTAGATCAAAACTATCAATTTGAACCAGTGTTTTACACAAGCATAGCATGCTTCAGTATCATACATCGAAATCAGGAAAAGTACCTGTGTGAGGAGCTGTATAATCCACAGTGTATCCTTCCAGCTGCATCAGCTCCTGAGGCTCAGATTTCTTTTCTCTGTAACTGCACATTGCAAATGTGTACTGGCTAACCTGAGAAAGAAAGGACATCTTAATTGATGAATTCTATTCCAGAACTGTATAACAAAGGTATCATGGTTTAAATTAGCTTTCAGTTGTACTGGAGAAATACTCCCCTGCCTTTTATTT